>CM033717.1:35341057-35741891 GCA_019671005.1 Hibiscus mutabilis | reverse complement strand
AAAGTCATGTCTATGTCTTGAACATATTAGAAGTATGGCCAAAGGAAGGTGGCGATGGTTTCAATCACCGAGGGAGTTCGTGTAGGAATAATAGGTGAAGGAGGTCGTTGGGCAAAATAATTTAATTCTAGTACTTGAAAAGGAAGAAGGCCGACAGGTGCTTTCAGAATAGTATCCCTCTCCCATTTAATTACCACCTTTTCACAAGCAGCCGTGATCAGATTGGGAAAAATTAAATCATGCTGTTGGCCACTCAACACAGCATTTTCAACAATGGACGCATGAATTAGATGTGTAGGTTCTAGGTCACGTCCCTTGACCATAGAGTCTAAGAGTAACATCTATTGAAGGGAGAGGGTTTCTCGATTTGAGTGGGCAAGAGGCATTTGTTGATTATGTATTCCCAAAATTTTGAATATGGTTGGAAATGGTGCCAATGTACCATTCTCACACGAGCACCATCCCCAGTCCACTTGGTCCCTGGAACACAAAGGTCATGCAAAATCAGCAAATAATTGTTGTCAATGACTGAAGCCAAGCAGGTGGAATGGGTGTCTTGTTGGTAGGGGAATTGGAAGTGGGTATGAATCGTAGCTGCAGAGAAATCTACCAACTTTCCTCGAACGTGTACCAAAGTTTCTCCAGGGTGGACGATGTGGGTGTAGAACTCTTGTACACAAGAGACATTCATGTCCTTGGGCTATTGAATGAAGGAGTGAATTCCAACTCTTCTTCAATGATATCCTTCTACTTGCTCATAAGCTCATATTTTTTCTTGAATGGGCTGTAAAAGAGTCAATCAGCGAATGGGTCTAGCGGTGGATGAGCAATAGGCATTCTGGCGAAGCTATTAGACTCGAACTCAGTGGTGAAAGAATTTGAGGCGGAAATAATGTGCACCATCTTTTCTAATTTAGGAGGACAATGCAGAGAAGACATGAAGGTTTTGTAGAAGAAAGAAAATCTGAATGCCTGAGAAAGGGAAAGTTTTAGAAGGTGAAGAGACAATGTATTATGGGGAGTCAATAAACATTCAATGATAATTGTCTTTTGAATGGAGAGGTAGAGATGTAAGTGGCGTGTGAAATATGATAACAACGTCTGACGGTCATAGAGAAGTTGTAATAGGTAAAATTGGAGAGAGAGTGTGATCAGTTATTATGATGGAAATAAAGAGTATTACATACTCAATATTCTCCCTTTTTCGTACGTGGTCGACAACTTATCCTTGTTCATGTATAACTCAACTCAACCAAAAGTCCATGTATATCCAAGATTCTAGGAAATCCTTCCAACTTAATCTTTTTGCATTAATAGCTGCCAAAAACAAAAATACATTAAATAAAACCTAAACCTAACAACAAAAAAAAAAATATGAAAAATCAAAACGAATAAAAATTGTGGGAATTAAAGCAAAGTGGGAAAATTGAAAAAAAATGTAGAAAATTAAAAGCCATAAAATTAAAAGATAGAACTGAATGTCTAAACTTCTAGTAGCGTGACTGAAGATTTGCCATGATGAACCGATGCTCCTTGATAGGCCTCAAAGAGTTGTCCATTGACTTCAAATATTGGGCCATTTTTTGGATCCTTGATGTCTACAACACCGTGTGGATAAACCTTCACGACTTGGAATAGGCCAAACCAACGAGACTTCAACTTTCTTGGGAAAAGCTTCAAGCAAGATTTGTAGAGTAAGACTTTTAGCCTTCAACAAAATGTTGAGGCATCAGTTTAGTATCATGACATCTTTTGGTCTTTTCCTTTTAGATCTTGTCATTCTTATAAGCATCCAGACGATACTCCTCTAACTCATTCAGTCGAGCAATCTTCTTTCTCCAGCTAGTTGGTAGTTCATGTTGATCTTCTTAATAGCCTAGATGGCTTTGTGCTGAAGCTTGATCGGTAGGTGGCACGCCTTGCTATAGACAAGTCTATAGGGTGACATGCCCAACGGTGTTTTGAACGCGGTCCAATAGGCCCATAAGGCTTCATCTAGTTTCAAGGACCAGTATTTGCAGTATGGCTTGACCACTTTCTCAAGGATTTGCTTAATATCTCAGTTGGACACTTCAGCTTATCCATTTGTCTATGGATGATACGTCGTGGCGATCTTATGGTGAACTCCATATTAACACAACACCTTGGTAATCAACTTATTGTCGAAGTGACTTCCTTCATCACTAATAATAGCTCAAGGTACTTCGAACCGAGTGAAAAGGTTCTTGTGCAAAAACTTCATGATTATATTTGCATCATTCTTGGTTGTCGTGATGGCATCCATCACTCGAACACATAATCAGTAGTGAGCATAACGTACACATGTCCAATAGAGGGTGGGAATGGTCCCATGAGGTCAATGCCCCAAACATCAAAAAGTTCAACTTCAAGGATGACTTGCATGGGTATCTCATTACGTCGAGAGATGTTCCCTGTTCTTTGACATCTATATCGCAAGCCCTATAGTATGCATGAGCATCACTAAACAAGGTTGGCCAATAGACTCTAGATTATAAAACCTTTGCAATAGTCCTTTGTCCTCCAAAATGTCCTCTGCATGGAGTGGAATAGCAATGATAGATGATATCTTATTGTTCTTCCTCATGTACGCATCTCTAAATAATCTAATTGGCGAATTGATTGAAAAGGTAGGGCTCATCCCAATAATAGTAGTGTGCTTCGTGTCAAAATATTTTCCTTCCCTAGCTGCCAAGATCACAAGGAAAATATCACTAACAAGAAAATTAAAAATGCCAGCGTACCACGGCACTGTCCTAGCTTTCAAAAGTTTCTCATCATGGAATTCCTCCTTAATACCACATGTAATATCAGTATCACATGCATTCTCTGTAACACCCCCTACTGATACGAGCATGAGAGCGGTCAAAATAATCATATTGGAAAAGAAGTTGAAACTGCTTTGCAAGTCAGAAACATCAGTCAACTTGCGAAGCATTTTTGGATATGATCCAGGCATTTATGGGTCAACATGTCTTCTTAAAACTTGTCCGGCTGCAAATTAGCTTTCCAACGCATCTTGAAACACCTCAATCAGACATCTGGATCTCAAGATATGTCTATTTTAGCGAAGACAACGCATGCAGAAATTCCTATACGGGATTTTTGGATAATTACGAATTTTCAAGATTTTATTTGATTATTTGTAATTTAAATCAACATAGGATTCTGCAATATCTATTAGGATCAGATTTATTTAATTAAGATTTTATTTTTAGCATTTATTTATTATTAGAAGTTACTTATCTAATTAGGAGATTAGATTTTAACATTTATTTATTGTATTTAATTCCTAAGTTTAGTAGGATTAAAACTTCTCCATGGCCTATATAAAGGAGGCTTCACCCACATTGTAATTCAGATTTCATTGATTAATAAAAAGTTCTCTTTGGAGATTATAGTATTCTTTGAGTTTGCAAGTGTTCGGTAAACTTGTCTAGAAGCCATCTTCAACATAAGATCATCGAGTTCTTGTGAGGGAGATCATCTTCACACTCTTGCTTGCCTAGGTAATTGCATCTAGGAGGGTGGGTTAGAGCCGCTTGAGGTTGCTTGCTTAGATAATTGCGTCTAAGAGGGTGCCGAGGACAAAACAACAACTATCAATTCATCACGCCATCTCCACATATTCAACCTTCCTCCATTGACGCCACCACCATAAGCAAATCTGAGCTTTTAGATTTGTTCTTTATTTTGGTTTGTTTTGTTTTTCTCTTTATTTGAATTTGCGCTACTCTATCATTTGGTATCAGATTCAGGTCGTTCTTGAGGATGTCATTGAGCAACGTATTGGATTTTACCCTTTGGGGACTCGATGTCATTATTGTTGTCGACTAGATCATTCAGGGTATGATTGTCCAGATAAGTTTTATTTTCAAGAAAAAATTTTGAGAGATATGTTGTCTGAATTCACGTCTTCTAATGATATTGAAATTCGTGATCCGGAGCATGATCAAGAAATTTGTTCTTCTAAAGAACATGAGGAAGACGATACCATCGAGAGTTTAACCTTGCCTATTGATGAGGAAGAAATTATAAGTAGTGTGTTTGTTTCCAGTGACGAACCTACTAGTACGAATCAAGATGACCATCAAGTGAAAAACACCGACGAAGGTACCTTACAATCAAAAGGTATCATTGAATGCTTTTAGAATTCTATTTATGCTTATTCCTCTTTTAGCATTAATAACAATTTTGAAGATGAGAATGAATTACTTTGCGACCAAAAGAGCAATCGTGATGATCCCAATGAGAAGGAACTTGTAAATTACATTGCAAAAAGAGACTCTGCAAAAGGATCCTTCAAGACGTCTTCTCTTCTATGGTACTTTGATGAACTTCCTCCATTTACCAATCTAGATTCGAGGGCGAATCTTTTTGATGAGTGGGGGAATGATACGAGCATGAGAGCGGTCAAAATAATCATCTTGGAAAAGAAGTTGAAACTGCTTTGCAAGTCAGAAACATCAGTCAACTTGTGAAGCATTTTTGGATGGGATCCAGGCATTTATGGGTCAACATGTCTTCTTAAAACTTGTCCGGCTGCAAATTAGCTTTCCAATGCATCTTGAAATGCCTCAATCAAACATCTGGATCTCAAGATACGTCTATTTTAGCGAAGACAGCGCATGCAGAAATTCCTATACGGGATTAATACGGGATTTTTGGATAATTACGAATTTTCAAGATTATATTTGTTTATTTGTAATTTAAATCAACATAGGATTCTGCAATATCTATTAGGATCAGATTTATTTAATTAAAATTTTATTTTTAGCATTTATTTATTTTTAGAAGTTACTTATCTAATTAGGATATTAGATTTTAACATTTATTTATTGTATTTAATTCCTAAGTTTAGTAGGATTAGAACTTCTCCATGGCCTATATAAAGGAGGCTTCACCCACATTGTAATTCAGATTTCATTGATTAATAAAAAGTTCTCTTTGGAGATTTTAGTATTCTTTGAGTTTGCAAGTGTTCGATAAACTTGTCTAGAAGCCATCTTCAACATAAGATCATCGAGTTCTTGTGAGGGAGATCATCTTCACACTCTTGCTTGCCTAGGTAATTGCATCTAGGAGGGTGGGTTAGAGCCGCTTGAGGTTGCTTGCTTAGATAATTGCGTCTAAGAGGGTGCCGAGGACAAAACAACAACTATCAATTCATCACGCCATCTCCACATATTCAACCTTCCTCCATTGACGCCACCACCATAAGCAAATCTGATTTTTTAGATTTGTTCTTTATTTTGGTTTGTTTTGTTTTTCTCTTTATTCGAATTTGCGCTACTCTATCACCTACCCGGGCTAGTAGGAACTCGGTTCAAGAGCGTTACTTAACAAGCAAGCAATGGCATTACAAGACATGGAAATAGACAAGAACAATACATTACAATAACCAATCAAGCAACCACATACTTACTTATCATACAAGCAACTCATGTTTAATTCTTACTCATCTAAAGCATTCAAACTAGACACCAAACTATCTTCTTTCATGCTTACATTACAAGTTATTTGATACATGTATGGGGGGCTAAAATGATGCATTGTAGCCAAAGAGTTGAAGCTGTTTTATAAGTCTGGAATTTTAGCCGACTTGCATCGAATTTTCGGATGGGATTTGGGCACTTCTGAGTCTACATGTCTTCTTAAAACATATTCGTCTGTCTCTTAGCTTTCAAATGCATCTTGAAAAGCATCAATCCGACATCGGGAGCTCAAGTTATGTCCATTTTAGTGATGATTGTGCGAGCAGAAATCTCTATACGATTTTATCACGGGAAATATTATTTATTACGAATTTTCAACAATTTTATTGATTATTTGTACATAAATTTAATCTGGGATTCTTTATGAAGATATTTAGATGATTTATGATTAGATTTGTTATTTACTTGTTAGTTTTTTAGGTTAGATAAAATATGTTTATTTATTTTATTATTATCTTTACTTTTCCTAATTTAAGTTGAACTCTTCATTTGTAGCCTATTTAAAGGTATGTTTGCTTCACTAATAAGAACAACATCATAAAGTTTTGAGTTACAAAAAACCTTTGGCCATGGGCCATTTTATTTTCAAGGTAGATAGATTTGCCTTGTTATTTTTCGTATCAGAAGTCTTCTTCAACGTAAGTTCGTCAAGTTCTTGTAATGGAGATCATCTTCACACTCTTGCTTGCCTAGGTAATTGCATATAGGAGGGTGGGTTAGAGCCTCTTGAGGTTGCTTGCTTAGATAATCGCGTCTAAGAGGGTGTCGAGGACAAAATATCCTACGACATCTATCTCTTCATCATTCATTCATCGGAGAGATTCGTGCCGTTTTCAGGTGTTTGCCTATTCAATTGCGATTATGAGGGTGCCAAGGACAAATCTATCCAACACTGCCACTGTCAAATTCATCCTATCTCGTTTTCTACATCAAGATCATGCGTTATTATCGGTTTGCTGAACGTGGAGTTTGGGGTTTTCTCGGATCATATTAGTGAGTTTGCTAGATTAGTTGTGATCTAGAGGGTTCCTAGATTTTGAGGTAATTCTTGGATCCTGGCTTCCGTATCAATTGGTATCTGAGCCAGGTTTAGGTGTTTGAAACAATTATCTTTTACTGTTGTTTTAGTAGTTGAGAAAAAAAGAAAAATATATATAATTCTCTATATAGATCCTAGTTTTAATATTTCATTCCTGGAGACATCTCAAGAGACTTGAAGGTTGTGATCAACAACACTTAAGATTCGGGGCGAATCGTTTTCAACAGGGGGAGAATAATACATGTATGGGAGGCTAAAATGATGCATTGTAGCCAAAGAGTTGAAGCTGTTTTATAAGTCTGGAATTTCAGCCGACTTGCATCGAATTTTCGGATGGGATTTGGGCACTTATGAGTCTACATGTCTTCTTAAAATATATTCGTCTGTCTCTTAGCTTTCCAACGCATCTTGAAACGCATCAATCCGACATCGGGAGCTCAAGTTATGTCCATTTTAGTGATGACTGTGCGAGCAGAAATCTCTATACGATTTTATCACGGGAAATATTATTTATTACGAATTTTCAACAACTTTATTGATTATTTGTACTTAAATTTAATCTAGGATTCTTTATGACGATATTTAGATGATTTAGGATTAGATTTGTTATTTAGTTGTTAGTTTTTTAGGTTAGATAAAATATGTTTATTTATTTTATTATTATCTTCACTTTTCCTAATTTAAGTTGAACTCTTCATTTGTAGCCTATTTAAAGGCATATTTGCTTCACTAATAAGAACAACATCATGAAGTTTTGAGTTACAAAAAACCTTTGGCCATGGGCCATTTTATTTTCAAGGTAGATAGATGTGCCTTGTTATTTTTCGTATTAGAAGTCTTCTTCAACGTAAGTTCGTCAAGTTCTTGTAATGGAGATCATCTTCACACTCTTGCTTTCCTAGGTAATTGCATCTAGGAGGGTGGGTTAAAGCCGCTTGAGGTTGTTTGCTTAGATAATCGCGTCTAAGAGGGTGCCGAGGACAAAATATCCTACAACATCTATCTCGTCATCATCCATTCATCGCAGAGATTCGAGCCGTTTACAGGTGTTTGCCTATTCAATTGCGATTAGGAGGGTGCCAAGGATAAATCTATCCAACACCGCCACCGTCAAATTCATCCTATCTCGTTTCCTACATCAAGATCATGCCATATTATCGGTTTGCTGAACGTGGAGTTTGGGGTTTTCTCGGATCATTTTAGTGAGTTTGCTAGATTAGTTGTGATCTAGAGGGTTCCTAGATTTTGAGGTAATTCTTGGATCCTGGCTTCCGTATCAATTGATATCAGAGCCAGGTTTAGGTGTTTATAACAATTATCTTTTACTGTTGTTTTAGTAGTTGAGAAAAAAGAAAAAATATATAATTCTCTATATAGATCCTACTTTTAATATTTCATTCATGGAGACATCTCAATAGACTTGAAGGTTGTGATCAACAACTCTTAAGATTTGGGACGAATCGTTTTCAACAGGGGGAGAATGATACATGTATGGGAGGCTAAAATGATGCATTGTAGCCAAAGAGTTGAAGCTGTTTTATAAGTCTGGAATTTCAGCCGACTTGCATCGAATTTTCGGATGGGATTTGGGCACTTCTGAGTCTACATGTCTTCTTAAAACATATTCGTCTGTCTCTTAGCTTTCCAACGCATCTTGAAACGCATCAATCCGACATCAGGAGCTCAAGTTATGTCCATTTTAGTGATGACTGTGCGAGCAGAAATCTCTATACGATTTTATCACGGGAAATATTATTTATTACGAATTTGCAACAAATTTATTGATTATTTGTACTTAAATTTAATCTAGGATTCTTTATGAAGATATTTAGATGATTTAGGATTAAATTTGTTATTTATTTATTAGTTTTTTAGGTTAGATAAAATATCTTTATTTATTTCATTATTATCTTTACTTTTCCTAATTTAAGTTGAACTCTTCATTTGTAGCCTATTTAAAGGCATATTTGCTTCACTAATAAGAACAACATCATGAAGTTTTGAGTTACAAAAAACCTTTGGCCATGGGCCATTTTATTTTCAAGGTAGATAGATTTGCCTTGTTATTTTTAAATATCGTAAGTCTTCTTCAACGTAAGTTCGTCAAATTCTTGTAATGGAGATCATCTTCACGCTCTTGCTTGCCTAGGTAATTGCATCTAGGAGGGTGGGTTAGAGCCGCTTGAGGTTGCTTGCTTAGATAATCGCGTCTAAGAGGGTGCCGAGGACAAAATATCCTACAACATCTATCTCGTCATCATCCATTCATCGGAGAGATTCGTGCCGTTTGCAGGTGTTTGTCTATTCAATTGCGATTAGGAGGGTGCCAAGGACAAATCTATCCAACACCACCACCGTCAAATTCATCCTATCTCGTTTTCTACATCAAGATCATGCCTTATTATCGGTTTGCTGAACGTGGAGTTTGGGGTTTTCTCGGATCATATTAGTGAGTTTGCTAGATTAGTTGTGATCTAGAGGGTTCCTAGATTTTGAGGTAATTCTTGGATTCTGGCTTCCGTATCAATTGGTATCAGAGCCAGGTTTAGGTGTTTGAAACAATTATCTTTTACTGTTGTTTTAGTAGTTGAGAAAAAAGAAAAAATATATAATTCTCTATATAGATCCCAGTTTTAATATTTCATTCCTGGAGACATCTCAAGAGACTTGAAGGTTGTGATCAACAACTCTTAAGATTCGGGACGAATCATTTTCAACAGGGGGAGAATGATACATGTATGGGGGGCTAAAATGATGCATTGTAGCCAAAGAGTTGAAGCTGTTTTATAAGTCTGGAATTTCAGCCGACTTGCATCGAATTTTCGGATGGGATTTGGGCACTTCTGAGTCTACATGTCTTCTTAAAACATATTCGTCTGTCTCTTAGCTTTACAACGCATCTTGAAACGCATCAATCTGACATCGAGAGCTCAAGTTATGTCCATTTTAGTGATGACTGTGCGAGCAGAAATCTCTATACGATTTTATCACGGGAAATATTATTTATTACGAATTTTCAACAATTTTATTGATTATTTGTACTTAAATTTAATCTAGGATTCTTTATGAAGATATTTAGATGATTTAGGATTAGATTTGTTATTTATTTATTATTTTTTTAGGTTAGATAAAATATGTATATTTATTTTATTATTATCTTTACTTTTCCTAATTTAAGTTGAACTCTTCATTTGTAGCCTATTTAAAGGTATGTTTGCTTCACTAATAAGAACAACATCATAAAGTTTTGAGTTACAAAAAACCTTTGGCCATGGGCCATTTTATTTTCAAGGTAGATAGATTTGCCTTGTTATTTTTAAATATCGTAAGTCTTCTTCAACGTAAGTTCGTCAAGTTCTTGTAATGGAGATCATCTTCACACTCTTGCTTGCCTAGGTAATTGCATCTAGGAGGGTGGGTTAGAGCCTCTTGAGGTTGCTTGCTTAGATAATCGCGTCTAAGAGGGTGTCGAGGACAAAATATCCTACGACATCTATCTCTTCATCATCCATTCATCGGAGAGATTCGTGCCGTTTGCAGGTGTTTGCCTATTCAATTGCGATTATGAGGGTGCCAAGGACAAATCTATCCAACACTGCCACCGTCAAATTCATCCTATCTCGTTTTCTACATCAAGATCATGCGTTATTATCGGTTTGCTGAACGTGGAGTTTGGGGTTTTCTCGGATCATATTAGTGAGTTTGCTAGATTAGTTGTGATCTAGAGGGTTCCTAGATTTTGAGGTAATTCTTGGATCCTGGCTTCCGTATCAATTGGTATCAGAGCCAGGTTTAGGTGTTTGAAACAATTATCTTTTACTGTTGTTTTAGTAGTTGAGAAAAAAAGAAAAAAATATATAATTCTCTATATAGATCCTAGTTTTAATATTTCATTCCTGGAGACATCTCAAGAGACTTGAAGGTTGTGATCAACAACACTTAAGATTCGGGGCGAATCGTTTTCAACAGGGGGAGAATAATACATGTATGGGAGGCTAAAATGATGCATTGTAGCCAAAGAGTTGAAGCTGTTTTATAAGTCTGGAATTTCAGCCGACTTGCATCGAATTTTCGGATGGGATTTGGGCACTTATGAGTCTACATGTCTTCTTAAAACATATTCGTCTATCTCTTAGCTTTCCAACGCATCTTGAAACGCATCAATCCGACATCGGGAGCTCAAGTTATGTCCATTTTAGTATCGGTTTGCAGAACGTGGAGTTTGGGGTTTTCTCGGATCATATTAGTGAGTTTGCTAGATTAGTTGTGATCTAGAGAGTTCCTTGATTTTGAGGTAATTCTTGGATTCTGGCTTCTGTATCATTTTTACTTATATGATTCATATTATAACATTCAATCTTTGATAACCCAACCTATTCGAATTACCTAGGGGTAACTTGGTTTCATTTTAATTCAATGATCCCTAGTTTTATACATGTACATTTTATCCTTAAATTTCTAACATGATTATTGAACACTCAAATTACATATACCTAGTTCCGTTCGAGCTTATTTCCATACTTAACCATTCGGCCATAATACCCAAAAGCATACACAAGACATGTAACTACTTTATTCAAGCCTTATACTAACCCTATGCATTCGACAATCATCCTATACAAGCATACATAACATATACATCAAGGCATACACACACACACACACACCATTCGACAATCACTTAAACATACACTAGGATATTCGAATGGAAGACAAGCATTGTGGTTTGATCATCACATATCCAATTCAAACAAGACATGTACAGAAACAAGGATTCGAATGCTATTAAGGTAAACTAGATCAAGCATTTGATCATTCCAATTCAATTTACACAATTTGCGCAGCATCAAGATTCCATTGCATGAAGTTTAAGTTCTTTACATACTTAACAATAGGTTCACCACATAGTAGGCCCATCAAGACATTATATACAAAGCTTCAAAATGCATGATCAAGCTATCATATGCATCTAGTGCCACCATTCTAGGAGATATACAAAACAAGTATAGAATAATACTTTAACTATGCTTGTGTGAGTTGCTTCTTGCTCAAGGTAACAGGCTTCAAGATCAAGCAACCTCGTATCCTTTATCTAGTAGGTAGGAAAAAATGAAACAAGAGTGATAAGTACAAGAATGTACTTAGTGAGGTAGTACTAAATCTAACCATTTGTTATTTCAAGTTTCATGTGTCATTAAAGTCAAGTATAGACCTAGCTAAGGCTTTCAAGCATTAGGGTAAATCTTAGCTAGGCTTTCAAGCAATAGAGTGATCTTAGCTAGGCTTTCAAGCATCAAGATTATCCTATCTAAGGATATCATACATTCGTTCACAAGGGGCAAGAATCAAGAATCATACTTCATGAATCAAGCACAACATGCTTGCAAAACAAGAAATCAAGGAGTCATGCTTTCAAGTCAAGTAACATACAATTCATGGCATTCAAGACAACTAACATATAATGTAGGATTGTTATTTTAATTGTTATTCATTAAACAACCCCCTTGGTACTTAGTTTGTATAGGAAATCGAGTCTCCAACCAACTATCGCCATAAGATGCACCGTAGTGCTGGTCAACCCTTCTACTGTCGCCAAGATTGTTATTTTGATTGAAGGCTTCCAAATCCAAGATTGCGCTACTCTATCATTTGGTATCAGATTCAGGTCGTTCTTGAGGATGTCATTGAGCAACGTATTGGATTTTACCCTTTCGGGGACTTGATGTCATTATTGTTGTCAAATCATTCAGGGTATGATTGTCCAGATAAGTTTTATTTTCAAGAAAAAATTTTGAGAGATATATTGTCTGAATTCATGTCTTCTAATGATATTGAAATTCGTGGTCCGGAGCATGATCAAGAAATTTGTTCTTCTAAAGAACGTGAGGAAGACGATACCATCGAGAGTTTAACCTTGCTTATTGATGAGGAAGAAATTATAAGTAGTGTGTTTGTTTCCAGTGACGAACCTACTATTACGATTCAAGATGATCATCAAACGACAAACACCGACGAAGGTACCTTACAATCAAAAGGTATCATTGAATGTTTTCAAAATTCTATTTATGCTTATTCCTCTTTTAGCATTAATAACAATTTTGAATATGAGAATGAGTTACTTTGCGACCAAAAGAACAATCGTGATGATCCCAATGAGAAGGAACTTGTAAATTACATTGCAAAAAGAGACTCTGCAAAAGGATCCTTCAAGACTTCTTCTCTTCTATGGTACTTTGATGAACTTCCTCCATTTACCGATCTAGATTCGAGGGCGAATCTTTTTGAGGAGTGGGGGAATGATACGAGCATGAGAGGGGTCAAAATAATCATCTTGGAAAAGAAGTTGAAACTGCTTTGCAAGTCAGAAACATTAGTCAACTTGCGAAGCATTTTTGGATAGGATCCAGGCATTTATGGGTCAACATGTCTTCTTAAAACTTTTCCGGATGCAAATTAGCTTTCTAACTCATCTTGAAAAGCCTCAATCGGACATCTGGATCTCAAGATACGTCCATTTTAGCGAAGACAGCGCATGCTGAAATTCCTATACGGGATTAATACGGGATTTTTGGATAATTACGAATTTTTAAGATTTTATTTGATTATTTGTAATTTAAATCAACATAGGATTCTGCAATATCTATTAGGATCAGATTTATTTAATTAGGATTTTATTTTTAGCATTTATTTATTATTAGAAGTTACTTATCTAATTAGGAGATTAGATTTTAGCATTTATTTATTGTATTTAGTTCCTAAGTTTAGTAGGATTAAAACTTCTCCATGGCCTATATAAAGGAGGCTTCACCCACATTGTAATTCAAATTTCATTGATTAGTAAAAAGTTCTCTTTGGAGATTTTAGTATTCTTTGAATTTGCAAGTGTTCGGTAAACTTGTCTAGAAGCCATCTTCAACATAAGATCATCGAGTTCTTGTGAGGGAGATCATCTTCACACTCTTGCTTGCCTAGGTAATTGCATCTAGGAGGGTGGGTTAGAGCCTCTTGAGGTTGCTTGTTTAGATAATTGCGTCTAAGAGGGTGCCGAGGACAAAACAACATCAACAATTCACAAGCCATCTTCATCTTCAACCTTCACACCATCTTCCATAATTCCATAAACAAAGCTGGAATTTTCAGATTTGTTTTACTTATCTCTTTCTCAATCTTTTTTCATCTTTTTTTATATTCTTATTTCTTATCATATAATCCTTCATCTTGTCTTTCTTTCTTTAAATTTCCAGCCTTGAATCTGAAAATTTCAAGAAAATCCCTTCTTTTTTCTCTTGAATTTTCAGATCTGCCCAAACTTCCTTGATTGAGTCTAGAGCTCCTAGTCCTTGCAACAACTTGATTGAAGGCTTCCAAATCCAAGATTGCACTACTCTATCAGGGGTGTTATAGCCTCAAGTTTAATTATATGCGCCAATCAAAGTAATAAATCGAGTTAGGGTCATATTGTTTGCTAACTAATCGAGTGTAAGGGAATAGGATCAAACAAAGATTAAAAATGATGCTTATGGATTGTTTTATAAAAACTAGAAGTTAGGGGTTATTTTGCAACAATTAGTGAACTATTTTAATATTAAAATCAAAGAGTTGTGTTGCAATTGGAGTAAGGGAAGTCTTGTATTATTTATGAACTATTTCTGGACTATTTTAGCAATTGAAGTGAGATATGTTAAGTTTGTTCATAAAGTATGTTCATATCATTGTTAAGAATAAGAAAAAATGGATTTTGATGCATAGTTGTTTTTTGTTGTACATAAACCAAGAGAAAATTGAAGAGATAAGATCCAAGACAGGGCAAGCTGTAGGCAAACAAACTGGGATAGTGATTCGAGATCAAACATAGCTCAGAATTACCTGTGAGTGTAGTTTAAGTCTTGGGACGGGCTTAAGACCTTCCCGATCATCTTTAATCGTTTTAATTTACATTGCCTTATTTTTTAGCTAAGCTATGCTTGAATTGAAACTTGGATACGAGGTATGTACCTAAATGTTAGGTACTCCATGCTATACGATAGTTGACTAAGGTGTATGCTAAATTTTGAGAATCATATGTGATAATGTATGTACTTGATTATTTGAACAATAAGTTATGCTTTGGTTAAACACATGAATATGGAGCTATGTTCAATCTTGATTTCAATATGATATGAAGAAACTAAAAAGCCTTGGTTTTGAGTCAGTCTTAGGTATAGTTGGCATGCCATAGAGCTCATGTTTGGGGTGGACTACAGTCCTTATGAGGCGACAGTAGGAGGGATGTGTTTTGGCCATTTGGCGAAATATGAGGGATTGATCGCTACTTTGAGTACCTTATTTTTGGCGATAGTTGGTTGGGGATTCGAGTACCTATACTACTTTATTATCAAGGTTAAGAATAATGGAAATGAATCTATAATTTAACAATTACCTTGTTGCTTGTATGTTAAGTGAATGAATATTTATGGATTGTCTAATACCTTTAAACTGAATGATGTTATGATTTGAATGTATAGTCATTGAACCTAATTTAGTTATCCTTGAAATCAAGATATTATGTGCCATTGTTTGAACCTTGTCTTGAAAGGACAACTTAATTCTAAATTACTCTATTTGTTATCTCATGTCTTAGTTGTTCTTAAACTACCTCACTAAGTGATTGCTTATTTTATCCTTTCATTTTCATTTTAAGGTAAACCTTTGTCTGTGTCTATCCATCGAGTTCAGATCAGATCACAAGCAAGACAAACGTATGTTTTGTAAATTTTAGTAAGAAACTCCTAGATAGATGGCACAATGTTTTGTTGTACATAATGCATTTAGGTAATGCTATTGCCATATGAATGTAATAACTATAGTAGTGAAATGGATGTATTAAGTCTTCTAATTATGTGGTTGCTCTTCTATGTTTTGAGATGAAGTTAAGCTTAAGTTAGTCATGGCTAAATGATTTTGATTGCTTGAATGTTTGAAGTGCCTTGTGATTGTATAATGGTTAGTTTGATTTACAGAATTCATGGAGTAGCAACATTGTGTTGTTCTTGGATCGAATAGGCCATGATAATGAACTAATGTACTCGAATTCAATCTTTGACCATGCCTAGATTTAAATCTAGATTTTAAAAGTATACATGTTATGGTCCAAATGTGAGTAAATGTAACTTGAAATGTTAGCTACTATTTGGATCATGTTCGTTGCTGCCTTAAAGTTAGTTGTTATTGTCTTCTACTATGATATTCGATTATGTTTGCTTGATTAAAGTAGTTGTAAAACCATTCGGTGTATGTTGGTTACCCTTTTGATAGTTGTGTTATGGTATTGTATTAAGACGATTTGAATTTTGATGAATGCCTATAGCTTGGTCGTTTCGGATCATGATAATAAGGGACTTTAAAAGTAGCAAGGTAGAGAATAAGTGAACCTGAACTCAATTCGAATGATCTTTAACTCAATTTCTGATAACTTACCAATGTTATAAGCATAATATTCATAACTTTCAAATTCTCTTCTAGCTTAGTGCTCAATCTCTTGGTGTATATACATTTTGTTGGTCCTTAATTGTTCGTAATGCTCCTTAACTTGTTTTATCTTCTAAACCAGTCAAGAGGTTTTACATGCATGAAGGACGATGAACAAAGTAGATAAAGGAAAAGAACTATAGCATTAAAACAAAGTATTCAAAACATAATCACCTAGAAAGAGATAAAACCAACTAAAAGTATTTAACTCATATCTGAGCCTAAAACATCCATAATAAAAATGATGAAAAACATAGAAGTTTATCAAGCAAAGGGTAGAAAAAGGTCAAGTGTCCTCGATGATCTCCTCCAAGCTTTCTAACTGTTATTGCAGGTCCCGCACTCCTTCAGCCTCTCTCGATGGCTTCTACCATGTGGAGACTCCTATAGAACTTAGACTCTGGTGGTTCTCAAATAGCTGAAGACTTAGGGTTGTCGTCTATGATTGAGCTTTCTTTGATTGTGGCCCAAGTCTCCTTTATATTATAGGCGAGAAAGCTAGGGTTTGGTAACCCTGAAGCGCGGAAAGCCTCTTAAAAGAGGATCTTGCTTTCTCGCTTCCTTTAATGAGTTCGGTATCTAGTGAGAGTCCACTATGCCAAAGTTATATTCATCTCCAACTCTTCTTGCCTCGTCAGTTCCAAAGAGAGATGTGCTATCATTCTTGCTCGAGCGTTCCTCTAGCTTTAATAGTTTCTACGCAAGCACCACAAGAACACTACCTTTCCCATTAAAAGTACCAAAGTATATAACAATTAAGCACAAGCAGTGTAACTCCCTAACTACATGTAAACTACTCCTAAATGCATCAAATGAGCTCAAACACATGCAAAATGTAAGTAAAAAGGGTATGCAAAATAAGATATCTATACAGTCATCAAATACCCCAAACTTGAACTATTCCTTGTCCTCAAGCAATGCAAACTAACCTAAACTAAAGACATGCAAATGAAATAGACATGCTATTGCTTAAGCTATTGCTTGTCCTCAAGCAATGTATGTAAACTAAAGGGAAACTATGACATCAATAGTTCAAACATGATGCAGCAATATCTTAATCCTCCAAAAATCAAATACACATGTCCAATATATATCAAAGCTTAAAAGTTTTGTTCCTAAGGTCAACCCTAATGCAGGTGAATGTGTGTGTGTGTGTGGTTGCATCCAATCAATACTTAACGATATTATAAAATTTCTAAGCATGCTTTCTATTATGCCTAGCATTTTCATACTTTTAGTTCTTCTCTTACTCCCTTAATTTTTATTTATCTATTTGGTTGTTTCACAGGGGCTCCGGCTCATCACAACTACCCTTCTAGACCAGAAAATAAAGTGGAGCAAACACCTCATTCTCGAGCCCATCGTGATAGAGTAGAACAAATTCAAATAAAGAGAAAAACCAAACAAACCAAAATAAAGAACAAATCTAAAAATTCAAATTTGCTTATGGTGGTGGCGTCAATGGAGGAAGCTTGTATATGTGGAGATGGCGTGATGAATTGATAGTTGTTGTTTTGTCCTCGGCACCCTCTTAGACTCAATTATCTAAGCAAGCAACCTCAAGCGGCTCTAACCCACCCTCCTAGATGCAATTACCTAGGCAAGCAAGAGTGTGAAGATGATCTCCCTCACAAGAACTCGATGATCTTATGTTGAAGATGGCTTCTAGACAAGTTTACCGAACACTTGCAAACTCAAAGAATACTATAATCTCCAAAGAGAACTTTTTATTAATCAATGAAATCTGAATTACAATATGGGTGAAGCCTCCTTTATATAGGCCATGGAGAAGTTTTAATCCTACTAAACTTAGGAATTAAATACAATAAATAAATGCTAAAATCTAATCTCCTAATTAGATAAGTAACTTCTAATAATAAATAAATGCTAAAAATAAAATCCTAATTAAATAAATCTGATCCTAATAGATATTGCAGAATCCTATATTGATTTAAATTGTAAATAATCAAATAAAATCTTGAAAATTCGTAATTATCCAAAAATCCCGTATTAGTCCCGTATAGGAATTTCTGCATGCGCTGTCTTCGCTAAAATAGACGTATCTTGAGATCCAGATGTCCGATTGAGGCGTTTCAAGATGCGTTGGAAAGCTAATTTGCAGCCGGACAAGTTTTAAGAAGACATGTTGACCCATAAATTCCTGGATCCCATCCAAACATTCGTCGCAAGTTAGCTGACTTTCCACACTTCACAAACAGATTCAGTTTCTTGTCCAAGATGCATCGTTTTTGACCTCCTATGCATGCATTGTTTTGGCCATTATTGTTTGCATCGAAAAAATTCAGCTTCTTGTCCAATATGAGTAATTTAACCCCACTCATGCATGTATCATTCCCCCACCCTCAAAAGGATTCGTCCTCGAATCTAAATCGGCAATGAGAGAACAATCATCAACTTCAATTGAAAAGGCTTCTTTGTTGTATGCAGAGTGATCTAATAATTGAGCTCCTCTCAATGGTTCAACAAAATCCTGAAAAAATAAGACAACACTACTCGAACATTTGTAATGACTAGTCAAAACAAAATCACTCGTCGTGTTCTTTTTCTTGTCTTTTTCTTTTGGGCTTTGTGTGACTTTTACCTCATATGTATTTTCACTCTCCAAATTTGGGCCATTAATTTGACTTTTTTCACTCTCGGCCTCTTTACTCTCAGTCTTTTGTATCTCACATCCCATATCCCTCTCATTAAATTTATCATCAATGTACAATTTTTGTAGTGTAGAAAGTGTTTCTAATGGAATGATAGGACAAGAATCAAATGAAGGGTTAGAATTACACTTACTTTCTTCGTGGGGAGGTGATGAGAGTATAGCAAGTGGACCTACTACTTCACATGAGGGATTAGAAGCATTGTCATTTTGTCTAATGTGTTCACTATCACTGCCCTTTTGTTTGGGAGATGGTTCTTCTCCAATATCAACATTTGCACAAATGCTAGAAGTAGAAGTACGAAGAGAATCATGTGTACATTCTGGTTTTGGGATGTCTTCATGGTTGGTTGCCTTTGTGTGGTCAATTGATTCAGCCTTTTGTGCTTCCAATCTTTTTCGTTTTATCCTCTCACACTGTTTTTTTGCTTTCGCTATTTCTTCATCTACTTTTTCCGGCTCTATTGTAGCAAACAAGAGCTTCTGGCCTTGGTGCACAACCGAGTATCCATTTGTATTGATTCGATGGACAGCGCCATGATCATTTTTCCAAGGTCTTCCTAATAGCAAGTGGGTGACTTCCATAGGGACCACGTCACACCATACATCATCACAATAGCTTCCAAGAGTAAAAGAGATTAAACAACGTTCGGTTACCTTCATATCCGGTCCGCTGTTAAACCCTTGAAGATGATACGGCTTAGGGTGTTCTTGGCATGGTAGATTGAGTGCATCAACAATGAAGCTACTCACAAAGTTTACACGACTGTCACCATCAATAATTAAAGAACATAGATCACCTTGTATCTTACATCGTGACCGAAAAATATTTATTGGTATACGATAACGAGTGTTGAAAAGAGAATAAAACATCCTAATTGCTTTAAGAGTCCAAAGAAAAGGTTAGACACCAATAGAATTATAGTTGCAAGGAGAAAGAAGAGTATGCAACTTTTAAGTCCTACTAACACAAGGAAACAAGGTGTTAGAAGATGTGTAAGAAGCAATAAAAGTTAAAACAAACGAAAACTAATGGCTAAGAATGAAAGAAAATTAGAAAAACCCCGAAAACCCTAGAATTTTGCAGCAACTTGATCTACTTCGTTCGAGGTGTTCCCGATGTCAAAAAATTCTAAAAATTTATGTGGTGACTCCTCCAAATGTGTATATATGATCTGGAAATTTTCAGCTCAAAATTCGCTCTTTGAATTTGACGAATTTTCCCTAATTTTCGAGTTTTTCACCCAAAAACGCCAAAATTCTTGTCAAGAATCGTCCCAAATCTGATACCAAATGATAGAGTAACGCAAATTCAAATAAAGAGAAAAACCAAACAAACCAAAATAAAGAACAAATCTAAAAATTCAAATTTGCTTATGGTGGTGGCATCAATGGAGGAAGCTTGAATATGTGGAGATGGCGTGATGAATTGATAGTTGTTGTTTTGTCCTCGACACCCTCTTAGACTCAATTATCTAAGCAAGCAACCTCAAGTGGCTCTAACCCACCCTCCTAGATGCAATTACCTAGGCAAGCAAGAGTGTGAAGATGATCTCCCTCACAAGAACTCGATGATCTTATATTGAAGATGGCTTCTAGATAAGTTTACCGAACACTTGCAAACTCAAAGAATACTATAATCTCCAAAGAGAACTTTTTATTAATCAATGAAATCTGAATTACAATGTGGGTGAAGCCTCCTTGATACATGCATGAGCGGGGTCAAATTACTAATATTGGACAAGAAGCTGAATTTTTTCGATGCAAACAATAAAAGCCAAAACAGCGCACGCACAGGAGGTCAAAAACGATGCATCTTGGACAAGAAATTGAATCTGTTTGTAAAGTCTGGAAAGTCAACCAACTTGCGACGAGTTTTTGGATGGGATACGGGCATTTTTGAGTCAAGTTGTCTTCTAACAAATTGTCCGTCATTCAGTTAACTCTACAACGCATCTTGAAATTCGTCAATCGGATATCAGGAACTCAAGATCGTCCAATTTACTGAAGACTGCGCATGCAGAAAACTGGATACGGGATTTTGTAAAATTCAGCCCAAAAGCTAACATATGAGGCTTTGGACCAATTAAACTTAGCCCAATATATTTATTATCATTTAAATTGATGTTTTTAGGGTTTTATATACTTTAGGAACCAGCCACCCAGCCGTTATCAGCTTATCACTTGCCTTATCACCCTATTCCTTGCCACACAAGCACAAGGAGTTTAAAGGCTGTTATTTTTTATTATTTTTAATTAGATTAGGTTTTCCTTGTTTTATTAGAAGTTAAATTACTTTGTCTATCCTTCACCTATAAAAGGATGAAGCCTCCATCATTGTAAGGGAGATTTTCTTTGATTTATGAAATATTTAGTGAGTTTGTTTTTGCAAGTGCTGATTACTTGTGCCTTCGAAGTCTTCTTCAACATAAGTTCGACGAGTTCTTGTGAGGGAGATCATCTTCACACTCTTGCTTGCCTAGATAATCGCGTCTAGGAGGGTGGGTTAGAGCCGCTTGAGGTTGCTTGCTTAGATAATTGAGTCTAAGAGGGTGCCGAGGACAAAACAACATCAACAATTCGCAAGCCATCTTCATCTTCAACCTTCACACCATCTTCCATAATTCCATAAACAAAGTTGGAAATTTCAGATTTGATTTACCTATCTTCTTCTTAATCTTTTCTCATCTTTTTATTTATATTCTAATTTCTTATCATCTAATCCTTCATCTTGTCTTTCTTTCTTTAAATTTCCAGCCTTGAATCTGAAAATTTCAAGAAAATCCCTTCTCTTTTCTCTTGAATTTTCAGATCTGCACAAACTTCCTTGATTGAGTCTAGAGCTCCTAGTTCTTGCAACAACATGATTGAAGGCTTCCAAATCTAAGATTGCGCTACTCTATCACTCCTTTATATAGGCCATTGAGAAGTTTTAATCCTACTAAACTTAGGAATTAAATACAATAAATAAATGCTAAAATCTAATCTCCTAATTAGATAAGTAACTTCTAATAATAAATAAATGCTAAAAATAAAATCCTAATTAAATAAATCTGATCCTAATAGATATTGCAGAATCCTATATTGATTTAAATTGTAAATAATCAAATAAAATCTTGAAATTTCGTAATTATCCAAAAATCCAGTATTAGTCCCGTATAGGAATTTCTGCATGCGCTGTCTTTGCTAAAATAGACGTATCTTGAGATCCAGATGTCCGATTGAGGCGTTTCAAGATGCGTTGGAAAGCTAATTTGCAGCCGGACAAGTTTTAAGAAGACCTGTTGACCCATAAATGCCTGGATCCCATCCAAAAATTCGTCGCAAGTTAGCTGACTTTCCAGACTTCACAAACAGATTCAGTTTCTTGTCCAAGATGCATCGTTTTTGACCTCCTATGTGTGCATTGTTTTGGCCATTATTGTTTGCATCGAACAAATTCAGCTTCTTGTCCAATATGAGTAATTTAACCCCGCTCATGCATGTATCACATCGAGTAGAGTCATCCCATAAAGGCTTTCATTCACTCATATGTTAATGATACTTTTCCTACTAGGAAGATTTAAATGGAGCAAACACAAGTCACCTAGAGTAATGGGCTGGCAAAGAAAATAGGAGTGTCCATCAACAACTATACCTTCAACATTTATTTTATTTTTGTCCTTTTCCTTATCTTTCCTTTTATATTTTCTGGGAGATTTACATTTAATCCTTTATGCTAACATTGAGCATTTCAGTTCTATTTTTCTTTTTCAACTATGCTACGACATAGGAGAGTCTATCCTAAATTTTTTCTAAAGTCTTTAAGTGTTGAAAGTAAGAAAACATGTTCAAAGTATAACTACAACAACATTAACCCTAGATTCAATTCTCAAGAGCTTCAACAAAATTTCTAACAATTCAGCCTATAGATATTTTCATCATCGGATATCATCAAAATTTCACACAAGAAGCTTGAGATATGAATGCCATAGCAACATAAAAATACAAAATAGAAATACTAACTATGAACAATGCCACCCCCAAACTTGAGAATTACATTGTCCTCAATGCAACTACATGGAATGAAATGCAAGAAAACAACCTGGAGTTTATTGGGGATGGGAAGAAGTTTTCTTCCTTGTTGTGCGCTTGAAGTGTAGGATTGAGCGAGGGCCAACAGATGGTGGTTCATTAGCAATCAATTCTGGTGTTGCAAGTGGATCATTGGGCATTTTAGGAGATGAGTTAGATGACGTTTTTGATTTAGAAGAAGTAGACAGCTCATGAAGAAAATCCTCAATCTCTGAAAGAAGTTTGGACTTGACTCGTCCAGCTATGACTTTGGTTCTAGTTTGATGTGGCAAGGGTGGTGGAGTAGCAGGTGGCGTAGACATTTTAGTAGTGGGTCTAACAGATGCAGTAGTGTAATTTTCCTCGTCACTATTGAGGTGAATGGGACTTGCTTGTGTAGAGGGTTCATGAAACATGTGGCCTTTCCCCTTGGAAACCTCAAAATGGAGGAGTCCGCAACATCTATTGACGTTTCACCAATAACAAATGGTGAGTGCAAAGTACGTCCATCTATCTTCTCACTACGTCTGCGTGGAGTAGTAGCTAGTTGATTAAGAGGTGCATCAACAACAACAGGTTCTTTATTTGGTTGTGGAGACTAGTGCTCTTCAGCATGCATTGGTTCAGGAGCTGGAGGATCCTTCAAGGGTCTAAGCAACAAACTCCTCAGGGAAAAGAGGAAATGCCACAATGGTCGCAGGCAACAACTCTCTAAAGAATATGTTCATTGCAACGCCCTTTTGTTGCACATATGTAAGGAAAGGTTGGAGATAATCAGCAAACCAATTCATCATAGTTATGTTGCCCATCATTGGCATTGTGGCATCATCAACAAGGCCCTTTAACCCACGCACTTGTGCAGGCTCAACACCCTTCTTCTTCAGCATCATCTCATCTAGGCCACCCTCGAATACCTTTTAGCACTGGCAGAGAGCTGTGATTAGGCTTGGATAAATGAGTGGGCTTGCATTTTTTCCTTTCGTCTGAGCGAAGATTGCCTCAAACTTCAATCTTCCAACATTGATGTGTCGACCCATCAAAATAGAATGTAGGAGTAGCATCCTCTTTCTTAGGATAAAAGAATAGTGAGATGTTGGCATGAGTCTAGTTTTCATAAAATGAATCCATATTTTCGCATTAGCCTTTAGATGGACTCACTTTACTGTTTGAGATTTGGGAGTCTTCCTAGTCCATTGTGTTCCAGGAACACACAGATCTTTGAGAACTTGGTCGTATGTTTCATCTATCGCGGCTACAGCAAACAACGTGTGCTAATTAAGGGTAGGCACAAGACCAAAGAAGTTGTTATTGACCTCATTAGAATTGGATATGTTGTCCCCCTCACAAAAACTTCTAGAGCATTAGGATCTACAAAGCAAGTTTAGAATTCTTTAACCAAAGTAACAGAGATGTCACCGGGTTGTTTTGCAAATTCCTCCCAATTATGTTGGGCCATTACTGTTGGGGTTTCCTCATCAAAAGCTGCTAGGGTTGTTGGGGCAGCAGAATGTAACCGAGATCTTGTCACACTGAATTGGGGCACCAGAATAAGCATTCAATCATTGTTCATTGGCATTAAATATGGGAACATTCTTGCTATCTTTAATGTCAGTGGCTCCATATAGGTAAAATTTGACCACTACGAAATGGCCAAACAAACGAGATTTTAATTTTCCCGAGAAAAGTCAAAGTCTTGATTTGTATAAGAGGACTTGTTGGCCTTTTGAAAAATGATGTGGCATTAGCTTCAGATCATGCGATTTCTTCTAACTCATTAAGCTCTAGCAATCTTCCTTCACCAGCCAATTGACAATCCAAGCTACGCTTCTTGATGGCCTAAAAAGGTTTATGCTCCAGCTCAACTAGTAAATGGCACGTCTTGCCATAAACTAACCTATCTGGAGACATTTATGATCGGCTATGAAACGTCCTTGAAATAGTGCAAGCGTACATGGTTGATGCAAGTATAGTAGACAGATGCAAATCTATCGAATATCGATCCAACAAGCAAAGCGGTTTTCTACCTATTGATGTGAGAGAAAATTTTTGAAAATAAAAGGAAATGTGAATGAATTTGTGGTTGCAAAGAAATATAAATGCAAAAGATTTTAGAGAGTGAAGTGGGTGTAATGGAAATAGAATAGTAAAGTAAAAAGATATTCTATAAAAATACTGGATTTCCTCGATGTAACTCGGTAGATTACCAAATGTCCAAATGTTGCAAGGTTAATGCATGAGATGATTATAAAGCAAGATAAATAAAACATATCCTACTAACTTTCCCTCAACTCTCAGCTAACGAATTAAACAAACAAATCTACCACAACTTTCTTTGTTGGGTGATATTGTGTGTCCTCGAACGAGTGGACCAACTTTTGTTACATCCCCACCCAACTTTCGTTGTGATGCTCATTAACTTGAACTGTCACTTCATCTTTCAATGCCAGTGGCTGCAATAACACTTTAGCGCAAAATAGAATTCAAACCCCAAAGTTGAAACAAGAAAGAAAGCTTCATAAAATAAGTTGAAGTTCACAATCTGAAATAACTCTCGTTCTTAAGGAAATAAAACAGTAAATCATCATCTAAAATATTTACAAAAGAACATGAAAATCACACGGAAACCTCTATTTCTAGTTGAGTCGGCATGATTCACGTGTTCCCTTTGCAAAAAAGGATTCGAATCCTCTTTGTCACTAAGAGCTCTGCCTCATTGCCACCTTGGTTACCAGAAAAGGAGCTCAAGCCGCCATGGTAGAAGCTTCAAAGAAAGGAAAGAACGATCTTTTCAAAAGATGATGATATATGGGCCACCCCATTTAAGGTAAGAATACATGTATATATATATATCCTTTTCATCCTCCAATTGGTGTTTATAGGTGTCCTTTGTAGATTTGCAGCTGTGAATTCCATGCAGGACAGCTATATTAATGGACATATTATCGTCCCTTTGATCTTATCTTGACAGTTGTCATTGCAGTGATAACTCTGGATGCAATTCGATAAAAATCCTATATTGTTATGGCGACATCCAATCTGTACAATAGCTTTCATAACTAACTGCCAACTCATTGTCCTTTGATCTTATCCTAGCAACTATCATTGCGACGACAATTATGCCCACATCAGGTTCGGACAAAAGTTTTTGTAACTAACTTCCAGCTCATTGTCCTTTGATCTTATCTTCTTGTCGGCATCATTTGATCTATCTTTTTTTTATAGCTGTCACTGTGGCGACAATGGACTGGATGAAATATTAAGATGCTTTTACAGCGACATCAAAACTGCAACGACAAATCTGGATGCAATAAAGAAGGCTTTTTACAGCGACATTAGAATTGCAATGAAAACAACAGAATGTGACAAATTCAGCACAAAACACACAAGTATAACTAAGTTGAAGGAAATGCATAATTAAACTAAGAAAATGCAAGAAAGTATGCATGATAAACTAAAGTGGGGACAATTTAATCAATAAATCTACGGAAAATACATGCTCTTTAAAGATCTATCACACCCCCAAACTTTACATTTTACTTGTCCTCAAGTAAAGATTAAAGCAACAAGGTTTAACAAGAGATCATAGGCATTCTAGATACTTGAACCATTCCAATCAATCAATAAATCATATGCATCAAAAAGAAAGAAAAATGCATAAACAACTCCACATCAATAGATAAGCAAGCAATTCAAGAATACCAAACATCATCCCTAACATCTCAGAATCATTTCTCCTATCAGCATTTATTTAGTTCCACACATAATATAAATATCATATAAATATATACTTCATATTTTTCTTCTTTTTTTATATGTAGCGGGGGATATCGAACAATGAATGCACCCTTTACCCTGAGAAGTAAGAATTTGTGCAACGAACCACCCTTTGGCCAGATTCATTTTTCTAACCCATGCACAGGAGTGTTCCCCCTTAATGCTACTTTTATTTTATTGCCCTCACAATGGAATGCCTTTTATTTATACTTAATAAAATATACTAATATATATAACACATGTTGAAACAAGTAGAAGTCATCAAAAATCAATGGAATGATGCTAGATATTCTCTAACCAAACAAACATAAATATCAATGTAGAGTTAAGGCATGCAAGCATCCATCATGTGTATCGAACAAATTTATCAATGATCAAAACACTTCAAGATTTACACATCGAATGCAATCAAAAGTTTTTTCAACACAAAGGGAACCTAGCATTAGCTTAGAAAATATTTTTTAAAATTTTTGAAATGGGGTGCATTTCAACTCCTAGGCGTATATCCCCAAACTTAATGATCGCATTGTCCCTAATGCAAAAATAGAATGCAATGACAGATGTGGTTACAATGATGAATGTAATGAAATTAAAACTAAATGCAATTACAATGACAATGCAGATGTCATGACAATATAATTTAATAAAATGAAATTACATTACATGGTATGCATGCCTACAACAAACTAAAAACAACTAAATCAGTTATGGCTTGGGTACAGGGGAGATAGCATGATATTTCTTCTTCTTCCTCGTGTTCTCCTTATTGCTATTTTTTCTGCTTGTCTTTTGATTTGGAGCATTTGTTCTTCTTGTCCTTCTTCTTTGGAGCAGCCTCAAAATTGTTCTAGGGTTTTTTCTCCATTTCGGCATCACCGGCTGTCATGACAAGAGGAAATAGAAACTGTGGTGGGTGTGTATAAACCACCATAGTAAGAGGGTTGACCTCTTGTTCCTTCATTGCATTGACAGCTTCTGCCTATCTCGCTGTATCTGGCTCCAAGTGGAGTCCTTTAGTTGTTGTCATTGCATCCACAACCTTGGATGGAACATAATAGGTTGCAACAGTAGCGAGTTCTTCTTGTATGAGAGAAGGATTCAAAACTGTGCAAAGGGATTTTATTCTACATAAAAAGAAAAAATATGCAAAAAATAAAATAAAATATAAATTTTACTGAGCAAAATTAGATTCTTTAAGTAAAGTCTTTTCAATGCTTCTGATGTTGAATGATCCTCATTTTCCTCTTCTGGTTCCGGCTAAACAACATCGGCTTCCTTTGATTTAGAAGAAAACACTTTGAATGTGTCCACAACTACCACAGCTTGATTGCATCCACAGTTTCTACCCGTCTCACTACATCTTGCTCAAACACATAATTGTCACCTAATGAATCAGTTGTAGTGACATTCTTGAACACATCCACTTGTGTACCAAACAGCTCATTGATTGTGGCCGCATTCCAGGGAACTAACCACTCACATTCTTGAGATTCCTTCTGGATTAAATCATCTAGTACATGGATAGAATGACACCTTGGCACTACATCGACAATTAGTGTTGCATTGACAACTTAGATTTCAGAATTTATTTTAAAGGAGTGATAACTTTAGGAGTAACATCCTTCACGCTTTCATCCACCACATCCTTAGTGACTTGAAATCTGTTAGATGACTCACCTCGATCTAGAGAAAATGTAATTGATTTTTCACATAACTTACTTAGTTTTTTTCCACCACTTTGAGTGATAGCCTTGCAATATCCGTTCCCTTTGATAATCGAAGTTGCGGTGGTCGCACTAGGGAGTGTGCTTGATCATCGAGAATTCATAGTAGATGTTAATTTTCCCAATTGAACCTCCAAAGCACAAATTGAAAACTTGTTGCCATGCAATATAACTTTAGTTCAAGAAATATATTTCCATAGTAATGCTTCGAAACAAGCAAAAGGATCAGATATAGATGTCTCAACATTTTGTTCCTAACTAGGTTGTGACTGCATCAGGGTTTGTGAACTGTATTGTGGTAGCTAATTTTTCCAAGGAAAATATTGTGGTTGCACTGTGTCCTGCTGCAAATGCAACGAAACTTGATGAGTGTACTATTGTTGTAGTTGACTGAAGTTTCTTTATCGCACATTAGAATTTCTTTGGAAAGTAGTATTCCCAAAGTTGAATGCTCCCACATATTGTTTAGAATTTGAATTTCCTCAAGATTGATGTGTATCAGCATTCTAGGAAATACCAAGGGTATTGCCCCGCATTGCATTCACATAACATGCAGTCTCCACATACTGCTGGCAAACTTTGTAGCTATGGTTGTCACTGAAAATCTTACAGCAGAATGCAGGGATAACAACTGGTTGAGCAATTGGAATAGGTGCAACTTTACTAGTCCCTTGCATATTTTTAATCTTGTTTTCAGGAAAGAAATTTTTGCACGAAGAGCAGAAATTTCATCAAACTATATAACTCTCAAAGCATCTCTAGAAATAGGATATTGATAATCATGCTGAGCATATCTCTCCAAAATGCCAACTTCCTCATTGTAAGTGCAATCCAACAACAGTCCATTGGTAGGTCGGCCGAGAAGATTCCTCGTTTGTGCATTCAACCTATTATAGAAAATCTCAATTTGTACCTCTTGTTGAATGTCTTGCATAGAGCAACGTTGCAGCGAAGATTTATAATGTTCCCATGTTTTATGAAGATTATCACCATCCAGATGATGATAAGATGTAATCTCAATTGTTAAACAAACATTATTTTCGGTCAGTTAAATCTCTGGGCAAATTGCGTTGCCAATGAATCCCAAGATGTGATAGATCCAGAAACCAAGTACAAGCTTGTCCCTGCTATGAATAAGGAAATAATTATAGTTTCAGAATGACATTAGGAATTCATTTTTGGATAAACGATGCGCAAATAAACATGAAAGGTTTTAGATGTTCTCTTGCATCTTCATGAGGCAACTCGGTATATTTCCCATAAAAATCAAGCATTTGAAACATTAATAGTTTAAGTTCAAAACTTTCAGCAAGAATTTTGGGTCCAATAATTGCTAGCTGTAGATTATCCAAAACAGGCGCAATAACATCTCTTAGAGTCCTATTTTGAGATTAAGCATATAGACGCAGTGGTGAGTCAGTAGGATGTTGTGGCTGCATTGTAGGTGTGACCACATTGTTTGTTGGTTCAATCACATCCCCTTCTTCTTGAAGTTTCCTCCTAGAGGTTCTTTCAATTTCTGAATCAAAGTCAACTATAAACTTCGGATTACTTCGGGTACGAAAACACGTGAAATGAATTCTAAAAAATAAAACAACTACACAAGCAAAGCAAAGATAGTTGAAACTAATAAATAATCTAAAATATAGACAAAGTGCACAAACAAAAATGAACATCAAATGAATGCCTTCCTCGGCAACGGCACCAAAACTTGATCGATTATGAAACGTCATAGCAATAGTGCAAGCGTACACGGTCGATGCAAGTATAGTAGTCAGATGCAAATTTGTTAGACATCGATCCCATAAGGAAAGCGATTTTCTGCCTATTGATGTCGGTGCAAAAGTTCTGAAAATAAAAGGAAATGTGGGTGAAGTTGTGGTTGCAAAGAAATTTAAATAGAAAAGATTTCAGAGAGTGATGTGATTGCAATGGAAATAGAATAGTAAAGGAAAAGATATTCTATAAAAATACTTGATTCCCTTGGTGTAACTCGGCAGATTACCAAATGATACAAGGTTAGAGCATGAGATGATTATAAAGCAAGATAAATCAAACATATCGTACTAACTTTCCCTTAACTTGATGTTTGTCGAATAGTGATGCACTTTAGAGCAAGTATACTCGTTGTATCAAGTAATAAAGTGATGAGTAGAGTGTCGAACCCATGAGGATTAGATCAATAAGTACGAAGTTATTATGCTTAAGAATGTGTTTGCAAGTGATGGTGTTGAAGGTTCAATTAAAACTAAAAATAGCTATGATTAAGACGAACAACTGCAGCAACCAACAGATAATTATGGATGCTGGGATTATTGCTAAGGATATATGCTTAATCATCTTTTACAATGCTATAGTGACTGACAATACATGTCTATGTAAACCATTGAATTCTTTATCTACTCGAAAATATTTTCTAAAGAACTTTTGACTCTCTCGATGCCTAGAAGTTAATAACATTTAGGTTAAGGTAATACATGTCTGTGTGAACCCTAACAACCTTATTATTTGTTTAAGAACTCCCTTTAAGTCGTTTAACCCCCTAAACTTATGTCTAAGTAGGATTAGAACTAAGTTAACAACTTAGCCCCACTGTTCACGTTTGTATAACCTAACTCTCTCGATATTAAGCCACAGATCAATAGTTAAAAGGCCTCTCTCGATAGCTCTTACAGTAACTACGCATGAAGTACTATGAACAAAATAGATAAAGGGAAAAACAACTATATCATTATAAAAAGGTAATTAAAACATAAAATCATGGGACGCAATAATCCTAACTAAAGTAATTAGCTCATGTCTGAGCATAAAAAATCCATATAAAAAATTATTAAAGTATGGCAGTTTATCAAGCAAGGTAAGAAAAGAGTCAAGCGTCCTCGACAAACTCCCTTGAAGCTCTCCAATTGTGCTGCAGATCTCCCACTTTGTTGGCCTCTCTCAATGGCTCTTTTGTCAGGAGAATTCTCTAGCTTCCACTCTGGTGGTTCTCCACAAGCTTTGGACTAGGACCGTTGCCTGTAATTGCGCTCTCCTTGGAGTAGCATCCAAGTCTTTCTTATATATAAGGTAAAACTAGGGTTCTAGAACCCCTAAAGTGTGTGCGACTTCATTAAATAAAGCCATTGGTTTCCCACTTCATTTAATGTTGCGTATCTGGGAGAAAGTCCATGTGTGGGCAAACATATATTCATCTCCAACTCTTTAGGCCTCGTCAGCTCCAACCATGCAATATGCTCCTCTTCTACTCCATCAATCCTCCAGCATCCTGCACATACACGACAAAGCACCACCTTTCCCGTGAAAAGCACCAACATATATGACATTTAAAGAACAAGCGGGGTAACTCCCTATCTACATGCAAATATGTACAATCTAACCTAAATGCAAACTATATGAGCTTGAAAACATGCAAAAGACAAGGGAAAAAGGCATATACAATAGATCAATTATGCACTCATCACAACTCTCACTAATGACTTAAACAAACAAATCTACCACAACTTTCATTGTTAGGAGATATTGCGTGTCCTCGAACGAGTGGACCAACTTTCGTTGTGTCCCCCAACTTTTGTTGTAATGCTCATTAACTTGACTTGTCATTGTATCTCCCAATGTCAGGGGTTGCACTAAACAATTTAGTGCAAAATAGCATTCAAGCCCAAAAGTTAAAACAAGAAAGAAAGCTTTATAAAATAAGTTGAAATTCACAATCTGAAATAACTATCGTTCTTAAGGAAAGAAAACAGTAAATCATCGTCTAAAATATTTACAAAAAGATGATGATATATGAAACACCCTTTTTAGGGTATGAATATATGTATATATATCATTTTCATCCACCAATTGGGTGTTTACAGGTGTCCTTTATATATTTGTAGATGTGAATTTCGTGTAGGACAGCTATATAAATGGATAGCTCATCGTCCCTTTGATCTTATCTTGACAGTTGTCATTGCAGTTACAATTTTAGATGCAATTTGGTAATAATTATATTTCGTTGTGGTGATATCTAGTCTATACAACAACTGTCGTAACTACGTGTCAGCTCATTCTCCTTTGATCTTATCCTGACAACTATTGACAACTGTCATTCCAGCTACAATTGAGCCCACATCAGGTTCGGACAAAAGTTGTTGAAACTAACTACCAGCTCATTATCCTTTGATCTTATCTTCTTGTTGTCGTCATTTGATCTTATCTTTTTTTGACACATGTCACTGCGACGACAGTGACTGGTTGCAATAATAAGATGTTTTTACAGTGACATTAAAATTGCAATGAAACGAGTATAATTTACCAAATTCAGCACAAAACATACAAGTATAACTGAGTTGACGGAAATGCATAATTAAACTAAGAAAATGCAAGAACGTATGATACAGAAGCCAGGATCCAAGAATTACCTCAAAATCTAGGAACCCTCTAGATCACAATTAATCTAGCAAACTCACTAATATGATCCGAGAAAACCCCCAAACTCCAAGTTCAGCAAACCGATAATAAAGCATGATCTTGATGCAGAAAAGATAGGATGAATTTGATGGTGGCGGTGTTGGATAGATTTGTCCTTGGCACCTTCCTAATCGCATTTCAATAGGCAAACACCTGCAAATGGCACGAATCTCTCCGATGAATGGATGATGACGAGATAGATGTTGTAGGATATTTTGTCCTCGGCACCCTCTTAGACGCGATTATCTAAGCAAGCAACCTCAAGCGGCTCTAACCCACCCTCCTAGATTTAATTACCTAGGCAAGAAAGAGTGTGAAGATGATCTTCATCCCAAGAACTTGATGAACTTACGTTGAAGAAGACTTCTGATACGAAAAATAACAAGGCAAATCTATCTACCTTGAAAATAAAATGGCCCATGGCCAAAGGTTTTTGCAACTCAAAAATTCATGTTGTTGTTCTTATTAGTGAAGCAAATATGCCTTTAAATATGTTCTTATTAGTGAAGAGGATCAAGTTCCACTGTTGACTCTCAAATTCACTGAATATGCATCCATTTGGTGGTCCCAATTGGTCCGCAATCGGCGTCTCAATAGAGAAGCCAAGATAACCTCATGGGGAGAACTTAAAAAAGTCATGCGAGAACGATTTGTTCCCCCATTATATCAATGAGAGATCAAACAAAAGTTACAAAGGATCCGACAAGGCTGCAGAACTGTTGATGAGTATCTCAAAGAAATGGAATCATATTGATGCAAAAAGCTGACATACAAGAGGATGAAGAGGATACAATGACTAGGTTTGTTATCGGACTCAATGACAACATTCTTGAGGTACTTGAACTCAAAACCTACTACAACCTTCAAGAGGCATTCCAATTCTCCACAACAATCGAAAAGCGCATCAAAGATCGACAACGATATCGACAGAATAATTATCACTATGATAGAGGTACCACTCAACCTTTATCTCATTCTAGTTCTTCTAAACCTTTGCTCGACTCAAGTAGACCAAAGCAGAAAATTGAAACATCAAAGTCATTGGACAAAACCAAGACAAAAATCCCCATGTTGTCGGAAAACACACAAACACTCAAACAAGAGGATAGTAATAATGAACACATTAGACGAGATGACAATGCTTCTAATCCCTCATGTGAAGTAGTAGGTCCACTTGCTATACTCTCATCACCTCCCCACAAAGAAAGTAAGTGTAATTTTAACCCTTCATTTGATTCTTGTCCTATCATTCCGTTAGAAACACTTTCTCCTCTACAGAAATTGTACATTGATGATAATTTTGTGAGAGGGATATGGGATGTGAGATACAAAAGACTGAGAGTATAGAGGCCGAGAGTGAAAAAAGTCAAATTAATGGCCCAAATTTGGTGAGTGAAAATACATATGAGGTAAATGTCACACAAAGCCCAAAAGAAAAATACAAGAAAAAGAATGCGACGAGTGATTTCGTTTTTGACTAATCCTTACAAATGTTCGAATAGTGCTGTCTTATTTTTTCAGGATTTTGTTGAACCATTGAGAGGAGCTCAATTAGATCACTCCACATACAACAAAGAAGCCTTTTCAATTAAAGTTGATGATTGTTCTCTCATTGCCAATTTAGATTCCAATTTTGAGATTACATGGAGCGAAATTACTAATTTTGAAAAGCCAAAACAACGCACGCATAGGAGGTCAAAAACGATGCATCTTGGACAAGAAATTGAATCTGTTTGTAAAGTCTGGAAAGTCAGCCAACTTGCGATGTGTTTTTGGATGGGATCCAGGCATTTATGAGTCAAGTTGTCTTCTAACCAATTGTCCTTCATTCAGTTACCTTTCCAACGCATCTTGAAACACATCAATCGGACATCAGGAACTCAAGATACGTCCAATTTACTGAAGACTGCGCATGCAGAAAACTGGATACGGGATTATTACGGGATTTTGTAAAATTCAGCCCAAAAGGTTAAATATAAGGCTTTGGACGAATTAAACTTAGCCCAATGTATTTATTATGATTTAAATTGATGTTTTTAGGGTTTTATATACTTTAGAAACCAGCCACCCAGCCCTTATCAGCTTATAACTTGCCTTATCACCCTATTCCTTGCCACACAAGCACAAGGAGTTTAAAGGCTGTTATTTTATTATTATTTTTAATTAGATTAGGTTTTCCTTGTTTTAGTAGAAGTTAAATTACTTTGTCTATCCTTCACCTATAAAAGGATGAAGCCTCCATCATTGTAAGACATATTTTCTTTGATTTATGAAATATTTAGTGAGTTTGTTTTTGCAAGTGCTGATTACTTGTGCCTTCGAAGTCTTCTTCAACATAAGTTCGACGAGTTCTTGTGAGGGAGATCATCTTCACACTCTTGCTTGCCTAGATAATCGCATCTAGGAGGGTGGGTTAGAGCTGCTTGAGGTTGCTTGCTTAGATAATTGAGTCTAAGAGGGTGTCGAGGACAAAACAACATCAACAATTCGCAAGCCATCTTCATCTTCAACCTTCACACCATCTCCACAAGCCATAAACAAAGCTGGAAATTTCATATTTGTTTTATCTATCCTCATCTTAATCTTTTTCAATCTTTTACTTTTTATTCTTATTAATCATCTTCTAATTTTCCTTCTTATCTTTGTTTCTTTGAATTTCCAACCTTGAATCTGAAATTTTCAAGAAAATCCATTCTCCTTTTCTCTTGAATTTTCAGATCTGCCCAAACTTTCTTGATTGAGTCTAGAGCTCCTAGTTCTTGCAACAACTTGATTGAAGGCTTCCAAATCCAAGATTGCACTACTCTATCATTTGGTATCAGATTTGGGACGATTTTTGGCAAAAATTTTGGCGTTTTTGGAAAAAAACTCAAAAATTAGGGAAGATTCGTCAAAACCAAACGTGTGAATTTTGAGCTGAAACTTTCCAGAATAGATCTACACCATTGGTAGAGTCACCACACAAAATTTCAGAATTTTTGGACTTTGGAAACACCTCGAACGAAGTGGATAAAGTTTCAGCCAAATTAGGGTTTTCTCCCTACTTTAACCCTATTTTCATTATTTTTTCTTTAATTTTCGTTATTTTCAGTTTATTTACCTTGTAAAAAGAAAAAAAAGAGAAAAAAATTTAAAAAATAAAAAGAAAAGAAAAGAAAGAAAAGTGAGAAAGCTCATACCTAGCCACCAACCACCATCAAGATCACCATCATCAACCACCACAAACATCACTTTGAAGTGGATTCAACATTGGATTTCTTCCTTCAAGTTGTTTCTGGGTTTTGGGGTTATCATCTTTCTCTACTAATTCTTTTCTACTCTTAGTTTCTTAAGTTTCTTTGTTTTGCTTTTTCTTTCTTCTATTACGCAATTTAACACCTTCTCTTTTCTGGTGTGAGTAGGACTAAAAGTTGCATTCCAATCCTTCTTTCTTGCAACTATATTCAATTGGTGTCAAGCCTTTTCATTGGACTCCTAGTACAATTAGGACTCATTGTTAGGATTAAACTCCAATTGTAACTTGTTGACTTGTGGCAGGAAGGTCTTTAAAGAGCACGAGATCGATTTACTTGCCTCGCTAAATATTTATTCTTGGAGTGTTTAGTGAGATTTCTAGTTTTCTTTTGCTTTTTACCTTTTAAATCTGAGTGTTTCAGGATGTCAGAAACGAGTAACAACGAAGAACCACATGAGGTGACTCTTCAAGAAGTTTCGGATACTCTCAATAAACTTGAACGGACTGTAACCTCATTGGCAACCAAGCTTGAGCACACTGATACAGTCGTGACCGCAATCACTCAAACCCATTGCGAGATTAGAAACCACTGCTATCGCAAGCGATAATAAGGAGCCTAAGCGTCCAAATCTTGTTCCCATTCAGAATAGACAACAAAACCCCTTACATAGGCACAATCATCACATAGAACCGAGACGAGCAACAAACACCTTAGCCAAGCCAAAGATCATTGTACCACCTTTTCAAGGAAGGTATGACCCTGATTCTTATTGTGACTGGGAAAATCGAGTTGATATTCTATTCGAGCATTATCAATGTCCCGAAGAGGATCAAGTTCCACTGTTGACTCTCAAATTCACTGAATATGCATCCATTTGGAGGTCCCAATTGGTCCGCAATCGGCGTCTCAATAGAGAAGCCAAGATAACCTCATGGGGAGAACTTAAAAAAGTCATGTGAGAACGATTTGTTCCCCCATTATATCAACGAGAGATCAAACAAAAGTTACAAAGGATCCGACACGGCTGCAGAACTGTTGATGAGTATCTCAAAGAAATGGAATCATTGATGCAAAAAGCTGACATATAAGAGGATGAAGAGGATACAATGACTAGGTTTGTTATCGGACTCAATGACAACATTCTTGAGGTACTTGAACTCAAAACCTACTACACCCTTCAAGAGGCATTCCAATTCGCCACAACAATCGAAAAGCGCATCAAAGATCGACAACGATATCGACAGAAGAATTATCACTATGATAGAGGTACCACTCAACCTTTATCTCATTCTAATTCTTCTAAACCTTTGCTCGACTCAAGTAGACCAAAACAGAAAATTGAAACATCAAAGTCATTGGACAAAACCAAGACAAAAATCCCCATGTTGTCGGAAAACACACAAACACTCAAACAAGAGGATAGTGATAATGAACACATTAGACGAGATGACAATGCTTCTAATCCCTCATGTGAAGTAGTAGGTCCACTTGCTATACTCTCATCACCTCCCCACAAAGAAAGTAAGTGTAATTTTAACCCTTCATTTGATTCTTGTCCTATCATTCCGTTAGAAACAGTTTCTCCTAATACATGCATGAGCGGGAGTCAAAAAGTTAAATTAATGGCTAAATATTGACAAGAAAAAGACTGAATGATTTCGTTTTTGAAATCCTTTGTTCGATGCAAACAATTAAATTTTGCCAAAACAATTAGATCACTCCACATACAACAAAGAAGCCTTTTCAATTAAGGAGTTCTCTCATTGTAGAAAACGAATCCTTTTGATGGGGAATGATACATCTTGGACAAGAAATTGAATTTGTTTGCAAACAATAAAAGTCTGGAAAGTCAAAACGATGCATCTTGGACAAGAAATTGAATCTGTTTGTAAAGTCTGGAAAGTCAGCCAACTTGCGATGTGTTTTTGGATGGGATCCAGGCATTTCTGAGTCAAGTTGTCTTCTAACCAATTGTCCGTCATTCAGTTACCTTTCCAACGCATCTTGAAACGTATCAATCGGACATTAGGAACTCCAGATACGTCCAATTTACTGAAGACTGCGCATGCAGAAAACTGAATACGGGATTATTACGGGATTTTGTAAAATTCAGCCCAAAAGCTTAAATATAAGGCTTTGGACGAATTAAACTTAACCCAATGTATTTATTATCATTTAAATTGATGTTTTTAGGGTTTTATATACTTTAGGAACCAGCCACTCAGCCCTTATCAGCTTATAACTTGCCTTATCACCCTATTCCTTGCCACACAAGCACAAGGAGTTTAAAGGCTGTTATTTTTTTATTATTTTTAATTAGATTAGGTTTTCCTTGTTTTAGTAGAAGTTAAATTACTTTGTCTATCCTTCACCTATAAAAGGATGAAGCCTCTATCATTGTAAGAGAGATTTTCTTTGATTTATGAAATATTTAGTGAGTTTGCTTTTGCAAGTGCTGATTACTTGTGCCTTCGAAGTCTTCTTCAACATAAGTTCAACGAGTTCTTGTGAGGGAGATCATCTTCACACTCTTGCTTGCCTAGATAATCGCGTCTAGGAGGGTGGGTTAGAGCCGCTTGAGGTTGTTTGCTTAGATAAGAGGGTGCCAAGGACAAAACAACATCAACAATTCGCAAGCTATCTTCATCTTCAACCTTCACTCCATCTCCACAATCCATAAACAAAGCTGGAAATTTCATATTTTTTTTTATCTATCTTCATCTTAATCTTTTTCAATCCTTTTACTTTTGTTCTTATTAATCATCTTCTAATTTTCCTTCTTATCTTTGTTTCTTTGAATTTCGAACCTTGAATCTGAAATTTTGAAGAAAATCCATTCTCCTTTCTCTTGAGTTTTCAGATCTGCCCATAACTTTCTTGATTGAGTCTAGAGCTCCTAGTTCTTGCAACAACTTGATTGAAGGCTTCCAAATCCAAGATTGCGCTACTCTATCATTTGGTATCAGATTTGGGACGATTCTTGGCAAGAATTTTGGCGTTTGGGGGAAAAAACTCGAAAATTAGGGAAAATTCGTCAAAACCAAACGAGTGAATTTTGTGCTGAAAATTTCCAGATCCGATCTACACCATTGGAGGAGTCACCACAAAAAATTTCAGAATTTTTAGACTTCGGGAACGCCTCAAACGAAGTGGATAAAGTTTCAGCAAAATTAGGGTTTCCCCCCTACTTTAACCCTATTTTCATTATTTTTTTCTTCAATTTTCGTTATTTTCAGTTTATTTACCTTGTAAAAAGAAAAAAATTAAAAATTAAAAATATTAAAAAAAAGAAAAGAAAGAAAAGTGAAGAAAAGTGAGAAAGCTCATACCTAGCCACCAACCACCATCAAGAATCATCAAGATCACCATCATCAACCACTACAAGCATCACATTGAAGTGGATTCAACATTGGATTTCTTCCTTCAAGTTGTTTCTGGGTTTTGGGGTTATCATCTTTCTCTACTAATTTTTTTCTACTCTTAGTTTCTTAAGTTCCTTTGTTTTGCTTTTTCTTTCTTCTATTACACAATTTAACACCTATTTTCTGGTGTGAGTAGGACTAAAAGTTGCATTCCAATCCTTCTTTCTTGCAACTATATTCAATTGGTGTCAAGCCTTTCATTGGACTCCTAGTACAATTAGGACTCATTGTTAGGATTAAACTCCGATTGTAACTTGTTGACTTGTGGTAGGAAGGTCTTTAAAGAGCACGATATTGGTTTACTTGCCTCGCTAAATATTTATTCCTTGGAGTGTTTAGTGAGATTTCTAGTTTTCGTTTACTTTTCACCTTTTTAAATCTGAGTGTTTCAGGATGTCAGAAATGAGTAACGACGAAGAACCACATGAAGTGACTCTTTCAAGAAGTTTCGGATACTCTCAATAAACTTGAACGGATTGTAACCTCATTGCCAACCAAGCTTGAGCACACTGATACAGTCGTGACCACAATCACTCAAACAATTGGGAGATTAGAAACCACTGCTATCGCAAGCGATACTGAGGAGCCTAAGTGTCCAAATCTTGTTCCCATTCAGAATAGACGCCAAAACCCCTTACATAGGCACAATCATCGCATAGAACCGAGACGAGCAACAAACACCTTAGCCAAGCCAAAGATCATTGTACCACCTTTTCAAGGAAGGTATGACCCTGATGCTTATTGTGACTGGGAAAATTGAGTTGATCTTCTATTCGATGTCCCGAAGAGGATCAAGTTCCACTGTTGACTCTCGAATTCACTGAATATGCATCCATTTGGTGGTCCCAATTGGTCCGCAATCGGCGTCTCAATAGAGAAGCCAAGATAACCTCATGGGGAGAACTTAAAAAAGTCATGCGAGAATGATTTGTTCCCCCATTATATCAACGAGAGATCAAACAAAAGTTACAAAGGATCCGACAAGGTTGCAGAACTGTTAATGAGTATCTCAAAGAAATGGAATCATTGATGCAAAAAGCCGACATACAAGAGGATGAAGAGGATACAATGACTAGGTTTGTTATCGGACTCAATGACAACATTCTTGAGGCACTTGAACTCAAAACCTACTACACCCTTCAAGAGGCATTCCAATTCGCCATGACAATCGAAAAGCGCATCAAAGAGCGACAACGATATTGACAGAAGAATTATCACTATGACAGAGGTACCACTCAACCTTTATCTCATTCTAATTCTTCTAAACCTTTGCTCGACTCAAGTAGACCAAAGCAGAAAATTGAAACATCCAAGTCACGGGACAAAACCAAGACAAAAATCCCCATGTTGACGGAAAACACACAAACACTCAAACAAGAGGATAGTGATAATGAACACATTAGACAAGATGACAATGCTTCTAATCCCTTAGGTGAAGTAGTAGGTCCACTTGCTATACTCTCATCACCTCCCCACAAAGAAAGTAAGTGTAATTCTAACCCTTCATTTGATTGTTGTCCTATCATTCAGTTAGAAACACTTTCTCCTCTACAGAAATTGTACATTGATGATAATTTTTGTGAGACAGATATGGGATGTGAGATACAAAAGACTGAGAGTAAAGAGGCCGAGAGTCAAAAAAGTCAAATTAACGGCCCAAATTTGGTGAGTTAAAATACATATGAGGTAAAAGTCACACAAAGCCCAAAAGAAAAAAGACAAGAAAAAGAATGCGACGAGTGATTTCGTTTTGACTAATCCTTACAAATGTTCGAGTAGTGCTGTCTTATTTTTTCAGGATTTTGTTGAACCATTGAGAGGAGCTCAATTAGATCACTCCACATACAACAAAGAAGCCTTTTCAATTAAAGTTGATGATTGTTCTCTCATTGCCAATTTAGATTCGAGGACGAATCCTTTTGAGGAGTGGGGGAATGATACATGCATGAGCGGGGTCAAATTACTAATATTGGACAAGAAGCTAAATTTGTTCGATGCAAACAATAAAAGCCAAAATAGTGCACGCATAGGAGGTCAAAAACGATGCATCTTGGACAAGAAATTGAATCTGTTTGTAAAGTCTGGAAAGTCAGCCAACTTACGACAAGTTTTTGGATGGGATCCAGGTATTTCTGAGTCAAGTTGTCTTCTAACAAATTGTCCACCATTCAGTTACCTTTCCGACGCATCTTGAAACGCATCAATCGGACATCAGGAACTCAAGATACGTCCAATTTACTGAAGACTACGCATGCAGAAAACTGGATACGGGATTATTACGGGATTTTGTAAAATTCAGCCCAAAAGCTTAAATATAAGGCTTTGGACGAATTAAACTTAACCCAATGTATTTATTATCATTTAAATTGATGTTTTTAGGGTTTTATATACTTTAGGAACCTGCCACTCAGCCCTTATCAGCTTATAACTTGCCTTATCACCCTATTCCTTGCCACACAAGCACAAGGAGTTTAAAGGCTGTTATTTTTTTATTATTTTTAATTAGATTAGGTTTTCCTTGTTTTAGTAGAAGTTAAATTACTTTGTCTATCCTTCACCTATAAAAGGATGAAGCCTCTATCATTGTAAGAGAGATTTTCTTTAATTTATGAAATATTTAGTGAGTTTGCCTGATTACTTGTGCCTTCGAAGTCTTCTTCAGCATAAGTTCGACGAGTTCTTGTGAGGGGAGATCATCTTGACACTCTTGTTTGCCTAGATAATCGCGTCTAGGAGGGTGGGTTAGAGCCGCTTGAGGTTGCTTGCTTAGATAATTGAGTCTAAGAGGGTGCCGAGGACAAAACAACATCAACAATTCGCAAGCCATCTTAATCTTCAACCTTCACTCCATCTCCACAAGCCATAAACAAAGCTGGAAATTTCATATTTGTTTTATCTATCCTCATCTTAATCTTTTTCAATCCTTATACTTTTGTTCTTATTAATCATCTTCTAATTTTCCTTCTTATCTTTGTTGTTTTTTGAATTTCCCAAACAAAAGAACCTTGAATATGAAATTTTCAAGAAAATCCATTCTCCTTTCTCTTGAATTTTCAGATCTGCCCATAACTTTCTTGATTGAGTCTAGAGCTCCTAATTCTTGCAACAACTTGATTGAAGGCTTCCAAATCCAAGATTGCGCTACTCTATCAGATTGGATTTTCATTTCTTAAAGAACTCTATGCTACTGATCTTAATTTTGGAGAGATCTTTAAAGCATGTGAGAAAGGTGTGTTTGACAAGTTTTACGGGCACGATGGGTTCTTATTCGAGGAAAGGAAACTTTGTGATACATGCATGAGCGAGGTCAAATTACTAATATTGGACAAGAAGCTGAATTTGTTCGATGCAAACAATAAAAGTCAAAACAGTGCACGCATAGGAGGTCAAAAACGATGCATCTTGGACAAGAAATTGAATCTGTTTGTAAAGTCTGGAAAGTCAGCCAACTTGCGACGAGTTTTTGGATGGGATCCGGGCATTTTTTGAGTCAAGTTGTCTGCTAACAAATTATCCATCATTCAGTTACCTTTCCAACGCATCTTGAAACGCGTCAATCAGACATCAGAAACTCAAGATACGTCCAATTTACTGAAAACTGCGCATGCAGAAAACTGGATACGAGATTATTACGGGATTTTGTAAAATTCAGCCCAAAAGCTAACATGTAAGGCTTTGGACGAATTAAACCTAGCCCAATATATTTATTATCATTTAAATTGATGTTTTTAGGGTTTTATATACTTTAGGAACCAGCCACCCAGCCCTTATCAGCTTATCACCCTATTCCTTGCCACACAAGCACAATGAGTTTAAAGACTGTTATTTTTTTATTATTTTTAATTAGATTAGGTTTCCTTGTTTTAGTAGAAGTTAAATTACTTTGTCTATCCTTCACCTATAAAAGGATGAAGCCTCCATCATTGTAAGACAAATTTTCTTTGATTTATGAAATATTTAGTGAGTTTGTTTTTGCAAGTGCTGATTACTTGTGCCTTCGAAGTCTTCTTCAACATAAGTTCGACAAGTTCTTGTGAGGGAAATCATCTTCACACTCTTGCTTGCCTAGATAATCGCGTCTAGGAGGGTGGGTTAGAGCCGCTTGAGGTTGCTTGCTTAGATAATTGAGTCTAAGAGGATGCCGAAGACAAAACAACATCAACAATTCGCAAGCCATCTTCATCTTCAACCTTCACACCATCTTCCATAATTCCATAAACAAAGCTGGAATTTTCAGATTTGTTTTACCTATCTTCTTCTTAATCTTTTTATTTATATTCTTATTTCTCATTATCTAATCTATCATATTCACCTTGTTTCTTTAATTTTCCAGCTTTAATTCTGAAATTTTCAAGAAACCCCCAACTAGTTTCTCTTGAATTTTCAGATTTGCGCCTAACTTCATTGTTCGAGTCTAAAGCCCTAGGTTTGCTTCCAAGCCATCAAATTGAAAGTTACCACGTGCCAAAGCATACTCTATCATTTGGTATCAGATTTGGGACGATTCTTGACAAGAATTTTGGCGTTTTTGGGTGAAAAACTCAAAAATTAGGGAAAATTCGTCAAATTCAAACGAGCGAATTTTGAGCTGAAAATTTCCAGATCAGATCCACACCTTTGGAGGAGTCACCACATAAAATTTCAAAATTATTTGACATCGGGAACACCTCGAACGAAGTAGATCAAGTTGCTGCAAAATTCCAGGGTTTTCGGGGTTTTTCTAATTTTCTTTCTTTCTTAGCCTTTAGTTTTCGTTTGTTTTAGCTTTTATTGCTTCTTACACATCTTGGAACACCTTCTTGTTTCCTTGTGTTAGTAGGACTAAAAGTTGCATACTCTTCTTTCTCCTTGCAACTATAATTCTATTGGTGTCTAACCTTTTCTTTGGATTCTTAAAGCAATTAGGATGTTTTATTCTCTTTTCAACACTCGTTATCGTATACCAATAAATATTTTTCGATCACGATGTAAGATACAAGGTAATCTATGTTCTTTAATTATTGATGGTGACAGTCGTGTAAACTTAGTGAGCAGCTTCATTGTTGATGCACTCGATCTACCATGCCAAGAACACCCTAAGCCGTATCATCTTCAAAGGTTTAATAGCGGGCTGGATATGAAGGTAACCGAACGTTGTTTAATCTCTTTTACTCTTGGAAGCTATTGTGATGATGTATGGTGTGACGTGGTCCCTATGGAAGTCACCCACTTGCTATTAGGAAGACCTAGGAAAAATGATCTTGGCGCTGTCCATAGAATCAATACAAATGGATACTCAGTTGTGCACCAAGGCCAGAATCTCTCGTTTGCTACAATAGAGCCGGAAAAAGTAGATGAAGAAATAGCGAAAGCAAAAAAACAATGTGAGAGGATAAAACGAAAAAGATTGGAAGCACAAAAGGCTGAAATCAATTGACCACACAGAGGCAACCAACCATGAAGACATCCCAAAACCAGAAGGTACACATGATTCTCTTCGTACTTCTACTTCTAGCATTTGTGCAAATGTTGATATTGGAGAAGAACCATCTCCCAAACAAAAGGATAGTGATAATGAACACATTAGACAAGATGACAATGCTTCTAATCCCTCATGTGAAGTAGTAGGTCCACTTGCTATACTCTCATCACGTCCCCACAAAGAAAGTAAGTATAATTCTAACCCTTCATTTGATTCTTGTCCTATCATTCCGTTAGAAACACTTTCTCCTCTACAGAAATTGTACATTGATGATAATTTTTGTGAGAGGGATATGGGATGTGAGATACAAAAGACTGAGAGTAAAGAGGTCGAGAGTGAAAAAAGCCAAATTAACGGCCCAAATTTGGTGAGTGAAAATACATATGAGGTAAAAGTCACACAAAGCCCAAAAGAAAAAGACAAGAAAAAGAACGCGGCGAGTGATTTTGTTTTGACTAATTCTTACAAATGTCCGAGTAGTGCTGTCTTATTTTTTCAGGATTTTGTTGAACCATTGAAAGGATCTCAGTTAGATCACTCCACATACAACAAAGAAGCCTTTTCAATTGAAGTTGATGATTGTTCCCTCATTGCCGATTTAGATTCGAGGACGAATCCTTTTGAGGAGTGGGGGAATGATACATGCATGAGCGAGGTCAAATTACTAATATTGGACAAGAAGCTGAATTTGTTCAATGCAAACAATAAAAGCCAAAACAGTGCACGCATAGGAGGTCAAAAACTATGCATCTTGGACAAGAAATTGAATCTGTTTGTAAAGTCTGGAAAGTTAGCCAACTTACGATGAGTTTTTGGATGGGATCCAGGCATTTCTGAGTCAAGTTGTCTTCTAACAAATTGTCTATCATCCAGTTATCTTTCCAACGCATCTTGAAACGCGTCAATCGGACATCAGAAACTCAAGATACGTCCAAATTACTGAAGACTGCGCATGCAGAAAACTGGATACGGGATTTTGTAAAATTCAGCCCAAAAGCTAATATATAAGGCTTTGGACGAATTAATCCTAGCCCAATATATTTATTATCATTTAAATTGATGTTTTTAGGGTTTTATATACTTTAGGAACCAGCCACCCAGCCCTTATCAGCTTACTACTTGCCTTATCACCCTATTCCTTGCCACACAAGCACAAGGAGTTTAAAGGCTGTTATTTTATTATTATTTTTAATTAGATTAGGTTTTCCTTGTTTTAGTAGAAGTTAAATTACTTTGTCTATCCTTCACCTATAAAAGGATGAAGTCTCCATCATTGTAAGACATATTTTCTTTGATTTATGAAATATTTAGTGAGTTTGTTTTTGCAAGTGCTGATTACTTGTGCCTTCGAAGTCTTCTTCAACATAAGTTCGACGAGTTCTTGTAGGGAGATCATCTTCACACTCTTGCTTGCCTAGATAATCGCATCTAGGAGGGTGGGTTAGAGCCGCTTGAGGTTGCTTGCTTAGATAATTGAGTCTAAGAGGGTGCCGAGGACAAAACAACATCAACAATTCACAAGCCATCTTCATCTTCAACCTTCACACCATCTTCCATAATTCCATAACAAAGCTGGAATTTTCATATTTGTTTTACCTATCTTCTTTTCTCATCTTTTTATTTATATTCTGATTTCTTATCATCTAATCATTCATCTCGTCTTTCTTTCTTTAAATTTCCAGCCTTGAATCTGAAAAATTCAAGAAAATCCCTTCTCTTTTCTCTTGAATTTTCAGATCTGCCCAAACTTCCTTGATTGAGTCTAGAGCTCCTAGTTCTTGCAACAACTTGATTGTAGGCTTCCAAATCCAAGATTGCGCTACTCTATCAATTTCCCTTAATGCTTGTCGAAAAGTTGAAGGTGTCCATTTTGGAGGATGTTCTCCGCTTCTACAAGTTTGGGCCATCAGTCATTTCTGGAAGTTCCCGACATTGGCTTTATCAAATGTGTTTTCCCCGAACTTCTCACCTCTCTAAGAGTTCTTGGTGAAGGATTGGCCTGTTGTTAAGAAGAATAAATGGATTGATATATTCAGGGATCGTCGTAACGAAACATCAGATGGAGGGTTCCTTGGATGGGTTATACCAAAGTCCTATATAAATGTGAATATTTCAACTTCCTAATGCTGCTAGGTCTATGGGGAGGAATTGGATGTGCTCCTTTGCTAGTATCTCATCAGTTTGGGTCTCGACAGTTCATCCCATTCTTTACCGATCTTGGCTCATCAGAATTTGAGTTCCAAGGAGAGTTCAGACAGAAGATTCAAACAATCAGTGATGCGTGGAACCACTGTTATCATATGAAGTTAGAATTTGATAAACATTGCATGTACACCCCGAACTATGATATTTGGAGGCATACGAGAGTAAGTGACAAAGTCATAGCACCCTACACCCGGACAAGCCAAGTCTTTAAAAGAACACTTAAAGGTAGTCCCTACAGAAGCTGACATCCTAAAAGAAGCGTTAAGAAGGGCTAAGTTGGAGATAGAAGCCTTACAGGAGCAGAACCAAAGAGACAAGTTTGAGTCAAGCCTTGATGTTGAAAAGTATAAAGGGGAGACGAAGCGAGTGAAAAAAACTGTATGAAGACTTAGAAAAGAAGTTTGAGATTCAAAGGGTAGATTTCCTCAAATTCCAGACCCCCGTCCGTAATGCTAATCTGAGAAAGATCCCGGAGCAGTGGAAGCAAGAAATGGAGCATGCTGTAGAAAGAAAAAGGGAACAAGGAAGGCGCGAGGTTGAAAAATATAGAAGAGCCCTTGTTGAAGAAAAGAAGAAAGGTAAGTTGGTAACTGAAAATGGTAATGGCAAATGGGTTCATGAAAAAGAGAAAGAAAATGTGGCTGCATGGAAAAGGAAGGCACATGATGGCAAGATCCGTTTATTTGAGTTGCAAACATCATATGATGTAACAAGCGAGAAGATGAAGCAAAGCCAGGCTTATGTTACTAAGTTGCAAGCCAAGATAGATAATTTGGAACACTCGTTGCATAGACTCCAGAATCATCACACCTAAATTAAACTTCAGGCCTGTCTAAGTGAGAATGATACCTTGAAGAAACAGGTTGGAGGAATGGATAACATCATCTAGGAATATAGAGTGAAGATCCTGGTCCTTGAAGACAAAGCTAAGGAGGTAATGAGTACTGGATCACTCGTCTTAGAGACGTGGCAAGAAGATTTCAAGAACGGGATGAGTTTGATAGGACTGTCATGACCCAGGTACAGGATGTGGCTCGACATGTGATGATGTTAGCGACTAAAGCTGCAACTCTTCGTCAATATGTCAAGCCAATGGGAGAAGTGGGACCAAGGCTTATGTGGCTCGTTGAAGAAATCAAGGAACTAGAAGTTCAGGCTGAAAAATATATGTAAATGAAATATGATGTAATAAGGACCTTTTCATATTCAATAAAAGAGTTGTTTCTTGAGCAGATAATTCATGAAATTAATGGCCCTTCGCTTGCATTCATGCATTTGCATTTCATTCTTCTGTGTTTTATAGCTTTTGTTTGCATGTGTGTTTACATTTGTGCATGAATACATGGCTTAATAAGAATCTAACTTAAATAAAAATGACAGAAAATCAAAATAGCAAAAACAAATCAAAAGTACGGTACTCAGTCTCAAGTCAGAGCAATGGAAAACAGAGTGACGGCCTTAGAAAGCAACCATAAGAGTACCCAAGATAGGTGAGACAAGCTGGAGACGGATCTGAAGCAACAGATGGAGTTAGTTAATCAAAAGACGGTTGTGATATGATCTCGACTATGAGTTTTGAATCATATATGTGAATGCCCGATCGTGATTCTAGTAAGAACTCTGCAGTGCTTTGAATGTATTCTGAAATTACTCAAACAACAATGTAAGTAGAAATAGATAAATAAGAAATAGAAATAATGGGATGAAAGATATGTAGAAGGGGTGTAGGAAGAGTGATAGTTGTGATTATGGAAGAAAAAAAAATAAAAGATGAAAATGTAGGTGAAGATGATGGGGTGTTGGCGTTAAGATGAAGAAATTCAAAGGATGGATTGTGACCCCCTAACTATAAAGAGTTAGGAACCAGCAATATAATAAAGTGGAAATGAAGTGGTAGGATATGAAACGTGACCCACTAGCTATAGATGAGCTAGGAACCAACGCTATAACAAAAGGGAAATGGATGAAGACTACAAGACTAACTTGAAGCCGATAAAGTTCCACAAGAGAACAAGAATGAAAGCAATCTTTCAAAGATGTTTTATATATTCAAAGTGTGTCTTACAATGATCCTAAAGATGCCTATTTATAGTAGAAGTAGGCAGAATATGAAAAGGTGTTACAAGAAAGATGAATGCTCATCTTAATGCACTTGAATACACATGAATGCTTTGTCCTTTCTTCTCATCTTCAAAGCTGATTAGTTTAGACAAATTGAGGTTGAATTTAGTCATATTTTCGTCCAAATTAAGAAGGACTCTTGGGCTGCCTTGTTTTGCTATCATATGAAGAGAAAGGGGATGAATGTGGACAAGGATGAATGTAGACATCCTTGCTTTCCAGTTTAAGTGCAACTCTTCATCTTCCAAGCTGATTAATATGACTTGAATGTCATAAAAAGGTGAGTTTCATCCAGCCTTCATTTCATGTCTCCTCAATGAATTTTGAAACCCCCACTTGAATGGTGATAACATCAACCTTGAATGCCTTGAATTTGCTGAATTAAGATGGCCATCAATTGCTTGTCTCTTGGTAGAAGATGAAAGAACTCTTCCTTGGCTCAAATTCATTCAAATCATCCATGCATAAAATTCCCGTAATAAAAATTTCAGCCTGCACTGTCTTCAGTAAATCATTCATATCTCAAGCTCCCGATATCGGATTGAGGTGATTCAAAAGGCATTGGAAAGCTAAGAGATGGAGGAATAACGTCCAATTGATTTCTGGATCCAAACACGTCTGTATCGCATCCAGAATTGGAAGACATTCTGCTGATATTCTTGCATCTGGTAAAACCGTTCATCTTCCCTCATGCACCTAGACACAAAGGTAAACTTTATTCAATCTTTAATTGAAAACATGCATGTAAACAATTAAGAGTTAGTTTAATAAATGAGCTAGTTTGATGAATGAACTAGTTTAATTAATGAACTAACTTTATTCAATGAACTAATAATCTTGAATGAACTAGTTTAATCAATGAACTACTTAGTTAAATGAAGTGTATAACTAAATGAACTACATGTTTAAATGCAACGCATGCTTTAATGAACAACATGTTTATTGAATGCAATGAATGTTATGCAAACTTTAAATACTCATGCAAATTCATGCATAAGCAAAGTAAAGTGTTCCTCCCTTATTATTTCTTCTTTCTCACGTCCCAAGCTTGATGTAAACATATTTTCCATGGCTGCTTGGAACTCCTTGACCCTTGCTCGAGTAATGGGGCCACCTGGGTACTTCTCTGGGTCTTTGCCATTGACGTTCATATCAGTCCCTCCCTCTTTAAGGCGATTTGTCCCCAAATCGTCATCTACATCATAAGGAGATAGGTCAGCAACATTGAAGGTTGCACTAACATTAAACTCACCTGGAAGATCTAATTGATAGGCATTGTCATTGATCTTCTTGACTATTTGGAATGGTCCATCTCCCGAGGCATTAATTTGGACTTTCGTTGAGCCGGGAACCTTTCTTTCCTCATGTGCAGCCACACCCAATCCCCTGGCTCAAAGGAAATTCGCTTACGACCCTTATTTGCTTGCTGCTCATATTGCTTGGTTCGTTTTTCAATGTTCTCCCGCACTTGTTGATGAAGCTTCTTAACAAATTCAGCTTTATTAAGTCCATCTTTATTCACAATTTGATCAGCGGGTAATGGTAACAAGTCTATCGGTGTTAATGGATTGAATCCATACACCACTTCAAAAGCGTCGCCCTGTAGTACTATGGATCGAACGGTTGTATGCAAACTCCACATGTGGTAAACTCTCCTCCCATGTTTTTAAATTCTTCCTAATGATGGATCAAGTAACATAGAAAGTACTCGGTTCACCACTTCAGTTTGGCCATCCGTTTGAGGGTGGCAAGTGGTGGAGAATAGTAACTTAGTACCAATCTTACTCCATAGGGCTCTCCAAAAGTGACTTAAGAACTTCACATCCCGATCAGACACAATAGTTCTTGGTATGCCATGTAACCTTAAGATTTCCCTGAAAAACAAAGTAGCAATATGTGAGGCATCATTAGTTTTGTTACAGGGAATGAAATGAGCCATTTTGGAGAATCTATCCACAACTACAAAGATGGAATCTTTGTTATTCTTGGTACGTGGAAGCCCTAGCACAAAATCCATTGAAATATCCATCCATGGTGCTTCCGGTATGGGTAGTGGTGTGTAAAGTCCATGTGGCATGACTTTAGATTTGGCCTTCCTGCAAGTGATGCATCGCTCACACAACCTCTCCACATCTCGTTTCATTTTAGGCCAATATAGGTGCTCTTGAAGTATAGCCAAAGTCTTTGCTATCCCAAAATGTCCCATTAATCCTCCTCCATGAGCTTCCTTAGTTAGCAATTCACGCATGGAACCTTGAGGGATGCATAGTCTTCCTTCCTTAAATAGGAAACCATCATGCTTATAGTATTTTTCAATTGACCTTTTCTCACAAGCTTTGTAAATCTCTCCAAAATCAGAGTCAGAGACATATAAGTCTTTAATAAAAACAAAACCCAATAACTTAGATTCCAAAGTGTTTAAAAGAATATACCTCCGTGACAATGCATCGGCAACTATATTCTCCTTACCTTTCTTGTACTTGATAACATATGGGAAAGTTTCAAGAAACTCCACCCATTTGGCATGCCTTTTGTTGAGTTTATGCTGCCCCGGATATGTTTCAATGCCTCATGATCAGTGTGAATGATGAACTCCTTAGGCCAAAGGTAATGTTGCCATGTTTCCATTGCCCTCACAAGAGCATACATCTCCTTGTCATAGGTAGGGTAATTAAGCGTAGCTCCACTTAATTTTTCACTGAAATAGGCTATAGGACGTCCACCTTGAGACAAAACTGCTCCAATTCCTACACCTGATGCATCACATTCAATTTCAAAAGTTAGATTAAAATCAGGTAGAGCAAGTAAAGGGGCATGTATTAAACAATCTTTAATGCTATTAAAGGACTTCTCTTGATCTTCCCCCAAAAGAATTTAGAATTCTTCTTAATAACACTTGTTAGTGGGGCGGCTATGGTGCTGAAGTTGGGGACGAATCTTGATAAAAACTTGCAAGTCCATGGAAGCTCCTAACTTGAGAAATGCTTGCTGGTCGTGGCCACTCTTCAATGGCTTTAACCTTCTCTTTGTCCACCTCCAAGCCTTCAGAACTCACAACGAAACCTAGGAAAACAACCCTGTCAGTACAAAATGTACATTTTTGTAAGTTAGCAAACAGTTTTTCCTTCCTCAAAACTAGCAAAACTGACCTTAAATGTTGAACATGTTCTTCCATGGTTTTACTATAGATTAGAATGTCATCAAAGTAAACCACACAAAACTTACCCAAGAATGGCCTAAGAACATGATTCATTAACCTCATAAACGTGCTTGGAGCATTAGTTAAGCCAAAAGGCATAACCAACCACTCATAAAGGCCTTGCTTAGTTTTGAATGCTGTTTTCCACTCATCACCTTCCCGCATTCGTATTTGGTGGTAACCACTTTTAAGATCAATCTTGGAAAAGAGGTTAGAACCACTAAGCTCATCTAACATGTCATCTAAGCGAGGAATAGGGTGACGATACTTTACCGTAATTTTGTTTACCGCTCGGCAGTCCCACACACATGCGCCAAGTTCCATCCTTCTTTGGCACAAGTAGAACCGCACGGCACATGGGCTAAGGCTTTCCCTCACGTAGCCTTTTGACATCAACTCAGATACTTGCCTTTGCAACTCCTTAGTTTCTTCGGGTTGCTTGATGCGCTGGTCGGTTTGGAATGACGGCTCGGGAACAAAGTCTATTTGATGTTCTATGCCACGAATAGGTGGCAGTCCACTTGGTATTTCCTCCGGAAATAGGTCATCAAACTCCTGCAATAAAGACACAACAAAAGCAGGCAAATTTTGATCAAGGTAGTTAGTATTCAAGAAATTTTCCTTGTACATGAGCACAAGTGCTTCCTTTGCTGTCATTAAACTCTTTTTCAACTCTCTCTTTTAAAAGAATGCTGATTTTCCTTCCCTCATTTTGATCACACTCCTTTGCTTTTACCTCCATTTTGGTCTCTCTCTCTTTGGCTTTTTCAATTTTTCCTCTCAATAAAATTTGGTCTTCATGTATTTGTTTTGGAGAAAGTGGGGCTAAAGTGATCTTCTTTGCTTCATGGGTGAACGTATACGGTTGGTATACCCGTCATGGATCACTCGCCTATCAAATTGCCAAGGCCTTCCAAGTAATAAATGGCTTGCGTGCATTGGAACGACATCGCATAATACCTCGTCTTTGTACTTCCCAATAGAGAAAACAATTCGAACTTGTTTGGTCACCTTGAGTTCTCCTCCATCGTTGAGCCATTGTAGCTTATAAGGTTGTGGATGCTTTGTTGTTGCCAAGCCAAGTGTATCTACCATTAAGGTACTAGCAACATTAGTGCAACTACCACCATCAATAATAACAAAGCATACCTTTCCTCCAACATGGCAACGAGTATGGAAGATATTTTCTCGTTGTTCATTTCCTCCAACGGATTGTGCGTTTAGGCTTCTTTTGACAACAAGAACCTCTCCTTCCACGCCATACTCTAATTCTTCTTCTTCGATGGCAACATCTTCATTCTCATCCTCTTCTTGTTCTGATTCAACTTCTCCATCATCTCGAAGAAGCATGGTGTTGCGGTTCGGACATTGGCTTGCAATGTGTCCACGCCCCAAACACTTAAAACATTGTATGTCACGGGAACGATTTGGAGTAGCGGTAGTCTTACCCTTGCTGGTTTCGGCAATGGGCTTACTTCCTTTCGTGTGGTCCTCCTTTTTCGTGGGACGGTATTGGAGGAGTCTTCTTGTATGAACTTTGCCCCCATTTTGATGTTGAACTCCCATAAGATCGTGTGGCACCCTTTCTTTTGAGCTGTTTTTCCACTTTCATGGCCATATGCACCATGTCTTCCATCTCCACATAATGTTGCAACTCGACCACGTTCGCAATGTCCGGATTTAGTCCCGCTAGGAATCTTGCCATTGTGGCTTCTCGATCCTCGTCGATGTTGGCTCGAATCATGGACACCTCCATCTCTTTGTAGTAATCTTCAACACTTGGTTACCTTGTGAAAGATTTTGAAGACGGTTGAATAACTCTCGATGGTAGTGGGTTGGAATGAATCGCCTTCGCATCACCGCTTTCATTTCATCCCATGTAGTGATAGGATGTTCTCCATTGCGTCTCCTACTTGATGTCAATTGATCCCACCATATTAGTGCATAATCCGTAAACTCAATGGCAGCGAGTTTTACCTTTTTAAGCTCTGAATAGTTATGGCACTCAAAAATGTGCTCAACCTTCTTTTCCCATGCAAAATAGGTTTCAGGATCCGTTCTTCCTTGAAAAGGAGGAATGGTAATCTTGATGTTGCTGAGATTATCGTCTACTCGTGGTCGAGCTCTCTGGCCTTGTTGTACCATGCTATGTTGGGATACTTGATCTTGCACATCATCTACTTCAACTTCTTCAGGATACTCCTCATTACCCTGATTAGCTTGTGAAATTTCAAGCTGGTCTATTCGTTCAATTAGGGGCTCCAATTGCTCTTGGATCATTTTGGCCATTGCTTGAAGCATAGCCTGATTTTGCAAATTGGGAACTCCTTCACCACTATGACCAGATCTTTGTGACATGTTAGATAAAGAAACAAAAGAAATTAAACCTTACTAACACAAAATCTCACCTTTCCACTCCAAAGAAAATGCACTCACACTCGTGTTTCACTCGGGTTAGGCTTTTCCCCTTAATGCACACTCATGCCTTTTACCACTCGTGCTTTATTTTCAAGTCCTTTTGGGAACTTCCTCAAGGCTTACAAGTGTCTCGTGGACTTGGCTGAAACAATTCTAGCTTGGTAGGAGAATGATGAATAATAAAAGGATAATGGCTTCAAAAAGAAAGAATTACTAAGAATAGGTAAAGGAATTTGTAATTCAGCAATAAGAAATGATGTATTGTAATTTTTTTAAACAAGAATAGACTGCTCCCTCCCTCTTTAAGATTTTTTTTGATTTTTTTTTGATTTTTTTACTAACCCGGGAGAGAAAAAATAATACGCTTACTGAATCGTCTAGGCTCTGATACCAAATGATATGATCTCGACTATGAGTTTTGAATCATATATGTGAATGCCCGATCGTGATTCTAGTAAGAACTCTGCAGATGCTTTGAATGTATTCTGAAATTACTCAAACAACAATGTAAGTAGAAATAGATAAATAAGAAATAGAAATAATGGGATGAAAGATATGTAGAAGGGGTGTAGGAAGAGTGATAGTTGTGATTATGGAAGAAAAAAAAAAAAAATGATGAAAATGTAGGTGAAGATGATGGGGTGTTGGCGTTAAGATGAAGAAATTCAAAGGATGGATTGTGACCCCTAACTATAAAGAGTTAGGAACCAGCAATATAATAAAGTGGAAATGAAGTGGTAGGATATGAAACGTGACCCACTAGCTATAGATGAGCTAGGAACCAACGCTATAACAAAAGGGAAATGGATGAAGACTACAAGACTAACTTGAAGCCGATAAAGTTCCACAAGAGAACAAGAATGAAAGCAATCTTTCAAAGATGTTTTATATATTCAAAGTGTGTCTTACAATGATCCTAAAGATGCCTATTTATAGTAGAAGTAGGCAGAATATGAAAAGGTGTTACAAGAAAGATGAATGCTCATCTTAATGCACTTGAATACACATGAATGCTTTGTCCTTTCTTCTCATCTTCAAAGCTGATTAGTTTAGACAAATTGAGGTTGAATTTAGTCATATTTTCGTCCAAATTAAGAAGGACTCTTGGGCTGCCTTGTTTTGCTATCATATGAAGAGAAAGGGGATGAATGTGGACAAGGATGAATGTAGACATCCTTGCTGTCCAGTTTAAGTGCAACTCTTCATCTTCCAAGCTGATTAATATGACTTGAATGTCATAAAAAGGTGAGTTTCATCCAGCCTTCATTTCATGTCTCCTCAATGAATTTTGAAACCCCCACTTGAATGGTGATAACATCAACCTTGAATGCCTTGAATTTGCTGAATTAAGATGGCCATCAATTGCTTGTCTCTTGGTAGAAGATGAAAGAACTCTTCCTTGGCTCAAATTCATTCAAATCATCCATGCATAAAATTCCCGTAATAAAAATTTCAGCCTGCACTGTCTTCAGTAAATCATTCGTATCTCAAGCTCCCGATATCGGATTGAGGTGATTCAAAAGGCATTGGAAAGCTAAGAGATGGAGGAATAACGTCAATTGATTTCTGGATCCAAACACGTCTGTATCGCATCCAGAATTGGAAGACATTCTGCTGATATTCTTGCATCTGGTAAAACCGTTCATCTTCCCTCATGCACCTAGACACAAAGGTAAACTTTATTCAATCTTTAATTGAAAACATGCATGTAAACAATTAAGAGTTAGTTTAATAAATGAGCTAGTTTGATGAATGAACTAGTTTAATTAATGAACTAACTTTATTCAATGAACTAATAATCTTGAATGAACTAGTTTAATCAATGAACTACTTAGTTAAATGAAGTGTATAACTAAATGAACTACATGTTTAAATGCAACGCATGCTTTAATGAACAACATGTTTATTGAATGCAATGAATGTTATGCAAACTTTAAATACTCATGCAAATTCATGCATAAGCAAAGTAAAGTGTTCCTCCCTTATTATTTCTTCTTTCTCACGTCCCAAGCTTGATGTAAACATATTTTCCATGGCTGCTTGGAACTCCTTGACCCTTGCTCGAGTAATGGGGCCACCTGGGTACTTCTCTGGGTCTTTGCCATTGACGTTCATATCAGGTTGGTTCAATTGTAGCCATGTTAGGCTTTAGGGACCTAGACGCGGTTGAAGCTGGCGAGGTAACTAATGCTATGCCAAAATTTCAGGGGATGGCTTGCGTTCATCCAAGCATGCAAAGAGAAGTTCAATCTTCTAAGGTCAAGATTTCACCATATTTTGCTGAAACCTCAGCTCAGAATGATAGGAAGATAAACTCTGAAGAGGTCTTTGAGGTGCTTGATCTCGATGAAATTACCGATAAGGTAAAAGTGGGAAGAAATGGGAAGATCGCTATGAGAAGTTGGAGGGAATTATTAAGTCTTTCCAATAATGAGGTATATAAGGAGGAGTGGATGCCAAGGATTTAAGCCTAGTGACTGATCTGGTAGTACCACCAAAGTTCAAGGTCACTAACTACGAAAAATATAATGGAACTATGTGCCCTTCATCACATCTAACTATGTATTGCAGGAAAATGTTGATGTATCTTGACAATGAGAAGCTGCTTATCCATTGCTTCCAATATAGTCTAGTAGGATCAGCTGCACGCTGGTACACACAGCTAAGTCGAGTTAACATCAGATCATGGAAGGATTTGTCCATAGCCTTCAGTAAGCAGTACAAGCATGTTTCAGACATGATTCCAACCCGTTTTGTTCTGCAAGGGATGGAGCAAAAGCATCATGAGAGCTTCAACCAATACGCACAAAGATGGAGGGATGTGGCTGCTCAAGTCCAGCCACCATTGCTAGAGAATGATATTACTCCAATGTTCGTGGAGACATTAAAGGGGTTTTTCTATGATCGTATGTTTAATGGAGAGTTGGATAGTGGGGACATGCTTATAAATGGAGAGTTGATTCTTGCAGCCATGAAAAGTGGAAAGTTGGATAGTGGGGAAACAAAGAAACCATACAAAAGAGAGACAATGAAGTCAATCCCACTAATGTCTACAACCCCAGTTACTCAAAGGGTACTCTTCAACAAGCCCAATGTCTCGACCACAGCTCCAGTAGTCACAAATCCTCCGAAGGAAAAACGAAGATATTAAGGGAGCTCAAAACCATATTTCCCTCCAATTCCAATGACCTATGCAGAATTGTTTGCTGAACTGGTCAAATCCCAGATGGTGCTGCCAAGACATGTTCCCTCATTCTCACCACCATACCAACCATGGTATGATGAGAAGGCATAGTGCGAATATCATGCATGAGTTAGGGGGCATACCTTTCGCAACCCTTTCGAGCTTGACGTTTTGAAAAACTTTATAAAATCACAGAGTCGCCACCAATCTTTTTGAAAAAGTGTGATTGGATCACTTTTAAAATAAGGGTATTTTGATAAAACGTTTTATTTACCAAAATAATATTTTTGGTCCATGAAAATAAGAGAAAACAGGTTCGAGGGTCGGTTACGTGTGGGGAAGGGTTAGCACCCCCACAATGCCCAAAAAATTGGTACCTAATTGCTTTCAAGAAGTGTTTTGAAAATTGGAAATTTGCAAGTTCACATGATTTCGCTTTATTTGTCCGCAAAGTGAATGTAAATCTATTTTAACGGCCTTATCGCCTGGGAAATGAACTTTAATCACCGCAACACTCCTAGCGTTAACCCGTCGTTCTCGTTTGATAAGACACCACATTAATTAAGTTTTCACTTTTTAACAAACCAACAGAGAAAATTAAATGTGTCAAAGTTTTTATTAAAACCTAATATGTGATTAAACCCTAAAGGAATGTTTAAGTTCATTTTAATTATCAAAGTTATGATATTTTAAGTGTATTTTATTTTCAAAATATGAAGAAAGTTTTTCATCAAGCAAGTCTGTATTCTAAGTTCAAAGACCCTAATCCTAAGGTTTTAGGCACATGTACACATATTTACAAAAAGAAAATAAGGAAACAAATAAATTATTTAACCAAAGAAATAAATCTAAAATAAGAAAAGGATAACATTTAAAAGATTTTTAGAACAAACTTTTGGCTAGGGGTCAAATTGAGAATAACAAAACTTTGAGGGTTAAATCCAAAGCAATTAAAAAAATCAAGTGCTTAATTTTTAAAAAAGGGCTAAATTGAAAAATTGATAAAAACTGAATGACCAATTTGAAAACAATTAAAAATCTGATGCTTAATTTTAAAGGAAAAGGGATCGAATTGAGAGGATTAAAAAAGGTCGCAAACCGGGTTTGGATCGGGTTACGGGTTAGTATATATTGTAATTATCACAAACAGAAATCATTTTCCCCTCATTTATCAAAACGGATCAAAACTCTTTTCGTTAAAGTCCTCTTATATGTTCTTCATAAAATGAAGAACAGGAACATCCGCCGTTGCCGGCGGCGAAATTTCCAAGAAACCGCCCATTTTCCCAAATTTCGGCGACCCCAAATCATGTTTTTTACCAGAACTTCATCATTGAAGTCAAATCACGACGGCGTTTCAAAAATAGAGGTAAAAAATTCCTTTTCTTATTTAAATTCGAAATAACAATAGAAGAAATTACCTAAAGAATGCTTTCTTTTATTTCTCTGGAACTCCAATTACAACTGTTTGCCTCTGCTGGGAATTCAAATGCTTCTAATGTATATGTATTGTGTATGAATTTTTCTATGAACTGTTGTGTTACATGAATTTACAGGGGTATTTATATGAGCAAACCTACTTGCATTTCAAGCTTAAATCCCTAGAAATCATCTTCTGTGCTTCAAATCCAGCTCTGATTTTATTCAAATCAGACCCAATAGCTTTATTTTAGGGGCTGCTCTTCTGCCCTTGCTTTAATTTTTGCTTCGAATTCCAACTGGTTACCATTTTGAGCTCTGTCCATATCCGATTAGAGCTTGATTCTTGCTTTTCTTCTTCAAATATAAGGATTTACTTTGACTGCCCATAAAGATTAATCACTTCATTTCCTTCTTTTGCATGTTTTGATGATCAGAGATGGTGACGACTACGTCAGCAAGAACAATCAAGGCGAGGGTGACGTCAGAGAAGATGAACCATTCGATGGAAGCTGGGAAGTCAGGAGCGTGGCTACCACGCGCGAGTGGTGATCCGCGTGCTTTGCTGCTGATCAATCTTGGTCGTTCGGTTACTCCTGGATCCAACGGTGTTGGCGCTATAACTCCTTGACAGCGTGATCCACGCTGTTGGATCAATCCATTGATCCAACGGCTGTCCTTCAGCTGCATGCAATAAGAAAGGGAATTAGGGTTTTGTTTAGTTGGGCCGATCGGGCCTTATTATGTATGGGTTTATATATAAAACTATGGATATGTAAATTTTATGGACTCTTTTGTAATGGGTTTTATTTTAACTAAATCTAATGGACCTTTTACTTATTTTTATTGGATATTTATAAGTGGGCTGCATGTTTTATTTTTTGGGTTTTAATATCTAACTATTATTTAACTACTAACTAAGACACTAACTGCAAATGTATATAACTATGATAATGCTACCATAACAATAATATGTATAACAATTATACTAATTACAACAACAATATAATACAAGTGAAAAATCAGTGATAACAGCTGCCCCTATTTGGTCATTTCGATGAAACAAGAATAGAGCAAAGATCAAAGGACACTGATTTTCACCGATTGCCAAACCTGTCGATGTCATAACAAACTGGCGGGCTCCACTCTCCTTTGCTTGAACGGATAAGCTCGTCCTATTCTTCTTAAGCCTGAATAGATAGGCGGGTTCTATTCTCCTTGTGTTCGAATAGATGAGCAGGTTTTATTCTCCTCATGCTCGAATAGGTAAGTGGATTCTATTCTCCAAACGCCTGAACGGATAGGCGGGTTCTATCCTCCTTATGCTCGAATAGATAAGCAGGTTCCGTTCTTTAGATGCCCAATGGATTGGCAGGTTCTATTCTCCTTATGCTCGAATAGATAAGTGGATTTCATTCTCCAAATGCCTGAACGAATAGGCAGGTTCTATCCTCCTCATGCTCGAATAGATAAGCAGGTTCCATTCTCCAAATGCCCAAATGGATAGACAGTTTCTATTCTCCTTATGCTTGAATAGATAAGCGAATTCCATTCTCCAAATGCCTGAACGGATAGGTGGGTTCTATCCACCTCATGCTCGAATAGATAAGTAGGTTCCATTTTCCAAATGCCCGAATGGATAGGCAGGTTCTATTCTCCTTATGCTCGAATAAATAAGCGGGTTCCATTCTCCAAATGCTCGAACAGATAGGCAAGTTCTATTCTCCTTATGCTCGAATAGATAAACAGGTTAAAAAGGTTCCATCCTTCTTATGCTTGGATGGATAAGCAGGTTCTATACCTGTCAAAATTTAAATAAATGCCATGACTATGATGATCATGCTCCTAGGGATGCCTAGTCATGAATGCATGTCACTATTGCTTTTTATAATCCTTTTATTATAATTAGTTTTCTCGGATCATATCATCTCAAACATTATCTCAACTCTGGCAACAGATGGTAAGTATCTATTCTATCCCATCAGAAAAAGTAGTATGAATTTCTTTAATTTCTCTTCACTAAAAGGCTTTGTTCTACGTTATTAGGATCGCAATGAGCAGGTAAGCTTGCAACAACCAATCATTCAATATTAGTTGGCTTCACCAATTTCTTGTTGCTAAAATTCCACTGACCATTTCTTGTAAAGAAATCTTCACCCTTGTCTATTCTTAACCTCAGAGGCTGTAGGGCACGTCCTTTGATTGGAGTTCACCAAAACACCACCATGTTATACCATGCCAAGCTACATTCATCTTTTCCATTGACTTCTGCCTTGATTTTCAACCAGGGAAACTCCTTGCAAAGTGTATAGCGTTGCTAGGACATCTAAGAGCGAAACTCTGTGGGGGATATATGGGGAATGCTTTGGCTTGCCATCATTAATGCGTGGGGAATCATCTGAAAATTGTATCTGTATGCTACGATGATTGACAAAATAACCATAGATAGTCATTTTCATCGTCTCTGCTTTACCATTCTCATTCTTAGTGCTTCTTTGCTTCGCTGAGAACATTTCTAATCTTTTGCACATTTGCTTGCTCAATCCAGTTATCTTGTACTCCTGGTTGGAAAGGCTATCTTTATCCTCATATTCTTCAACACTCTTTTAGCCTTTGTCAAGTTATCACTGTAGTTGATGCATCAATGTTCAGTGACAAGCTTTGTAGAATCCTGTTCTCTCAATGTCTCATATCCTTAGCTATTTCCTCCAATGTTTGTAAAATTTTTCTCATTGTTGTAGAAGACAAACTATCTCGTGTAAGCATCACTATTTTGCAACATGCTGCCTTAGGGTAATGTCAAATCACCTCTTGAGGGTCCTCTGTAGAGATCTCCGAATGGAAATCTTTGCAACAAACCTATTTCCATCTTGAATCTCTTCATAAGTTTGCTGCTCTTTATGCCCTAAGTTCCAAATTTGACCACGGAATACCTCATAGTTCCAATACCCGTTTAGACAAATTTCAAAGTAATACCCAAAAATCTTTTGTATATTTCAAGTGATGTCAAATTTATTAATTCTCATTTCAATGCAAGATGCTTATACGAAAAAGGGAAATGGTGCAAACAAGGAAATTTATTAGCATTGTGGCAAACAAAGGAAAGAAAATCACAAGGATGGATCAAGTTTTTCAGATATCAAAGCCTAAATTCCTCCTGTTGAGACTCTAGAAGATGCCTTGAACGCTACCTACGTTGAGCAGACTCCAGAAATAATGACTGCATATGAAGATATGAAGCTTTTCTGGTATAGAATCCCAAGGATCAATTTGTGAAAGGACCACTTTTGCAAATTATATGAGCCGCCCTTTACGGGTTTTTAACTCAAATCATCCTTTGGTTTCAAAACGCCCTTTACGGGTTTTCATTTTGAACCCCCCTTTTATTTTTCTTTCTTTTTCCTCTTTTTCCTCTTTCCTCTTTTTCCATTTTCTCTCATTTTCTTCTTTTTCTTCTTTTTTATTTTTCTTCTTCTTCAAACGTAATACTTTTTAACCGAGTCTGAATTTATCGGGTTCTGGAGTTCGTCTCCATCCATTTCGACTAAAACTAACGCTACTCCTGAGAAAACTTTTGATACAATGTAAGGTCCCTCCCAATTTGGTGCCCATTTACCTCGGGAATCACTTTGAATTGGAAGCTTCTTCTTCAGAACCAAATCCTCCTCTTTGAATTCTCTTGGGTGAACTTTCTTCTCGTGAGCCTTTATCATCCTTCTTTGATACATCTGCCTGTGACACAATGCTTTTAATCTTTTCTCTTCTATTAAATTCAACTGGTCATATCTCACTTGAACCCATTCCGCTTCCTCTAATTTCGTTTCCATCAATACGTGGAGCCCTTGTCATCCTTCTTTGATACATCTGCCCGTGACACAATGCTTTCAATCTTTTCTCTTCTATTAAATTCGACTGGTCATATCTCACTTGAACCCATTCCGCTTCTTCTAATTGCGTTTTCATCAATACGTGGATGGTATCACAACTTCGATGGGTAGTCCGATAAGTATACAAAGCAAATGGTAACTTCTCATGCCAATCTTTATAAGTGTCGGTCATTTTTGCAACTATCTTCTTAATATTCTTATTAGCAGCCTCCACTGCCCCATTCATCTTTGGGCAATATACCACGAAATTGTGATGCCTGATGTTGAACTGCGCACAAACTCCAGCTTTCATCTTGTTGTTTAGATTGAAGGCATTATCAGTTATGATACTTTCTGGTAGGCCATACCAGAAAATGATTTCCTTCTTTAAGGATTTACAAACCGTAGATTTGGTGACGTTTGCATACGAGGCTGCTTCTACACACTTCGTGAAATAATTAATAGCTACCAGAATAAAGTGATGCCCATTTGATGTTTTTGGGAAAATCTGTCCAATAACATCTATGCCCCACATGGAAAAGGGCCAAGGAGATAACATAACATGAAGAGACTATGGAGGCGTATGAACCTTATCAGTATAAATTTGAAACTTGTGGCATTTACGAGAATAGTTGATGCAATCACCTTCCATGGTTGACCAATAATATCCAAGATGCATGATCCTTCTAGCCATGGTGAAACCTCTAGGATGGGTTCCACAAATTCCTTCATGAACTTCTTCCATAATTAACTGAGCTTTTGCACCCACACATCTTAGAAGCACTTGATCACGACTTCTTTTGTATAAAATCTCTCCGTCAAGGACATACCCTGATGTTATTTTCCTGATCGTTTTCTTTTCATTCTCTGTAGCTTACGGTGGGTACTGCTAAGACTTTACATATTGCAAGATGTCATGGTAACCATGGAAATCCATCTATTTATTTTCCCACATCATAACAATGGGCTGGGGAGTCTAGCATATGTAACCTGATGGGAATAATCTCAGAACCTTCATTTGCTTTAAGCATGGCTGCTAAAGTGGCTAAAGCATCGGCCATTTGGTTGTCTTCTCTCGGGAGATATTTGAAAGTGATATCATCAAATTCTTCGGTCAACTCAAGGACCAACTTGTGGTATTCCACCAACTTTGCATCTTTTGTCTCCCATTCACCACGTATCTGATTAATAACTAAAGGCTTCATTCCAGAGTAGTCTCTTCTAGAGGTTGACTCATCTGATGCACAAATGTCCAGCATGCATTCCTTGCCTTCTTTTTCGAAGAACTCAAGTTATTTTTCATTCATCTTGTCTTGAACTAGTTGCCTAAATTCTAAGCAACAATCAATCTCATGTCCTTTCTTCATGTGGTATTCACAGTACAATTCATCTTCAATTTTCAGCTTCTGGGCTCCTCCTTCCAACATCTCAACTGCCACCATTTGAGCCCATAATCTTTTGACGTATCGAATGATAACAGCCTTGATTTTCTTAAGTCATCTACCACCCTTTTGAATGTAGTGCAATTCTCAATGGTTTGCCCCTAACTCCTGCAAGATATTCGCATTGTGCTTTCTCATCATACCATGGTGGGTATGGTGGTGAGAATGGGGAACATGTCTTGGTAGCACCATCTGGGATTTGACCAGTTCAGCAAACAATTTTGCATATGTCATTGGAATAGGAGGGAAATATGGTTTCGAGCTCCCTTGATATCCTCGTTCTTCCTTCGGAGGATTTGTGACTATTGGTGCTGTGGTCGAGACATTGGGTTTGTTTAAGACTACCCCCTTTGAGTAACTGGGGTTGTAGACATTAGTGGCATTGAGTTCATTGTCTCTCTTTTTGTATGGTTTCTTTGTTTCCCCACTACCCAACTTTATACTTTTCATGGCCGCAAGAATCAACTCTCCATTTATAAGCATGTCCGCAAAACTCTTTGTGGCATGATTGAGCATACGATCATAGAAAGAACCCTTTAATGTCTCCACGAACATTGGGGTAATCTCATTCTCCAACAATGGTGGCTGGACTTGAGTAGCCACATCCCTCCATCTTTGCGCGTATTGGCAAAAGCTCTCATGATGCTTTTGCTCCATCCCTTGCAGAACTAAACGGGTTAGAATCATGTCTGAAACATGCTTGTACTGCTCACTGAAGGCTCTAGACAAATCTTTCCATGATCTGATGTGAACTCGACTTAGATGCGTATACCAACGTGCAACTGATCCTACTAAGCTGTCTTGGAAGTAATGGATAAGCAGCTTCTCGTTGTCAAGATACATTGACATTTTCCTGCAATACATAGTTAGATGTGCTGAAGGGCATGTAGTTCCATTATATTTTTTGAAGTCAGGGACCTTAAACTTTGGTGGTACTACCAGATCAGTTACTAGGCTTAAATCCTTGGCATCCACTCCTTCATATATACCTCCTTCTTGGAAAGACTTAATCATTACCTCCAACTCCTCATAGCGATCTTCCCATTTCTTCTCAGCTTTTACCTTATCGGCAATTTCATCGAGGTCAGACACCTCAAGGACCTCTTCAGAGTTTATCTTCCTATCATTCCGAGCTGAGGTTTCAGCAAGATGTGGTGAAATCTTGACCTTAGAAGATTGAGCTTCTCTTTGCATACTTGGATGAACGAAGGCCATCCCCTGAAATTTTGGCATAGCATTAGCTTCCTCGCCAGTTTCCACCGCGTCTGGGTCCCTAAAGCCTAACATGGCTGCAATTGAACCAACCGTCTTTTGATGAACTAACTCCATCTGTTGCTTCAGATACATCTCCAGCTTGTCTAACCTATCCTGGGTACTCTTATGGTTGCTTTCTAAGGCCGTCACTCTGTCTTCCATTGCTCTGACTTGAGACTGAGTACAGTACTTGTGATTTGTTTTTGCTATTTTGATTTTTTGTCATTTATTATTTAAGTTAGATTCGTATTATGTCATGTATGCATGCACAAATGCAAAAAAGCTATAAAACACAGAGAATGAAATGCAAATGCATGAATGCAAGCGAAGGGCCATTAATTTCCATGAAATATCTGCTCAAGAAACAACTCTTTTATTGAATATGAAAAGGTCCTTATTACATCAAATTTCATTTACAAATATTTTTTAGCCTGGATTCCTAGTTCCTTGATTTCTTCAATGAGCCACATAAGCCTTGGTCCCACTTCTCCTATTGGCTTGACATACTGACGAAGAGCTGCAGCTTCAGTGGCTAACATCATCATGTGTCGAGCCACATCATGTACCTGGGTCATGTCAGTCCTATATCAAACTCATCCCGTTCTTGAAATCTTCTAGGCACGTCTTTAAGACGGGTGAACCAGTAGTCATTACCTCCCTCAGCTATGTCTTCAAGGACCAGGATATTCGTCCTATATTCCTGGATGATGTTATCCATTCCTTCAACCTGTTTCTTCAAGGTATCATTCTCACTTAAACAGGCTTGAAGTTTAATTTAGGTGTGATGATTCTGGAGTCTATGCAACGAGCGGTTCAAATTATCTATCTTGGCTTGCAACTTAGTAACATAAGCCTGGCTTTGCTTCATCTTCTCGCTTGTTACATCATATGATGTATGCAGCTCAAATAAACGGATCTTGCTATCATGTGCCTTCCTTTTCCATGCAGCCACATTTTCTTTTCTTTTTCATGAACCCGTTTGCCATTTCCATTTTCAGTTGCCAGCTTGCCTTTCTTCTTTTCTTCAACAAGGGCTCGTTTATAGTTTTGACCTCGTGCCTTCTTTGCTCCTTTTCTCTTCCTACAACATGCTCGATTTCTTGCTTCCACTGCTCTGGGGTCTTTTTTAGATCAACATTTCGGATGGTGGTCTAGAATTTAAGGAAATCTACCCTTTGGATCTCAAACTTCTTTTCTAGGTCTTCATACAGCTTTATCACTCGCTTCGTATCCCCTTTATACTTCTCAACATCGAGGCTTGACTCAAACTTGTCCCTTTGGTTATGCTCTCGTAAGGCTTCTATCTCCAACTTAGCCCTTCTTAACTCTTCTCTTAGGATGTCAACTTCTGTAGGGACTAACTTTAAGTGTTCTTCTAGAGACTTGGCCTGTCCGGGTGTAGGTGCTATGACTTTGTCATTTACTCTCGTATGCCTCCAAATATCATAGTTTGGGGTATACATGCAATGTTTATCAGATTCTAACTTCATATGATAACAGTGATTCCACACATCACTGATTGTCTGAATCTTCTGTCTGAACTCTCCTTGGAACTCAAATTCTGATGAGCCAAGACCAGTAGTAAATGGGATGAACTGCCGAGACCCAAACTGACGAGATACTAGCAAATGAGCACACCTTATTCCTCCCCACAAACCTAGCAGCATCAAAGAGTTGTAATCCCCACACTTGTATAAAAGCTTAGTATGACCCATCTGAGGAACCCTTCATCTGATGCCTTTCTCACGACGATCCCTGAATATATCAATCCATTTATTCTTCTTAACAACGGGCTAATCCTTCGCCGAGAACTCTTAGAGAGGTGAGAAGTTCAGGGAAAAAAACATTTAATAAGGCTAATGTTGGGCATTTCCAAAAGTGACTAAGAGCCCAAACTTGCAGAAGCGGAGCACATCCTCCAAACGGACACCTTCAACTTTTCGACAAGCATTAAGGGAAATGAAGGTTTAAGCAAGTACATCTGGCATCGAGTTGACTCCTCTCTTCAACTGCTCAAAGGAATCAAGCAATGCCACATCGATGTTCCCTAAAACTTTTGGAAATATGACTAAACCATAGATCGCAATGGCTAGGAGGTTAATTCTCTTCTCTCTGTCGGGGTGAATCGAAATTATACTTTTGATACTTGACCAAGGGAAATTAAAGGTGCCTCATCTCTTCCGTATCAACCCCTTGACCCAAGCATCACTCATACCAGCGAAAGCTTGAAGTCTTACATGTGGGTTTTTGTTTTTAGGAGGCTTGGCATTGACCTAGTTCTTCTTCACTTTACGCAGATTGAAAAGGGCTAAGTAATATTCAAATGTAGGCATCATATCTTCTTTATTAAAAGTGAAGCAACAATACCCGGGATTCCAAAATTGGACCAAGGCTTTCAAAAACTATTCATCAACCTTCACGTACAAGAGATAGGCTATATCACCATAGACTTCATGGAAAAACTGCTTAGTCTCATAATCAAAGCGCTCCCAAATTTCCTGCAGTTCTTGCACATTATTTTGTTTGATACTGATGTGGGCATATTCTAAAGTCTCTGTCTCATGATCAGCTGCTTGACTGTCGCCAAATGTTCGCTGATTCACCTCGGACCAATGTCGTGCCTTTGCATTCTCATCTTCACTTTTCAAAATTGGAATTTTGCAAGTTCACATGGTTTCGCTTTATTTGTCTGCAAAGTGAATGTAAATCTATTTTAATGGCCTTATCGCCCGGGAAATGAACTTTAATCACCGCAAACACTTCTAGTGCTAACATGTCATTCCCGTTTGATAAGACTCCGTATTAATTAAGTTTTCACTTTTTAACAAACAAACAGAGAAAATTAAATGTGTAAAAGTTTTTAGTAAAACCTAATTAGTGATTAAACCCTAAAGGAATGTTTAAGTTCATTTTAATTATCAAAGTTATGATATTTTAAGTGCATTTTATTTTCAAAATATGAAGAAAGTTTTTCATCAAACAAGTCTCTATTCTAAATTCAAAGACCTTAATCCTAAGGTTTTAGGCACATGTACACATATTTACAAAAAGAAAATAAGGAAAAAAATAAATTATTTACAAAACATTGAGGGTTAAATCCAAAGCAATTTAAAAAAATCAACTACTTACTTTTTAAAGAAAGGGCTAAATTGAAAAATTGATAAAAACAGAATGGCCAATTCAAAAACAATTAAAAATATGATGCTTAATTTTAATGAAAAATGACTGAATTGAGAGGATTTAAAATTGAAGGGTCACGGTCGAAGGTCCGGAAAAGAAGGGTAGGGTCGCGAACCGGGTTTGGATCGGGTTACGGGTTAGTATATATTGTAATTATCATAAACAGAAATTATTTTCCCCTTATTTATCCAATGGATCAAAACCCATTTCTTTAAAATCCTCTGATATGTTCCTCGTGTTCTTCAAAATTTCCCAGAAACCGCCCATTTTCCCAAATTCTGGTGACCCCAAATCACGTTTTTTACCGGAACTACATCGAAGTCGAATCACGACGGCATTTCAAAAATAGAGGTAAAAAATTCCTTTTTCTTATTTAAATTCGAAATAACAATAGAAGAAATTACCTAAAGAATACTTGCTTTTATTTCTCTAGAACCCCGATTACAATTGCTTGCCTCTGCTGGGAATTCAAATGCTTCTAATGTATATGTATTGTGCATGAATTTTTCTATGAACTATTGTGTTACATGAATTTACAGGGGATTTATATGTGCAAACTTGCTTGCATTTCAAGCTTAAATCCCTAGAAATCATCTTCTGTGCTTCAAATCCGGCTATGATTTTATTCAAATCAGACCAAATAGCTTCATTTTAGGGCCTGCTCTTCTGACCTTGCTTTAATTTTTGCTTCGAATTCCAGCTGGTTACCCTTTTGAGCTCTATCCATATCTGATTAGAGCTTGATTCTTGCTTTTCTTCTTCAAATATAGGGACTTACTTTGATTGGCCGTAAAGATTAATCACTTAATTTGCTTCTTTTGCATGTTTTGATGATCGAAGACGGTGACGACTACGTCGACGAGAACAATCGAGACGAGGATGACGTTGGAGAAGATGAACCGTTCGATGGAAGCTGGGAAGTTAGGAGCGTGGCTACCACGCGTGAGTGGTGATCTACGTGCTTTGCTGCAGATCAATCTGGGTTGTTCGATTGCTCTTGGATCCAACGATGATGGTGCTATAACTCCTTGACGACGTGATCTGCGCCGTTGGATCAATCCCTTGATCCAACGGTTGTCCTTCAGCTATGCCTAATAAGAAAGGGAATTAGGGTTTTGTTTAGTTGGGCCGATCGGGCCTTATTATGTATGGGTTTATTTATAAAACTATGGATACGTAAATTTTATGGACTCTTTTGTAATGGGTTTTATTTGAACTAAATCTAATGGACCTTTTACTTATTTTTATTGGATATTTATATGTGGGTTGCATGTTTTATTTTTGGGGTTTTAATAACTAACTATTATATTAACTACTAACTAAGACACTAACAGCAAATGTATATAACTATGATTATGCTGCCATAACAATAATATGTATAACAATTATACTAATTACAACAACAATATAATACAAGTGAAAAAATCAGTGACAACAATGCCATTGAGAATTGCACTGCATTCAAAAGGGTGGTGGATGACTTAAGAAAATCAGGGATGTTATCATTCGATACGTCAGAAGATAAGGGAAACCCTTTACCAAATCATCAGAAGGCAGGTGTGAATGCAACCGTAGATGGGGAGGATAAGGTGGTTAAGGAATGTGTTGCTGAAGTTAGAGCTCCCATGAAGTAGGTATGTGCTCAAATGGTGGCAGTTAAGATGTTGAAAGGATGAGTCTAGAAGCTAAAAATTGAAGATGAATTGTACTCTGAATACCACATGAAGAAAGGACATGAGATTGATTTTTGCTTAGAATTTAGGAAACTAGTTCAAGACAAGATGAATGAAAAAGAACTTGAGTTCTTCGAAAAAGAAGATAAGGAATGCATGTCGGACATTTGTGCATCAGAGGAGTCACCCTCTAGAAGAGATTACTCTGGAATGAAGCCTTTAGTTATTAAGGCTAAAACGAGAGTTAGTGAGCCAGTAAGGGGTGTAACCCCGTGGCTTATAATTAAGGCACCGACCCCGTTTCCATACAAGGATAGCAAACAGGTCCCTTGGAATTACGCTTGTGAGGTGGCAACTACGGGAGAAGCATCTGTTAAAGAGAAAAAAGAACCAGTCAATGAGGTGAGCCATTTCACGAGGAGCAGAAGGCTCTATTCCCAACCAATAGCAGAAGATAAAGATGCATCGCAAAGAAAGGCTATACTGAGGAGCTTGAGAAAAAGGATAACAGAGATTTCTTCAAAGAAAAACCGACAGCATATCACGAGCCTGTAAAGGAATCAGAGGCTTAAGAATTCTTGAAGATTTTAAAACATAGTGAATATAGTGTGGTGGAGCAACTCCACAAGCTTCCGACTCGAATTTCTATGCTATTTCTGATATTAAGTTCTGAAGGCCACCGTGAGGCCTTGTTAAAGATTTTGAACCGGACATTCGTACCAAAGGAAATCACAACCAATAAGATGGACATGTTAGTCGGTAACATTGCTGTCAACAACTTCATTTCATTCAATGATGAGGAATTACCAGGCGAAGGAAGGGGATCGTGCAAGGCTTTAGACATCACTACCAGATGTAACGGACATATGTTACCTAGTGTCCTTATTGATAATGGGTCGGCACTGAATGTTCTACCGTTAGCCACATTGAAAAAGATGCCAATAGATAGTTCTCATATGAGAACTTGGCAAATCACGGTAAGAGCATTTGATGGAACTCAGAAGGATGTGTTAGGGAAAATTGAGTTGCCTTTGCAAATTGGACCAATGACCTTTGATGTTGAGTTTGTGGTCATGGATATAAGACCCAGTTACAGCTGCTTGCTTGGGCGCCCGTGGATCCACACGGCATGAGCGGTCTCATCTACTTTACACCAGAATTTGAAATTCATAATCGATGGTCAACTAATAACTGTCGATGCAGAGGAGGATACCAATGCATCAGTAACCACTGATGCACCCTTTATCGAGATCGATGAGGGTAATGATACATGCATGGGGGGCTAAAATGATGCATTGTAGCCAAAGAGTAGAAGCTGTTTTATAAGTCTGGAATTTCAGCCGACTTGCATCAAATTTTCGGATAGGATCCGGGCACTTCTGAGTCTACATGTCTTCTTCAAACATATTCATCTATCTCTTAGCTTTCCAACACATCTTGGAACGCATCAATCCGACATCGGGAGCTCAAGTTATGTCCATTTTAGAAAAGACTGTGCGAGCAGAAATCTCTATACGATTTTATCACGGGAAATATTATTTATTACGAATTTTAAATAATTTTATTTATTATTTGTACTTAAATTTAATCTAGGATTCTTTATGAAGATATTTAGATGATTTAGGATTAGATTTGTTATTTATTTATTAGTTTTTTAGGTTAGATAAAATATGTTTGTTTATTTACTATTATCTTTACTTTTCCTAATTTAAGTTGAATTTTTCATTTGTAGCCTGTTTAAAGGCATATTTGTTTCACTAATAAGAACAACATCATGAATTTATGAGTTGCAAAAACCTTTGGCCATGGGCCATTTTATTTTCAAGGTAGATAGATTTGCCTTGTTATTTTTCGTATCATAAGTCTTCTTCAACGTAAGTTCGTCAAGTTCTTGTAATGGAGATCATCTTCACACTCTTGCTTGCCTAGGTAATTGCATCTAGGAGGGTAGGTTAGAGCCGCTTGAGGTTGCTTGCTTAGATAATCGCGTCTAAGAGGGTGTCGAGGACAAAATATCCTACAACATCTATTTCGTCATCATCCATTCATCAGAGAGATTCGTGTCGTTTGCAGGTGTTTGCCTATTCAATTGCGATTAGGAGGGTGCCAAGGACAAATCTATCCAACACCGCCACCATCAAATTCATCCTATCTCGTTTTCTACGTCAAGATTATGCTTTATTATTGGTTTGCTGAACGTGGAGTTTGGGGTTTTCTCGGATCATATTAGTGAGTTTGCTAGATTAATTATGATCTAGAGGGTTTTTAGGTTTTGAGGTAATTCTTGGATCCTGGCTTCCGTAACAGTGTTCTTGTAACATACTCTAACCACCCTAGTAGGATTAGGTAAGTTACTACAATTACAATAAACAATTCAAACAATTGTAGGTAGTGTGCACAATTCAATTAAGGTCTTTCTTCCACTTCAAGATACAATTCGATTAGGGGAGAACCAATTGAAAAATGCATGATGTACTTATTAGTTAAACTAGGACTCATAATGCCGAATGTTATCATATTCAAACCATCTAAGACTTACTTGAATTTCAAGTAAGAATTCGAACTAGGTGAGAAATGTATGGATCATCTTTTCATTTATTGTGACTATTAAGCATTCCAACAAGTGTTTTGCAAGATATACTTATGTGACTTTAATCAAACATATAGGCTTACAATATCATCTACATCATTCTGCTAGTACTATATGTGACCAAAGAGGTTCAAGTCTAAACTTTTGGTTTATTACATTTACTTGATGTTAACTACCATTTTCAAGGAATCTATTCAACCATTTCATGCATATTTCATCCATGGAAGTTAACCATTAGGATATCAAACATATAAGTTCATTAAAGTGCATACATGCTCATATATACATACCAAACTTCTCATAGATCATAGATAGAATTAACTTATACAAACCATAGCTAAGTGACCATAAATGTACATGTCTTATGTGCCACCATCCTAGGAGAACTATATCAAGATGGAAACATACTCTTTAAGCAAAATGTGACTTGTATTAACTTAGACTTCAAGATGGTGTCCAAAATCAACCTGTATCGTAGAAATGAGACTAGAATAAGCAAAGCTTAGTGAGTGAGTTAAAGTTACAAGGCAACAATACAATAAGTCTCAACTACGAACCATCGAATGGATGGTATGGTTCCCCCATCAATAGGGAACCATTCGAACAAGGCATGCCTACTAGATGCATTGTTAAATTTTCTATCCAATAACAATACAAGGCTTGAAGTTTAGACATACTCAATCACCCAATTAGATTAACAATTCAACTCAAGCAATCTAATATAAGCAAGGCTCAATCAATGTTTCAATGGCAATAGTTCATAGCATTTGATTTTCCTTTACAATCAAGCAACTCATATAAGCAATGTTCAATCAATGTTTCAATATTCATAGTTCATGGCATTAAATTTTACCTTTACAAACAATCAATGCAATTCAATGTAGCAATAGGTTCAATGTGCATGAGTTCTTAGTTCATTTTAGGTATAGACTTGAGAATCGATTACTCAGTCTAGATACTCGAGTCTCCAACCAAAATGTCACAAATAACAATAGTCAATATGGTACCAAGTACCTGGTCAATCCCTCATACTGTCGCCAATGACCAATAACAATACTTCCCTCCTACTGTCGCCAATTAGGGACCAATGTCCCAGACTGTAGTCCACCCCAACAATGAGCTCTATAGACTCTATGGCATGCCAACTATATCTAAGACCAACTCGAGACCAAGGCTTACAATAGTTATCACTTTCAATCAATTAGAAGCATGATTCAATTCAATGTGCACAATTTGTGCCAATAATCCCTTTAGGTCGAATAGGGTTCAATCCAAACCAATATCAATGTTTCTATAGTCAATGAAGGAGTATCAATCAATATGTCATTCAACAATGAATTGTGTACTTCTATCTATAACATCATGCTTAATTTCAATGTAGTTCAATTAGACATGCATTCGTGACTAGGCATCCCTAGGGGCATATGCATCCTAATTTCAGCATCTATACTTGTTTTGACAGGTTTTGAAGCTCGCTTATCCATCCAAGCGTATGGAGGATGGAATTATTGTTTGGAATCTGCTTATCTATTCGAGCATAAGGAGAATAGAACCTGCCTATCCGTTCGGGCATTTGGAGAATGGAACCCGCTTAGCTATTCGAGCATGAGGAGAATAGAACCCGCCTATCCATTCGGGCATTTGGAGAATGGAATCTGCTTATCTATTCAAGCATTTGGAGAATAAAACCCGCTATCCATTCGAGCACTTGGAGAATGGAACCCGCTTATCTATTCAAGCATGAGGAGAATAGAACCTACCTATCCGTTCAGGCATTTGGAGAATGGAACCTGCCTATCCGTTCGTGCATTTGGAGAATGGAACCTGCTTATCTATCCGAGCATGAGGAGAATAGAACCCGCCTATTCGTTCAGGCATTTAGAGAATTGAACATGCTTATCTATTCGAGCATGAGGAGAATAGAACCTGCCTATCTACTCGGGCATTTGGAGAATGGAACCTGCTTATCTATTCGAACAGAAGGAGAATAGAACCCGCCTATTCGTCTAGGAATTTGGAGAATGGAATCTACTTATTTATTCAAGCATTTAGAGAATACAACCCGCCTATCCGTTCGGGCATTAGGAGAATAGAACTTGCTTATCCGTTCAAGCATAAGGAGAACAGAACCCTCTAGTCTGTTCAGGCATTGAGTTTTGACAGGTTTGGTAATTGGTGAAAATCAGTGTCCTTCGTTCTTTGCTCTCTTCCTGTTTCCCCAGAATGACCAAAGAAGGGGAAGCTGTTGTCACTGAATTTTCACCTTCGTTTTATATCGTTATTTTAATTATTATATTAATTTAGTATTAGTATTATTGTACTAGTGTTATACTATTAATGTTGTAATTAGGTGTCATATAGTATTGATAATATAGTTAGTGTATTATAGTTAGTGTTAATGGTTAGTTATTAAAACCCAAAAAATAAAAAATACACAGCCCAATTGTAATTAAAAATGAATAAAAGGTCCATTAGATTTAATTTAGAATAGAGTCCTTTATAAAAATAATACATAGAGTCCATTGACAAAAATAAAAAACCCATATCCATTGTTTCTAAATATACAAGGCCTGATTGGCCCTAAGTTTTGTGTACAGCTAAAGAAGACCGTTGGATAGGGGTTGATCCAACGGTGTGGATCGTACACGGAATAGACACGGGATCCAGTTGGAGGAAGGTGGACGGTTTGTCATCTGGACCATAGATCAGGAAGCAATCCAACGGCCCAGGGTGCTCATTAACAGAGTACGTAGATCACCACTCGCGTGTTTTAGCCATGCGCTTGACTTTCTAGTTACTGCCAACCGTTTCATCTTCTCCGATGCTCCACTAGCTTCGATTGCTCCACGCCGGTGCCGTTCGAGTCACCAGAAATATGCAAACAAAGAAACAAGAGGGTAAAATCCCTAAATTGGAGCTTAACAATTCGGTAAAAATCAAGATAAAATCAAAAGGGAAGTGAATACCTAAAACGAAGCCTTAGCTGCAAATCGGGATCAAATCAGAGGCAAAGTCAACCAATACAGGAGGAATTGGATCCCAAAATTGGTGCCATAACAATAATCAAGCAATCAGAATCAAAGAGGATGCATTTTCGGGGATGAACATTAAGGATTTATGCTTGAAACTCAAGCACAATTGTACCTATATAAACCCATGTATTTTTCATGTAGAAACAACAATACGAATCATACACACTTATACACATACATATAGCATTCAGAAACCCAAAAGTGATAGCAAGCAACCAGTGTAATCAAGCATTTTCCAGAGAATAAAAGCAAGCATTCTTTAGGTAATTTCTTCTTCTAATGTTATTTCGAATTTAATAAAGAAAAGGGTATTGTTTTTACCTCTGTTTTGTCGAAAACACCTTTGTGATTTGATTTCGACGTAGCTTCGGCAGGGAAAAAATATGATTTTGGGGTCATTGGAATATGGGAAATTAGGGTTTTCTGGAAAATTTCATTGTCGGCCGGTGCCGATGGATGGCGGCCGACATGGCGGATGTTCATCGTGAAGTACACGAAGAACATATTAGAGAATTTAAAAGAAAAAATGATTTATGTTTATGATAATTGCTATATATAACAACCTGATTGAGCCGACCCGTACCCGGTTATAACCTGCCCCCTTCTTTCGCGGATCTCGCATCACAACACCCTTTTTTTTAAATCCATTCAATTTCATCCTTTTTCCTCTCAATTTGGCACTGAATTTTTAATTATTTTCAAGTTAACCCTCACATTTTGTTTTCTTTCAATTTAATCACCAGTACAGATTTTTCTTTAAGGTAAAAATAATTATCCTTTTCTTTCATTTTAGCAATTATTTTATTATTAATTTAATTTAAGTTATTTTGTTCTTTTTGTTCTTATATGTATATATATATATATATATATATATATATATATATATATATATATATATGTGTGTGTGTGTGTGTGTGTGTGTGTAAAACCATAGGATTAGGGTCTTTATAACTATAATAGAGGATTAGGGTCTATATAACTAGGATAGAGACATGTATGCAGTAAAACATTCTTTGCACTTTCAATAAGATACACTTAATTGCATTTAAATCTTAATAGTTAAAATGAATATAGATGTTTCTTTAGGGTTTATCAGTGATTAGGTTTTAATAAAAACTTTAACACGTTAAATTGTCTCTATTGGTTTATTAAAAAGTGAAAACTTAATTATTGCAGTGTCTTATCAAGCGGGAATGATGGGTTAGCGCCAGGAGTGTTGGCGGTGATTTAAGTTCATTTCCTGGATGATAAGGCCGTTAAAATAGATTTACATTCACTTTGCGGACAAAAAAGCGAAATCATGTGAACTTGCAAATTCCAATTTTAATAATGCTTTTTGAAATCAATTAGGTACCAATTTTTGGGCGTTGTAGGGGTGCTAACCCTTCCCCACACGTAACCGACCCTAGAACCTATTTTCTCTTGTTTTCGTGGACCAAAAAAGTTATTTTGATAAATAAAACGTTTTATTAAAAATAACCCTTGTTTTAAAAGTGATCCAATCACACTTTTTTTCAAAATGATTGGTGGATACTCTGTGATTTTATAAAGTTTTCCAAAACGTCAAGACTCCTAAAAAGGGTTGCGACACATGGAAAAAAATGCCTACAGAAATTTAACATGCATGAATGTCATGGCAAAAGATGTGAGGCAACACACACCCTCAAACCAAAGATGAGCATTTAGCTCAATGCATGAGAACATATATATACAAAATGAAATGCATGAAAACAAAAATAGAAAGAATGAAATGCATGAAAACAAAAATAGAAAGAATGAAAATGCATGAAAACAAAAATAGAAAGAATGAAATGCATGATTAAAAATGAAAATATGAAAGTGAAGGAGTTAAGAGGAAGAAAACTCCCCTTCAGAACGTTTTGGGCGTGAAACGCGCGTCTTTCTCTTGACAAAGCTCCCTCGGTATGGAGCTATGTATTTCTTTCTTTTCAGCTGGGGTTTGGACAGGGTAGTGGAGGCTCTCACTTCATGGAAGACCTCCTCTATAATCCTCATTGGCTTAGAGACATCGGGTACAGTAGGAGCGACAAACAATGCTAGCGCAACAGGAGATTCTGAAGCAGTAGGGGGCACCTCAGTCTTGGTATGAACATCATTATCAAACTCCTCGGAGGTGTCAGTTTTGGCAGACTCGACTTGAGCAGGCGAAACTGGAACGGTGGCATTATTGTGTTGCGTCGGGGTATGAACAGATTGGAGGCTCGGTGGCATTCCTTCTTGGGCAGCAAACTCAGCTACGAATTCTAGAAACTTTGCCAAAGGATCAGTGGAAATGCCTTTCAGAGTCGTCTTGAAGGCCTGGTCCCTAAAATCAACGTATTGCCAAAGCATGAAATTCTACTCCTCAGCTTGTCCAGTTTCTAGAGGATGAGTTCTTGCCACTGGAAAATCTGGGAGAGTAATGCCAAGGCATCAACTGACATCGTAGCTAGAATTGAGGTCTTGTAACGTCCTCAACCCGACTTAGACGAAAACTATAGTTAAGGACGTTACTATAGAGGAAACTGAATGGTAGTCGATAACCAAATTGTAGTCTTTAAGCAATTCTAGCCATCTTCTTTGTCTCAGATTCAAATTTTTCTGAGTTTGGAGGTATTTGAGACTCTTGTGGTCTGTGAACAGGTTACATTTCTCCCCGTACAAGTAATGTCTCCATATTTTGAGAGCAAACACGATAGCTGCCAATTTTAGATCGTGTGTAGGGTAGTTTGACTCGTGTGGTTTCAGTTGCCTTGAAGTGTAAGCTACCACTTTTCCCTCTTGCATTAGGACACAACCTAGTCCTAAATGAGATGCATCACTATAGAAAGTGAATTCTTTGCTTGATTATGGTTGGATAAGAACCGGTGCATGAGTCAAAGCTTGTTAAAGTTGATCGAAGCTTCGTTGTTGGTTCTCTGACCAAACAAAGGGCGTATCTTTATGAGTTAGCTTAGTGATACATGCATGAGCGGGGTTAAATTACTCATATTGGACAAAAAGCTGAATTTGTTCGATGCAAACAATAATGGCCAAAACAATGCACGTATAGGAGGTCAAAAACGATGCATCTTGGACAAGAAACTGAATCTGTTTGTGAAGTCTGGAAAGTCAGCTAACTTGCGACGAATTTTTGGATGGGATCCAGGCATTTATGGGTCAACATGTCTTCTTAAAACTTGTCCGGCTGCAAATTAGCTTTCCAACGCATCTTGAAACACCTCAATCGGACATCTGGATCTCAAGATACGTCTATTTTAGCGAAGGCAACGCATGCAGAAATTCCTATACGGGATTAATACGGGATTTTTGGATAATTACGAATTTTCAAGATTTTATTTTATTATTTGTAATTTAAATCAATATAGGATTCTGCAATATCTATTAGGATCAGATTTAGTTGACTAGGATTTTATTTTTAGCATTTATTTATTATTAGAAGTTACTTATCTAATTAGGAGATTAGATTTTAGCATTTATTTATTGTATTTAATTCCTAAGTTTAGTAGGATTAAAACTTCTCCATGGCCTATATAAAGGAGGCTTCACCCACATTGTAATTCAGATTTCATTGATTAATAAAAAGTTCTCTTTGGAGATTTTAGTATTCTTTGAGTTTGCAAGTGTTCGGTAAACTTGTCTAAAAGCCATCTTCAACATAAGATCGTCGAGTTCTTGTGAGGGAGATCATCTTCACACTCTTGCTTGCCTAGGTAATTGCATCTAGGAGGGTGGGTTAGAGCCGCTTGAGGTTGCTTGCTTAGATAATTGCGTCTAAGAGGGTGCCGAGGACAAAACAACAACAACAAATCGCAAGCCATCTTCATCTTCAACCTTCACGCCATCTCCACAAGCCATAAACAAAGCTGGAAATTTCATATTTGTTTTATCTATCATCATCTTAATCTTCAACCTTGAATCTGAAATTTTCAAGAAAATCCATTCTCTTTTCTCTTGAAATTTCAGATTCAAGGTTCGGAATTCAAAGAAAACAAAGATAAGAAGGAAAATTAGAAGATTATTAATAAGAAAAAAAGTAAAAGAATTGAAAAAGATTAAGATGAGGATAGATAAAACAAATATGAAATTTTCAGCTTTGTTTATGGCTTGTGGAGATGGCGTAAAGGTTGAAGATGAAGATGGCTTGCGATTTGTTGTTGTTGTTTTGTCCTCGGCACCCTCTTAGACGCAATTATCTAAGCAAGCAACCTCAAGCGGCTCTAACCCACCCTCCTAGATGCAATTACCTAGGCAAGCAAGAGTGTGAAGATGATCTCCCTCACAAGAACTCGACGATCTTATGTTGAAGATGGCTTTTAGACAAGTTTACCGAACACTTGCAAACTCAAAGAATACTAAAATCTCCAAAGAGAACTTTTTATTAATCAATGAAATCTGAATTACAATGTGGGTGAAGCCTCCTTTATATAGGCCATGGAGAAGTTTTAATCCTACTAAAATTAGGAATTAAATACAATAAATAAATGCTAAAATCTAATCTCCTAATTAGATAAGTAACTTCTAATAATAAATAAATGCTAAAAATAAAATCCTAGTCAACTAAATCTGATCCTAATAGATATTGCAGAATCCTATATTGATTTAAATTACAAATAATAAAATAAAATCTTGAAAATTCGTAATTATCCAAAAATCCCGTATTAATCCCGTATAGGAATTTCTGCATGCGTTGCCTTCGCTAAAATAGACGTATCTTGAGATCCAGATGTCCGATTGAGGCGTTTCAAGATGCGTTGGAAAGCTAATTTGCAGCCGGACAAGTTTTAAGAAGACATGTTGACCCATAAATGCCTGGATCCCATCCAAAAATTCGTCGCAAGTTAGCTGACTTTCCAGACTTCATAAACAGATTCAGTTTCTTGTCCAAGATGCATCGTTTTTGACCTCCTATGCGTGCATTGTTTTGGCCATCGTTGTTTGCATCGAACAAATTCATATTTTTGTCCAATATGAGTAATTTAACCCCGCTCATGCATGTATCATTCTTGATTGAGTCTAGAGCTCATAGTTCTTGCAACAACTTGATTGAAGGCTTCAAAATCCAAGATTGCGCTACTCTATCACTTAGTCAAGCTTGCGGCAATGGATGAAAATCCCTTGACAAAATGCTGATAATACCCTGCTAAACCGAGAAAGCTTCTGACCTCAACAACATTCTTCGGAGGTCTCCAATCCACGATGGATCAAATTTTGCTCAGGTCTACTTTAATTCCTTCTGACGAGATGACATGGCCAAGGAACGAGACTTACGATAACTAGAATTCACACTTAGAAAACTTTGCAAACAATTGATGTTCTCAAAGAGTTTGCAATACAATTTGAAGGTGTTTGGAGTGTTCTTCCTTATTCCGAGAATACACCAGAATGAAATCAATGAAGACGACCACAAACTTGTCAAGATAGGGCTTGAATACACAGTTCATGAGATCCATGAAAGCAGCCGGAGCATTCGTTAACCCGAATGGCATTAGAAGGAATTCAAAGTGGCCATATCGAGTATGAAAGGCTGCCTTGGGTACATCTTCTTCTTTTACCCTCATTTGATAGTATACCGATCGAAGATCGATCTTTGAGAACACCGAAGCATCCTTAAGTTGATCGAAGAGATCTTCTATCCTTGGGAGAGGATATCGATTCTTGATAGTAAGCTTGTTCAATTGTCTGTAATCAATACAGAGTTTCATAGTCCTGTCTTTCTTCTTCACAAACAAGACTGGAGCATTGGTTAGCCCGAAGGGCATAACTAGGATCTCGTAGTGACCATAACGAGTCTTGAAAGCTGTTTTGGGTACATCCGAGTCTTGTATTCTCATCGACATGTCCTTCTTCTTAATGAACAGTACAGGTGCTCCCCAGGGTGAAGAGCTAGGCCGAATAAAGCCTTTGTCTTGTAGCTCTTGGAGTTGCTTCTTGAGTTCTTTCAATTCAACAGGTTCCATTCGATAGGGTGTGATGGACACCAGAGTTGTTCCAGGTTGAACTTCAATCCCAAACTCTACTTCTCTGGTTGGAGGGAGACCAGGGAGTTCCTCGGGAAAAACATCAATGAATTCAGGTACAATTGGCATACTAGGTAAGCCTAATTCAAGTTCATCTTGCATAGTCATGGCAGCAAAGATTGAGGTCAGTTTTCTATCAATTAGGAGGATTGATTCTTTTCCTAAACCCTAGAGATACAGTCTCCTATTTTTGCAATCTATCCAGGCTTCATGTTTGCTTAGCCAATCTAGTCCTAACACTAGATCGAAGTCACAAGAAGGCAAGACATAAAGGTCCAAGGGAAAAGGTACATTTCGAATGCTTACAGGACAATGCTTGCAAAAGAAGTTAATAGGCATATTTCCTCCTATAGGTTCGAAACTACAAGGCTAGTCTTAACAAGTTCGGGTTTTAAGTTTAACTTGGCAATCAAGGAAGAACATATAAAGGAGTGGGTAGATCCCGAATCAATCAAAGCATATGCAGGACTTGAATTTAATTCAACAGTACCTGCGATAACATCATGTGCTTTTTCTTCCTCTTTCCCACGAATGTGGTATTTTCGAGCAGGGGCTCGGGATTCTTGGTGTGTAGGTGCCGAATGTTGGCCTCTACCCTTGCGTTGATTCCTGGTCTGAGCTTGTCTCGGGCCCTTGTTTCGATTAGATTGAGCTGAACTAGCATTTGCAGGAGTTCGAGTTGGAACCTTGTTAGGATTCTGAGGACAATCCCAGATATAATGATCGGAGGCTCCACATAAGAAACACAAATTCTGTTGAGTTCTGCATTGCCTGGTGTGGTGCTTTTGACAGAACTTGCAAGTAGGATATTTAACAGCTTTACCAAAATTCCCCGTACTATCAACAGAGATGATCGGGGTTGAAGACTTGATTACCGTTTAGGGTTTCAGTATGTAATTGCTTTTCTAAACAGGAGTATAATTTGAGGAGTGATCTTTAGAGTGCTTAGCTTTCTTTGACTGCCAATGAGGCTTGTCGTCATTCTTGGATCGTTTGTCCTTCTAGGAGTTACCACTCTTACGTTTTTTAGAGGCCTTCATCTTTACCTCGATTGCAATAACCCGGTTCACTAAATTCTGGTAGTGATACCAGGGTAGTGAAAATAGGACTTAATTCATCATTCAGTCTATCGATGAACATTCGACATTTATCAGCTTTGGTTTTGATGTATTCCGACCCGTACTTACAATACTTGCAGAAGTCACTCACGTATTGTTCAATGGGTTGGCCACCTTGCTTGAGATACAAGAAATGTTTATGGTGCTCGGACACGTATTGTTCACTGATGTATTTCTTCCTAAATTCCTCGTGGAAGAATTTCCAAGTTACGGCTTCAGCAGGAGCAGTTACGGTAGTGGTTTCCCACCAGCTTAAAGCTTCATCTGCCAACAAGGCTATGGCACATTCGAGCTTGTGCTTATCAGGACAAGGTAGTTGTTTAGTCAAGATTCGAGTAGTGGCCTCTAACTAGTACTCAGCTACTTCGGGATTAGCTTTATCAGTGCCAGTGAAAGTATAGGCCCGATGTTGAGCCAGCTTGTCAATTGGGACTCTGCTTGGCACAGCAACAGGAGGAGCAATAGGATTATCTTGTTTTAAAGTAGATACTAGATGATTGAACATCTCCTTCATACTTAGAAGACATTCTTGCTACACAGGATTGATAGCATAAGCTTCCTGTTAAGCAGTAGCTTGTGCTCGGGGTTGAATTTGTTGTTGTGGAGGATTTTGCTCCATCCTCACACTGTCTCCTTCATTCGAGGAGCCTTCAGGACTTTTATTGTCCTGGCCTAGTCTTGTTTCAGACATTCTACGTTCAAATAGAACAATTAGGGGTTCGATTTAATAAGCAAGACACAAGTTATTCAATACAAGTCTCCTAGGTGGCACAAGTATCCTATATGATGCATGATAGCCCGGTTTAGTCCTAAAATCAACTAAACCTAAAGCTCTGATTACCAATTAAATGTAACACCCCCTACCCAGGCTAGTAGCAACCCGGCTCAGGAGCGTTACTTAACAAGCAAGAAATGCAAGGCAAGAACAATACAAGAACAATCAAACATACTTACTTATCATACAAGCAATTCACATTTGATTTCAAATCATCCAAGGCATTCGAACAAGGTACCAAATTATCTTCTTTCATGCTTACATTACAAGTTATTACTTACATGATTCATATTACAACATTCAATCTTTGTTAACCTATCATAATCGAAGGAACTAGGTGTAAAATGCTTCCATTTCAATTCAAGGTCCCTTAGTTTGTATACATTTAGATATCTCAATCCTATACTTACTAAGAATGATTATCTAACCATTCAATAGCATGAAACTAGTTCTATTCAAGTCTTACTCTATCCCTATGCATTCGGCAAACATCATATAATCTCATTAGACAATTCGGCCTTACCAATCAAACATACAATCATACTCACATTAAGGTACATTCATTCACATATGACCCTATAGTTAACAAGACAATCGAATGGTAGAACAACAACATGGTTCATCATACTATATTCTATTTCAAGCATACACATGAACAAGACAAAGCTTTCGAATTGTTTCATAGCAAACTAGAGCCATAGATGATCATTTCATTCCAACATCATATGCGCAGCAACAACATTCTTTACATGATACTTAAGTTCATTACATACTTGTTACTAGATACATAACATTGTAGGCCCATCCAACATTATATACAAGCTTCAAAATGCATGATCAAGCTAACTATATACATTCTAGTGTCACCATTCTAGGAGATATATAAAACAAGTATGAAACCATACTTAGGCAAAGCTTGTGTGAGTTGCTTCTTGCTCAAGGTAACAAGCTTCAGGATCAAGCAAACTCGTATCCTTTATCCTGTAGTTCTGAAGAATGAAAACAAGAGTGATAAGTACAAGAATGTACTTAATGAGGTAGTACTAAGTCTAACCAATTGTTATGTCAAGTTTTATGTGTCATTTAATCAAGTATTGACCTAGCTAAGGCTTTCAAGCAATAGAGTGATCTTAGCTAAGGCATCAAGCATTAGAGTGATCTTAGCTAGGCTTTCAATCATCAAGATTATCCTAGCTAAGGATATCATACATTCGGCCAACAAGATACAAGCAACAAGAATTCATACTTCATGAATCAAGCACAACATGCTTGCAAAACAAGAAATCAAGGAGTCATGCTTTCAAGTCAAGTAACATACAAATTCATGGCATTCAAGACAAGTAACATATGATGTAGGATTGTTATTTCAATTGTTATTCATTAAACAACCCCCTTGGTACTTAGTTTGTATAGGTAATCGAGTCTCTAACCAGCTGTCGCCACAAGATGCACCGTAGTGCTGGTCAACCCTCCTACTGTCGCCAAAGACCGCATACATACCTTCCATCTATCGCCAAATAGGGACCTTATCCCTGGACTGTAGTCCACCCTTACACAATGAGCTCTAGACTCTAAGGCATGCCCTTCTACCTAGTCTAACTAGCTACCAAGGTTGTTCAATTTACCATTTATTCAAGTGTTTCAAGATCAAGATCATGTCAAGCAAGTTCATTTCATATTAGGCCCTTAGGCCATTGAGCCATATCTCACATATCAAGTAGTTTTCATGTTTCATTTCATCAAGATGAGATGTTATCTCAAGCAAGTCTTTAACATTTGATCACGTTGCATCATAACACATACAAGCATCCATGCTATCACTTAATCATGCATAAACATTTGAATTGATCATGTAAATCACGATGTGATCAAATTTTATGCATTAAAAGTCATTATTCCCTTATTAGGTCAAGTTCTTATTAGATTCATTTAAGCATTTCATGAAGGTAAACAAGTATGCATTGGTTAGGACCTAGTCCTAACCCTAGAGGTAACTACACTCACAATACTCCTAGCTTAGCTAGTCTTGGATCCACACTCCTTTGTTCTTGGCTTTAGGATGATCCACTCTATCCTCTTCCACCAAGTTTACTCCTGGTTCTATCACATTACAAGTACAACATATGTCAAAACACGTTCATGTGATCATCAAATCAAGACAAAGTTACAAGCACACAACAATCACAAATTTGGCAGCATGCTCATATACATTTTCCATTACACTTAACTACACTTTTCTACATTCTAGTTCATGTAAAACAAGGCATAATCAAAGGCCTAAAACTGTTTACAAGACAGTTTGCAAAATGCCACAAAACAGTGTGCATTTGCCTATACAGCTGCTGCCAGGCAGCTTGCACTCTAGTCACTAAATCATGCATAACTTTTATTCCGTAAGTCAGAATTTCAATTGGTTTACACCGTTGGAAAGCTAACAAAATTTTCATTATGACCATATAAGGCTTGCATTTTAGTTCTTTGCCAATTAATACAGTTTTTAACTTAAAGACAGGGCATTCTGTTATACTGGACAGTTTGCACTGTCCCTAGTGTTTCTTCTCTACATTTCAGTATACAACCCATAGTTTAGTTTAGTTTTCTCCTAATGAATTTAGACATACTAAGGTGTCGCCTATACAAATTTCAGCCTTGAATTCATTATACACAATTTATAGTGGTTTTTCAAAATCACTGCCCAGAACAGAGCGTTCTGGGCAGATTACACTAGGTTGAATTTCTAGCTTCTTAACTCATTTTAGCAAGGTCCTAACATGGAAATTCCATTCATGTTCATGTTCATACATGTCTAGGTCATCATAATTCACCTAGAAATGTTATTAAAACAAGGCATTATCATGTTGAACTCAATTTGATCTATTTGATCACATTTACACATCCAATTCATCAAGTAGGCAGTCCATTACCTAATTTAACTAGTTCAATTAGGTGTAGTCATTTTTCAGCAACATATCTATTCAATTCAATCTTCATTTTACCTAGCAACATGATCAAAATAGGGTTCTATGTTCATTTAACATGTTTACACAATTTCTCCATCAAAACAGTCCCTAATCAAGATTGTTTTCAATCAAGCACATATTTCTCAATTTTCCAGCAATTATACATATATCTCATTAGCAATTTAGTTTCTAGCGTTCAATTTGCAAGTTCTAATTGCAACTAGCATGACCCTAACATGCATAACAATCATCCAATTTCATCAAGGCAACAAGAACATCATCATTTGCATATTCAAACAATTTATAACAAGTTAGAATCAAGTATTATACCTTCTCCAAGCTAAATTTGATCAATGGATGAATCAAGAATCTTGAATTGATGGTGTTTGCATGCAATTTTCTCTCCCCTTTCTCTCTCTATGTTTCGGCCAAAGGTAGATGACAATGGGAGGAAGATGACAATATGTTTAGTCATTATTCTCCCTAGCCATGAGTCATCATCCAAATTGGCACATGTTCTCTTCCAATGAGAACATGTGTCAAGGCCTCCATTTAATTTAATCTTACATGCAATCTATAGAGTTTTGCATGATTGCAATTCCATCCTTCTATTTGTGTCTTCTAGTTTTAATTTCAATTCAATTTGGTTCTAATTTCACTTATTTGATCCTAAGAATGACCAATGTTCATTCTCCTTTAAATTGATTACCACATATATTCAATTAGCTTATAGTTTAGATAGTGGTAACATTTCTAGGCCAATTTTAGGGTGTTACAATCTCAATCTCAAAGTCATTCCATAATCAGTCACCCAAGCATGGCGAGGCATTTAACATAAGAATTGCAACATCATCAAATACTCAACATGAATGCCATGCTATGAATGTACACTCATTCTCGTTTAGCTCCACTTGAGCCTTTTTACACAATATATATGTATGAAGCAAATCATCCATAATCAATTATTCAAGCATAGGAAGGCATTTAAAACGTAAGAAATGCAACATCATTCAAATCTAAACATGAATGCCATGCTATGAATGTATGCTCATCCTCAAATAGCTCTATTTGAGCACTTTGTACACAATGTATATGTATAATGCATTTCATCCACAATCATTTAATACTTAACAATAGAGAATTAAACATCGGGATAACTCCGTGTTACCCGAGACTCATGTGACTATACTCACCTCTTATCCCGACATTACGGGATACTTGAATCCACATTTCCATCCTCTAGCTATCAACTAAGCCTTCCTCCATTCTTCCTTTTTTTCGGAAAGTACCTCAAACAAGAGTAACAAACCATTAAAATCTATCTAAATTCAACCAATACCTCTACATCCCCTAAAACAATCTCTAAGTTATTAAATCAGTCCACAACATTCTTAATAGTTAAAGCATTTCATTCTCGCTTCTCATTGTCACATGTCACACAATAATTCACACAATTTATCATACGATACTGCTCATATTTTACCGTTAAATCTGTTCATACTTTTAAAGCAGTTTTCAGACAATATCGGGACTGTTTCCATACTAATCTGTATTGTTTAGAATCCAGACTGCACTACTTAAAGCATGCCAACTATATTTATTCAATAATCACATATAACACATATACACATTTTAACATTATCAAAACAGTCCTACAATTATGTTTTCCATGATATTTCCTATTATCTTATATGACTATTGCAGTCGGCAGACTGCACATCACTACTTTAAAATCTCAAAACTTCCATTCCGTACATCAAAATTTTGAACCATTTACACCATTGAAAAGCTGACTGAACTAGCTTTCTAACCATATAGGCCTTGCATTTTTACTCCTTATGAATTAATACAGTTTTTAATCTAAAGATACACCTAATTCAGCCACCAGACAATTTGTACTGTCTTTGAACAATTGCCTCTACAAACTGTACAATTTATAGTGATTTTCAAAGTTGTTGTCCTTGCTGTCCTAATAGTAAACTGTTGTTCTATTTTTCTGACCCTCTCCTACTCAAAGATTCATATCTTTCAAGCTAAAGATCGAATTTAGTCACCGTTTGTTGTATACGAAACTAGATTCACACACCATTCTGTACATATATGTTTCATGTTCTAATTTAACATATAGAAATTCTTACACATTTTTGAACTCACTGCCACATTACTTATTCTTGGGTAGATTTCACAAAACTTAAGCACAATGTAATTCTAACAGGCATTTTTAACAAGACACATATCTATACTCATAATTATGTAAGATTCCCAACTAAGCCATTATGTTCCAAAACATCTATTCATAAACCTTCCAGCAAAGATACTCAAAACTTACAAATTCACTTAATTTACCAACTTGTGTGCTCCCTAACCATTGTCTACTATAACTTACAAATTTTATATACTTTAAATTAATGTACTACTGCTCAGAACATTGTTAAATTCTCTACTAAACCAACAAAGATACTCAAATAATTCATAATCTTAAAACAGTCCCTACTTAACACTCAAAAATGTCCACGGTTTGGGGATAACAAAACATCACCGTCTAAGCTCATTTTCATACAAATCAAACCTAAATTTTTTTGTCCATTTCAAATATATAATAAGCCTAAATCTGGTCACAAAACACACCAGCCATGGTAACCATTTTAAGAGTTCAATTTCACATGATTCATCCACCGATTTCAAACTTGTCAAAACTCCATTTTCATGATCATACATTTTAGAGCTTTTAAACATGGAAATCAATTTATGCACCACCTTCAAACAACTCGCACATGACTTAAGCTTATTACAATCTTTAATTTCATAATTTTGATTCACGAATTCAACAATCAACTTTTAAGACTTAAAACAATAAAGAAAATAATGTGTCATCACCATCTTTCCAAGCTAAGACGACCAAGAACAAAATAGACCAAGCTTTATCACTCATGCAACCATTCTCCAACTCTCTCTCTTAACTCCATGGATTTGGTAGCATGTAAAGGAAGAAGATTAACAATTCATTTGTGGGTGTTTAAGACCAAGGAACCGAGACCCTTTTCTTTTCCCCAGCAAATGTTCTCTTTACTTAGGTGACACTTGGACTAGCCTTTATTATTTTGTAAAGTTTACATGCAAACCCCCACAAAACTAGTTCTCAGTTTATTATCATTTAATTTAGGCTATCCATTACTTTAATCTCTTCAATTCGGTCCTCAAGTCTTCGGTTACTACTAATTACGCCCAAATGACTTCAATAAATATATTGATTAAACAATCATATAATAGTTTAGTACATGGATTGAATATCATAATCTCCTAGACCGAGTTTTAGGGTATTACAGGTCTCCGATTTTGCCCTGGGCATTCTGGCAGTTAATTGCTTCCACAGTGCAGGGGCAATAGTTAATTGCTTAGCAGGCTTTCTTTTGCCCTTCTCCTTCACTTCCCTGGCAGTTAATTGCTTCCACAGTGCAGGGGCAATAGTTCCTTTGCATTTTTAGTGTTGTCTAAATCCAGCCTTGGCACGTTGTGGAGCTTGCAAATTTTAGTTATCAAAGAAGGAAAAAATAAACTACCATTACCCTTAACAACGCATTTGTAGCTCTCCTCGATTATCAAATGACCCACGTTAATTTTTCTGCCCATTATGATGGAATGCAGTAGTTTCATCCTTTCCTTAGAGACAGTTTCGTTGTGCGTGGTAGGCATCAAGTTTGCCTTTAGAAAATGGTTCCATCCCCTTCACTGTGGCTTTAGTGCCAACCTTTTCACAGTCCTATGGCCCTTGGATGAGACAATCCGTTTTATGCTAGGCTCACATAATTCCTTCAAAATCAGCTTTCTTTTGGCATCATCTAAATATTCAGCAAATGCCAAATGTTCTTCTCTTGTTCCATCCAACTTGAACAACCCATTAATATACCCCTTATCAAAACAAAACACGTACCTCTTACACATAGAAAAGGTGAGTCTTTCGTTGTAAGATGGCCATAAAACTCACAGACGATGGTGTAGTCGACCTTTTTGGGCTGTTGGAAAAAGGTTTCCCATTTGTGCGTCTTCCTGATGGCAACTAGTTCAGACGAGTAACCAAGATTGGGCTCATCCTTGAAGTTAAATCCCTTCTCATAATAAAAAGTACAAGCAGCAAAGTTCTCATCATTTTTCTTCTTGATTTCTTTGTTGAAGAAAATCTTGAAGAGTGTAGAAGAAGAAGCCATGAGAGGAAGTTGGGAAAAGATAATGGTGATCAGAGAAAAAGAGTTGAAATGAAGGCTTTGTTCTTGAAATTCTTTCCGTGAGAGAGAAAAGTGAGAGAGTAAAGATTTAGCTATGGGGAAAATTGGAATTAAATAGAGGGAAGGGGAAACAGTTGAAGTTGTTTAATTGGGAGGTTAGTGGAAGTGATGATGGTTGTGGCAATTATGCGTGTTTAGGGAAGTGGGATGATGATGGGTTTTGGGTTTAAGTGAGGTGGCGGCGCGGGGAAGAAAGGGGGTAAAAGGATTAGGTTAAAATTTCAAAGGTTGGAGTTTTACCTATGCGGCTGAGAGCTTTCATGCTCAGCTTAAAAATCATTTTCCCTTGGGCCTAATCTTGCATAAGGTCCACATGGTATTCAATGGGTTTCAAAGTGCCGTCTTGTCCTGACACACTACCTTGGCAAAATAGCTTGGCAAAACTTCCTGTACTCACAATGAAAAACAAACATAAATAAACTGAAATAACGAAATGAAAAACAACTAACCTAATTATTTACAAAATTCTAACAACATAGGCAAAATTACACAAACTCTACCAAGAGAATAGTCTCCTTGGCATTACCTGGACCTCTTTCCCAATAGTGCTTTAATCTCTGACCATTTACCTTGAATGCGACTCCTTTTTTCAAATCCTTGATGTCTACAACTCTATGAGCATAAGGATGGACTACCTCAAATGGTCCTGACCATCTAGATTTGAGCTTGCCCAAGAATAGCTTGAGCCTTGAATTGAACAACAACACTCTTTCCCAACCTCAAACTGCCTTGGCAAAATTTTGTTGTCATACCATCTTTTTGGTTTCTCTTTATACAGTTTGGCATTCTCATAGGCTTGAGCTCGATATTCCTCTAACTCATTCAAATCTAATAACCTCTTCTCACCTACAGCCCTTCACTCCATGTTCAGCTACTTAGTTGCGCAATAGGCTTGGTACTCCAACTCCACTAGCAAATGGCACAACTTCCTAAATACAAGCTTGTATGGGGAAGTTCCTAATGGAGTTTTGGAGGATGTCTAGTATGCCCACAAAAAATCATCCAGCCTTAATGAGCAGTCCTTCCTTGTAACATCCGTAAAATCGGTCTAGTCATAACTGGGTTTCAGTGATAAGAAATCCTACACCAAAAAGGTCCAAATATTTCTTTGACTTTGACCATGTGGTCAATAGTATCAGTATTGAACTCTGAGTGAGTCAATTTATTGTTTAGGGACCTTATTAAATTTATAGAAAGTCTTTTAATGACTAAATTGAGAAAATTTCAAGTTTAGGGGTAAAGTATAAAATATAGGAATTTGAGGGACTAATCTTGCGATTAGCCCCTCCTCATGACTAATCACCCCTACTTGGATTGTGCACACAAAATTCCTTCATTGAGAGGAAATCCTTCCGGTTACCAAAGGGTTAGGGAGTACAACAAATTAAGAACTTCACCCGATTAAAGAATTAAGCTACCACCTCCTGTTATCTTTGTCTTCAACCTTCAAGCAAGCACCTCCATTGGTGGATAACTCAAGCTTAGGATTTCTTGATCCTATTGTGTAGCTATTGGTTGGGTAAGTAAAAGACCCTAAACAATTTTACAAGCCCATGGAAGATTGAAGTTTAATTTTGATTTTAATTAAAAAGCTTAAAGCTAAGATCATGTTCTTCAATCTTAAAATCCATGGGAAGATAGCTATTGTAAGTTTGAATATCGATTTTGAATTATAACTTCGATTCTTACACTTTTCCTATTCTTTTACTTAGCTCGAGAAGTAGGGATTGAAGGACCATCGTCTCCAACAAAAGCTAAGGATAAAGGAATCGAGATTCAAGAGTCGTAGGAGCAAGAGATACTAAGGTGAGTGTAGTCGGAGCCTTGGGATTAGGCTAGTTGCCTTTCCCAATTCCATTGTCATTGTATATAGTATTGCTAACATCATTTTAAGGAATATTGCATCGAACCACTTAGTGGATATCGTTGGTAAGTAGAGGTAAGTCATTGTATTTAATATCGGACATTGATATGTTATAGTCATTTCCATTGGTCATTGTCATTGAATTCGCCATCGATATAGTCATTGAATTATTGAAGCATTAAACATTGGACATAGAGCATAGTCATTGCTATTGTTATCATCATTATCATTGTCATTGAACATTGATATCGATATAGTTATCTTCATTGTAACATTGAAAATGAAACATCGATCATTGTCGTTGCCATTGAGATCTTTGAATATTTCCATTGTCATTGATATTGCTATTGAACATTGGCATCGGAACATTGCTTATTGGTAAGAACATTGGATAATGTCATTGTCATTGAACATTGATTATTGATATTGTCATCGGACCTTGTATTCGAGGGACATTGGATATGATTGACATGCCATAGAATTCATGAGCTCATTGGTACGGGTGGACTACGGTCATTGGGCTACGACCTATATTGTGGCGAGGCGGAGGGATGTTTGTGTTTTGGGTCATATTAGTGAGGCGGAGGAACTAGACCATTCATTGATTTGGCTAGGTGTAGGGAATTCGCGTATCCACTGTGTTGAATCGATTCCAAGGATTAATATTGAACTATGAACTAAATGATATTGAACATGAAATATAACATTGATGTTATTGAGAATGAGTTGTTATGCATTCCATTGTTAATTGCATTGTTTATGAGTATCTCACTAGGCAAAGAATGCCTAATGCATTTCATCTCATGCATTTCAGGTTGATCAAGTCATCGACTCGAGATCGGAGCAAATCTGAAGTTTTGGCAAGTCATTACAAGGCATGAGTAATGTATATTGCCCTTACGAACTACTCACTTTTAGCCTCTTTGATGTCTGTGCATTGCCTATGTTTTGTATAAAGGCTTAAGGCCCAATATGGCATTATAGAAGTAGTTAAAAGTAGGCTATATGGCATATTTGGCTCTAAAAGGTAAAAACCTAGTAAATGAATTCGGATGTATGTGAAATTCAACACGCTAGTAGATTATAGTGTTTTGGATATGCTGGTAATGTTTCATTGCAACCGGACAATTTTTGATAGATTAATTTGATTAAAAACCAGATAAAATATGTCATTACAGTGCAGGGCGTATCGATACTTCTTAGGGCGTATCGATATAGGTTTGCATAATTGGACTTAGTAAAAAGGGCATATCGATATTGCACAGTGTGTATCGATATGGATTTTGGTCACTGGAATCCAAAAAAATTAAAGGTATCGGTACGGTCTTAGGGTGTATCGATACGAGTCAACGTGGTCAATTCGTACGGATACGGTCTACAGCTGTATCAATACGAGTTTGTATCCATTGAATCTGGAACTCTTAAATTAAGCATGGCGTACCGATACGACTATATGAATATTTGTACGGTGATAGGTAATTTAGTTATATGTATTACGAAACAGTTCTGAAATATTGCATTTTGGTCTCTAAATGTTATAGACCTTAATTGAAAGGGGAATTGAATTCTGATCAAGATGAAAATTTATACAATTGTTGTTTATAGGTTGAATTTCATTGTAGTAACGTTAATTATGTAAAAGGACCTCTAGAAAATTGAAAGTACAATTTATCCCTAAAACTTGTAAATGATTGAGAATTGGTTTTTAAATGTTTAATTATTGTTTCTAATCAGATAATTGGACTTGTGTTATAGTTTAGTATTATATAAAAAGCACGCTTTCGCTTAAACTTCAATTATTGAATGAAATTTATTGCACCGATCACTGCGTCGTTCACCGGTAGCATTCTCCGACCAGATTCTAGACCAGGCTGGGAAGGGGTGTTACATTTGTGGTATCAGAGCTAGAGTTTAGTCGATTCTAGGACTAAACTGAAGCCTATTGCATTGTTATTGTGTTACTTTGCCACCTAGGAGTTGTTTTATTGTGTATAGTGACTTGCCGATTCATACTGATACAAGCATGAGAGGGGTCAAAATAATCATCTTGGAAAAGAAGTTGTAACTGCTTTGCAAGTCAGAAACATCAGTCAACTTGCGAAGCATTTTTGGATGGGATCCAGGCATTTATGGGTCAACATGTTTCTTAAAACTTGTCCAGCTGAAAATTAGCTTTCCAACGCATCTTGAAACGCCTCAATCGGACATCTGGGTCTCAAGATACGTCTATTTTAGCGAAGACAGCAGATGCAGAAATTCCTATACGGGATTAATACGGGATTTTTGAATAATTACGAATTTTAAAGATTTTATTTGATTATTTGTAATTTAAATCAATATAGGATTCTGCAATATCTATTAGGATCAGATTTATTTAATTAGGATTTTATTTTTAGCATTTATTTATTATTAGAAGTTACTTATCTAATTAGGAGATTAGATTTTAGCATTTATTTATTGTATTTAATTCATAAGTTTAGTAGGATTAGAACTTCTCCATGGCCTATATAAAGGAGGCTTCACCCACATTGTAATTCAGATTTCATTGATTAATAAAAAGTTCTCTTTGGAGATTTTAGTATTCTTTGAGTTTGCAAGTGTTCGGTAAACTTGTCTAGAAGCCATCTTAAACATAAGATCATTGAGTTCTTGTGAGGGAGATCATCTTCACACTCTTGCTTGCCTAGGTAATTGCATCTAGGAGGGTGGGTTAGAGCCGCTTGAGGTTGCTTGCTTAGATAATTGCGTCTAAGAGGGTGCCGAGGACAAAACAACAACTATCAATTCATCACGCCATCTCCACATATTCAAGCTTCCTCCATTGACGCCACCACCATAAGCAATTCTGAATTTTTAGATTTGTTCTTTATTTTGGTTTGTTTGGTTTTTCTCTTTATTCGAATTTGCTCTATTCTATCTTTTGGTATCAGATTCAGGTCGTTCTTGAGGATGTCATTGAGCAACGTATTGGATTTTACCCTTTTGGGGACTCGATGTCATTATTGTTGTCGACTAGATCATTCACGGTATGATTGTCCAGACAAGTTTTATTTTCAAGAAAAAAATTTTGAGAGATATATTGTCTGAATTCATGTCTTCTAATGATATTGAAATTCGTGATCCGGAGCATGATCAAGAAATTTGTTCTTCTAAAGAACATGAGGAAGACGATACCATCGAGAGTTTAACCTTGCCTATTGATGAGGAAGAAATTATAAGTAGTGTGTTTGTTTCCAGTGACGAACCTACTATTTCTATTCAAGATAATCATCAAACGACAAACACCAACAAAGGTACGTTACAATCAAAAGGTATCATTGAATGTCTTCAGAATTCTATTTATGTTTATTCCTCTTTTAGCATTAATAACAATTTTGAAGATGAGAATGAGTTACTTTGCAACCAAAAGAACAATCGTGATGATCCCAATGAGAAGGAACTTGTAAATTACATTGCAAAAAGAGACTCTGCAAAAGGATCCTTCAAGACGTCTTCTCTTCTATGGTACTTTGATGAACTTCCTCCATTTACCGATCTAGATTCGAGGGTGAATCTTTTTGAGGAGTGGGGGAATGATACGAGCACGAGAGGGGTCAAAATAATCATCTTGGAAAAGAAGTTGAAACTGCTTTGCAAGTCAGAAACATCAGTCAACTTGAAAAGCATTTTTGGATGGGATCCAGGCATTTATGGGTCAACATGTTTCTTAAAACTTGTCCGGCTGCAAATTAGCTTTCCAACGCATCTTGAAACGCCTCAATCGGACATCTGGGTCTCAAGATACGTCTATTTTAGTGAAGACAGCACATGCAGAAATTCCTATACGGGATTAATACGGGATTTTTGGATAATTACGATTTTTCAAGGTTTTATTTGATTATTTGTAATTTAAATCAATATAGGATTCTGCAATATCTATTAGGATCATATTTATTTAATTAGGATTTTATTTTTAGCATTTATTTATTATTAGAAGTTACTTATCTAATTAGGAGATTAGATTTTAGCATTTATTTATTGTATTCAATTCCTAAGTTTAGTAGGATTAGAACTTCTCCATGGCCTATATAAAGGAGGCTTCACCCACATTGTAATTCAGATTTCATTGATTAATAAAAAGTTCTCTTTGGAGATTTTAGTATTCTTTGAGTTTGCAAGTGTTCGGTAAACTTGTCTAGAAGCCATCTTCAACATAAGATCATTGAGTTCTTGTGAGGGAGATCATCTTCACACTCTTGCTTGCCTAGGTAATTGCATCTAGGAGGGTGGGTTAGAGCCGCTTGAGGTTGCTTGCTTAGATAATTGCGTCTAAGAGGGTGCCGAGGACAAAACAACAACTATCAATTCATCACGCCATCTCCACATATTCAAGCTTCCTCCATTGACGCCACCACCATAAGCAAAAATCTGAATTTTTAGATTTGTTCTTTATTTTGGTTTGTTTGGTTTTTCTCTTTATTCAATTTGCACTATTCTATCTTTTGGTATCGGATTCAGGTCATTCTTGAGGATGTCATTGAGCAACGTATTGGATTTTACCCTTTTGGGATCGATGTCATTATTGTTGTCGACTAGATCATTCAGGTATGATTGTCCGGATAAGTTTTATTTTCAAGAAAAAATTTTGAGAGATATATTGTCCAATTCATGTCTTCTAATGATATTGAAATTCGTGATTCGAGCATGATCAAGAAATTTGTTCTTCTAAAGAACATGAGGAAGATGATACCATCGAGAGTTTAACCTTGCCTATTGATGAGGAAGAAATTATAAGTAGTGTGTTTGTTTCCAGTGACGAACCTACTATTTCTATTCAAGATAATCATCAAACGACAAACACCAACAAAGGTACGTTACAATCAAAAGGTATCATTGAATGTCTTCAGAATTCTATTTATGTTGATTCCTCTTTTAGCATTAATAACAATTTTGAAGATGAGAATGAGTTACTTTGCAACCAAAAGAACAATCGTGATGATCCCAATGAGAAGGAACTTGTAAATTACATTGCAAAAAGAGACTCTGTAAAAGGATCTTTCAAGACGTCTTCTCTTCTATGGTACTTTGATGAACTTCCTCCATTTACCGATCTAGATTCAAGGGTGAATCTTTTTGAGGAGTGGGGGAATGATACGAGCACGAGAGGGGTCAAAATAATCATCTTGGAAAAGAAGTTGAAACTGCTTTGCAAGTCAGAAACATCAGTCAACTTGCAAAACATTTTTGGATGGGATCCAGGCATTTATGGGTCAACATGTTTCTTAAAACTTGTCCGGCTGCAAATTAGCTTTCCAACGCATCTTGAAACGCCTCAATCGGACATCTGGGTCTCAAGTTACGTCTATTTTAGCGAAGACAGCACATGCAAAAATTCCTATACGGGATTAATAATGGATTTTTGGATAATTACGAATTTTCAAGATTTTATTTGATTATTTGTAATTTAAATCAATATTGGATTCTGCAATATCTATTAGGATCAGATTTATTTAATTAGGATTTTATTTTTAGCATTTATTTATTATTAGAAGTTACTTATCTAATTAGGAGATTAGATTTTAGCATTTATTTATTGTATTTAATTCCTAAGTTTAGTAGGATTAGAACTTCTCCATGGCCTATATAAAGGAGGCTTCACCCACATTGTAATTCAGATTTCATTGATTAATAAAAAGTTCTCTTTGGAGATTTTAGTATTCTTTGAGTTTGCAAGTGTTCGGTAAACTTGTCTAGAAGTCATCTTCAACATAAGATCATCGAGTTCTTATGAGGGAGGTCATCTTCACACTCTTTCTTGCCTAGGTAATTGCATCTAGGAGGGTGGGTTAGAGCCGCTTGAGGTTGCTTGCTTAGATAATTGCGTCTAAGAGGGTGCCGAGGACAAAACAAGAACTATCAATTCATCACGCCATCTCCACATATATTCAAGCTTCCTCCATTGACGCCACCACCATAAGCAAATCTGAATTTTTAGATTTGTTCTTTATTTTGGTTTGTTTAGTTTTTCTCTTTATTCGAATTTGCGCTACTCTATCTTTTGGTATCGGATTCAGGTCGTTCTTGAGGATGCCATTGAGCAACGTATTGGATTTTACCCTTTTGGGGACTCGATGTCATTATTGTTCTCGACTAGATCATTCAGGGTATGATTGTCCAGACAAGTTTTATTTTCAAGAAAAAAATTTGAGAGATATATTGTCTGAATTCATGTCTTCTAATGATATTGAAATTCGTGATCCGGTGCATGATCAAGAAATTTGTTCTTCTAAAGAACATGAGGAAGACGATACCATCGAGAGTTTAACCTTGCCTATTGATGAGGAAGAAATTATAAGTAGTGTGTTTGTTTCCAGTGACGAACCTACTATTTCTATTCAAGATAATCATCAAACGACAAACACCAACGAAGGTACCTTACAATCAAAAGGTATCATTGAATGTCTTCAGAATTCTATTTATGCTTATTCCTCTTTTAGCATTAATAACAATTTTGAAGATGAGAATGAGTTACTTTGCATCCAAAAGAACAATCGTGATGATCCCAATGAGAAGGAACTTGTAAATTACATTGCAAAAAGAGACTCTGCAAAAGGATCCTTCAAGACGTCTTCTCTTCTATGGTACTTTGATGAACTTCCTCCATTTACCGATCTAGATTCGAGGGCAAATCTTTTTGAGGAGTGGGGGAATGATACGAGCATGAGAGGGGTCAAAATAATCATCTTGGAAAAGAAGTTGAAACTGCTTTGCAAGTCAGAAACATCAGTCAACTTGCGAAGCATTTTGGATGGGATCCAGGCATTTATGGGTCAACATGTTTCTTAAAACTTGTCCGGCTGCAAATTAGCTTTCCAACGCATCTTGAAACGCCTCAATCGGACATCTGGGTCTCAAGATACGTCTATTTTAGCGAAGACAGCACATGCAGAAATTCCTATACGGGATTAATACGGGATTTTTGGATAATTACGATTTTTCAAGGTTTTATTTGATTATTTGTAATTTAAATCAATATAGGATTCTGCAATATCTATTAGGATCAGATTTATTTAATTAGGATTTTATTTTTAGCATTTATTTATTATTAGAAGTTATTTATCTAATTAGGAGATTAGATTTTAGCATTTATTTATTGTATTTAATTCCTAAGTTTAGTAGGATTAGAACTTCTCCATGGCCTATATAAAGGAGGCTTCACCCACATTGTAATTCAGATTTCATTGATTAATAAAAAGTTCTCTTTGGAGATTTTAGTATTCTTTGAGTTTGCAAGTGTTCGGTAAACTTGTCTAGAAGCCATCTTCAACATAAGATCATCGAGTTCTTGTGAGGGAGATCATCTTCACACTCTTGCTTGCCTAGGTAATTGCATCTAGGAGGGTGGGTTAGAGCCGCTTGAGGTTGCTTGCTTAGATAATTGCGTCTAAGAGGGTGCCGAGGACAAAACAACAACTATCAATTCATCACGCCATCTCCACATATTCAAGCTTCCTCCATTGATGCCACCACCATAAGCAAATCTGAATTTTTAGATTTGTTCTTTATTTTGGTTTGTTTGGTTTTTCTCTTTATTCGAATTTGCGCTACTCTATCTTTTGGTATCGGATTCAGGTCGTTCTTGAGGATGTCATTGAGCAACGTATTGGATTTTACCCTTTTGGGGACTTGATGTCATTATTGTTGTCGACTAGATCATTCTGGGTATGATTGTCCAGACAAGTTTTATTTTCAAGAAAAAATTTTGAGATATATATTGTCTGAATTCATGTCTTCTAATGATATTGAAATTCGTGATCCGGAGCATGATCAAGAAATTTGTTCTTCTAAAGAACATGAGGAAGACGATACCATCGAGAGTTTAACCTTGCCTATTGATGAGGAAGAAATTATATGTATTGTGTTTGTTTCCAGTGGCGAACCTACTATTTCTATTCAAGATAATCATCAAACGACAAACACCAACGAAGGTACCTTACAATCAAAAGGTATCATTGAATGTCTTCAGAATTCTATTTATGCTTATTCCTCTTTTAGCATTAATAACAATTTTGAAGATGAGAATGAGTTACTTTGCAACCAAAAGAACAATCGTGATGATCCCAATGAGAAGGAACTTGTAAATTACATTGCAAAAAGAGACTCTGCAAAAGGATCCTTCAAGACGTCTTCTCTTCTATGGTACTTTGATGAACTTCCTCCATTTACCGATCTAGATTCGAGGGTGAATCTTTTTGAGGAGTGGGGGAATGATACGAGCACGAGAGGGGTCAAAATAATCATCTTGGAAAAGAAGTTGAAACTGCTTTGCAAGTCAGAAACATCAGTCAACTTGCAAAGCATTTTTGGATGGGATCCAGGCATTTATGGGTCAACATGTTTCTTAAAACTTGTCCGGCTGCAAATTAGCTTTCCAACGCATCTTGAAACGCCTCAATCGGACATCTGGGTCTCAAGATACGTCTATTTTAGCGAAGACAGCACATGCAGAAATTCCTATACGGGATTAATACGGGATTTTTGGATAATTACGAATTTTCAAGATTTTATTTGATTATTTGTAATTTAAATCAATATAGGATTCTGCAATATCTATTAGGATCAGATTTATTTAATTAGGATTTTATTTTTAGCATTTATTTATTATTAGAAGTTACTTATCTAATTAGGAGATTAGATTTTAGCATTTATTTATTGTATTTAATTCCTAAGTTTAGTAGGATTAGAACTTCTCCATGGCCTATATAAAGGAGGCTTCACCCACATTGTAATTCAGATTTCATTGATTAATAAAAAGTTCTCTTTGGAGATTTTAGTATTCTTTGAGTTTGCAAGTGTTCGGTAAACTTGTCTAGAAGCCATCTTCAACATAAGATCATCGAGTTCTTGTGAGGGAGATCATCTTCACACTCTTGCTTGCCTAGGTAATTGCATCTAGGAGGGTGGGTTAGAGCCGCTTGAGGTTGCTTGCTTAGATAATTGCGTCTAAGAGGGTGCCGAGGACAAAACAACAACTATCAATTCATCACGCCATCTCCACATATTCAAGCTTCCTCCATTGATGCCACCACCATAAGCAAATATGAATTTTTAGATTTGTTCTTTATTTTGGTTTGTTTGGTTTTTCTCTTTATTCGAATTTGCGCTACTCTATCAAATACGATCTCTTTATGTTGTAGTTATGTCAGAAACTAACGAAGCTCACATAAATGAGCTTGCTACCAGTTCCTCCACTCATGGCGAGGAGATAAGGGGAAGACCATCCGAACCCACCTAATCCCCCACCTCAAAATATTAAGCTGGGATTGCCCACGGTACAGGCTAAGTGTTACTGGAGCATGGCTGACATGTTCAAATAGTTTATGACTTCTATTAGAGCTGAACAGCCTGTGCAACCAACTGCACTTGTTGTCCAGTACGTTTGGGCCCCTATTGATAAGCTGGCATCACTCCGAGCTTACACTTTCACAAGATAGGATGATGATAATCCTGAAGTCACTGAGTACTAGTCGGACAATACATTGAGAGTCCTAAAAAACTATTGCAGTATTCAGACGAGCACAAGCTGGAGTGGGCCCTTGCATTGCTAGCTGATAAAGCCCTTCCTTGGTGGGAGACCACTATTCTTATCGTTCCTGATGTAATATCCCAAAATATAGTCCATAAGCATGAGCAATTTCTATTGAAATTTAATTTAGATTAAAAACATCCTTAACATTGATAATGGAATGAGTTAAGGACCAAAGTAGAATTCTTGATTAGTTTAATGATTAAATTAGAATGATCATTCCATAGAGCTCTAATCCCTGAGAGCTTGCATGTAAAGAAAATTAAAACAAGTGACCTTGCTAGGTGTCATGTGCATTGAAAAACCATGTGTTAATAGGAAAGATAGAAACGGCTAGGTGGAAAAGAAAAAGAAAAGGAAGAAGAATCTTGTCTTCATCATCTAATTCATGGAATTTTAGCCGAAAAACCATGGAAGAAAAGGGGAGCAATTTATCGGCTGGTTTAGAAGATGAGGTAAAATGCTTCCCTTATCTTTTTGATTAAGTAGATTGAGAATGTGTTTTAGGGAGTTCATGTTTTGGTTAGGTGATAACTGTAGTGAATTATATATGGAAATGTTGTGCGATAACAGATTTTGATGATAGATATGTCAAAGAGAAACAAGGCTAAAAATGTAGATCTTTGTTCGATTGTTATTGCTCAATGGATTGTCATGTTTTTGTGAATTTTAGTTTAAGTCTAAATTGCTAAATTGCTTGATTTTTCTGCTCTAAAACTGTTAAAGGAACTTGAAGATTGTATAAATGGAGCAAATGATAATTGGACTGTTCGGAAATACATATATATGTGAGTATGAATTGGGTCTGTTTTACGAGCTTATAAAGGGCTGTTGTATGATGAGATAAATATATATGATACATGCATGAGCGAGGTCAAATTACTAATATTGGACAAGAAGCTGAATTTGTTCGATGCAAGCAATAAAAGCCAAAACAGTGCACGCATAGGAGGTCAAAAACGACGGATCTTGGACAAGAAATTGAATCTGTTTGTAAAGTCTGTAAAGTCAGCCAACTTGCGACGAGTTTTTGGATGGGATCCGGGCATTTCTGAGTCAAGTTGTCTTCTAACAGATTGTCCGCCATTCAGTTACCTTTCCAACGCATCAATCGGACATCAGAAACTCAAGATAAGTCCAATTTACTGAAGACTGCGCATGTAGAAAACTGGATACGGGATTTTGTAAAATTCAGACCAAAAGCTAACATATAAGACTTTGGGCGAATTAAACTTAGCCCAATATATTTATTATCATTTAAATTGATGATTTTAGGGTTTTATATACTTTAGGAACCAGCCACCCAGCCCGTATCAGCTTATCACTTGCCTTATCACCCTATTCCTTGCCACACAAGCACAAGGAGTTTAAAGGCTGATATTTTTTATTATTTTTAATTAGATTAGGTTTTCAATGTTTTAGTAGAAGTTAAATTACTTTGTCTATCCTTCACCTATAAAAGGATGAAGCCTCCATCATTGTAAGGGAGATTTTCTTTGATTTATGAAATATTTAGTGAGTTTGTTTTTGCAAGTTCTGATTACTTATGCCTTCGAAGTCTTCTTCAACATAAGTTCAACGAGTTCTTGTGAGGGGCATTATCTTCACAGTCTTGCTTGCCTAGATAATCACGTCTAGGAGGGTGGGTTAGAGCCGCTTTAGGTTGCTTGCTTAGATAATTGTGTCTAAGAGGGTGCCGAGGACAAAACAACAACAATAAATCGCAAGCCATCTTCACCTTCAACCTTCACACCATCTTCCATAATTCCATAAACAAAGCTGAAATTTTTAGATTTGTTTTACCTATCTTCGTATCTTAGTCTTTTTCAATCTTTTGTTCCCCCATTATATCAACGAAAGATCAAACAAAAGTTACAAAGGATCCGACAAGGTTGCAGAACTGTTGATGAGTATCTCAAAGAGATGGAATCATTGATGCAAAAAGCCGACATACAAGAGGATGAAGAGGATACAATGACTAGGTTTGTTATCGGACTCAATGACAACATTCTTGAGGTACTTAAACTCAAAACCTACTACACCCTTCAAGAGGCATTCCAATTCGCCATGACAATCGAAAAGCGCATCAAAGATCGACAGAAGAATTATCACTATGACATAGGTACCACTCAACCTTTATCTCATTCTAATTCTTCTAACCTTTGCTCGATACAAGTAGACTAAAGCAGAAAATTGAAACATCCAAGTCACTGGATAAAACCAAGACAAAATTACTCAGGTTGACGGAAAACACACAAACACTCAAACAAGAGGATAGTGATAATGAACACATTAGACAAGATGACTATGCTTCTAATCCCTCATGTGAAGTAGTAGGTCCACTTGCTATACTCTCATCACCTCCCCACAAAGAAAGTAAGTGTAATTCTAACCCTTCATTTGATTCTTGTCCTATCATTCCGTTAGAAACACTTTCTCCTCTATAGAAATTGTACATTGATGATAATTTTTGTGAGATGGATATGGGATGTGAGATACAAAAGATTGAGAGTAAAGAGGCCGGGAGTGAAAAAAGTCAAATTAACGGCCCAAATTTGGTGAGTGAAAATACATATGAGGTAAAAGTCACACAAAGCCCAAAAGAAAAAGACAAGGAAAAGAACGCGATGAGTGATTTTGTTTTAACTAATCCTTACAAATGTTCGAGTAGTGCTGTCTTATTTTTTTAGGATTTTGTTGAACCATTGAGAGGAGCTCAATTAGATCACTCCACATACAACAAAGAAGCCTTTTCAATTGAAGTTGATGATTGTTCTCTCATTGCCGATTTAGATTCGAGGACGAATCCTTTTGAGGAGTGGAGGAATGATACATGCATGAGAAGGGTCAAATTACTAATATTGGACAAGAAGCTGAATTTGTTCGATGCAAACAATAAAAGCCAAAACAGTGCACGCATAGGAGGTCAAAAACGATGCATCTTGGACAAGAAATTGAATCTGTTTGTAAAGTCTGGAAAGTCAGCCAACTTGCGATGAGTTTTTGGATGGGATCCGGGCATTTCTGAGTCAAGTTGTCTTCTAACAGATTGTCCGCCATTTAGTTACCTTTCCAACGCATCAATCGGACATCAGGACCTCAAGATACGTCCAATTTACTGAGGACTGCGCATGCAGAAAACTGGATACGGGATTTTGTAAAATTCAGACCAAAAGCTAACATATAAGGCTTTGGACGAATTAAACTTAGCCCAATATATTTATTATCATTTAAATTGATGATTTTAGGGTTTTATATACTTTAGGAACCAGCCACCCAGCCCTTATCAGCTTATCACTTGCCTTATCACCCTATTCCTTGCCACACAAGCACAAGGAGTTTAAAGGCTGATATTTTTTATTATTTTTAATTAGATTAGGTTTTCCTTGTTTTAGTAGAAGTTAAATTACTTTGTCTATCCTTCACCTATAAAAGGATGAAGCCTCCATCATTGTAAGGGAGATTTTCTTTGATTTATGAAATATTTAGTGAGTTTGTTTTTGCAAGTTCTGATTACTTGTGCTTTCGAAGTCTTCTTCAACATAAGTTCAACGAGTTCTTGTGAGGGACATTATCTTCACAGTCTTGCTTGCCTAGATAATCACGTCTAGGAGGGTGGGTTAGAGCCGCTTTAGGTTGCTTGCTTAGATAATTGTGTCTAAGAGGGTGCTGAGGACAAAACAACAACAATAAATCGCAAGCCATCTTCACCTTCAACCTTCACACAATCTTCCATAATTCCATAAACAAAGCTGAAATTTTTAGATTTGTTTTACCTATCTCCGTATCTTAGTCTTTTTTAATCTTTTGTTCCCCCATTATATCAACGAGAGATCAAACAAAAGTTACAAAGGATCCGACAAGGCTGCAGAACTGTTGATGAGTATCTCAAAGAGATGGAATCATTGATGCAAAAAGCCGACATACAAGAGGATGAAGAGGATACAATGACTAGGTTTGTTATCGGACTCAATGACAACATTCTTGAGGTACTTAAACTCAAAACCTACTACACCCTTCAAGAGGCATTCCAATTCACCATGACAATCGAAAAGCGCATCAAAGATCGATAGAAGAATTATCACTATGACATAGGTACCACTCAACCTTTATCTCATTCTAATTCTTCTAACCTTTGCTCGATTCAAGTAGACTAAAGCAGAAAATTGAAACATCCAAGTCACTGGATAAAACCAAGACAAAATTACTCAAAGTTGACGGAAAAACACACAAACACTCAAACAAGAGGATAGTGATAATGAACACATTAGACAAGATGACTATGCTTCTAATCCCTCATGTGAAGTAGTAGGTCCACTTGCTATACTCTCATCACCTCCCCACAAAGAAAGTAAGTGTAATTCTAACCCTTCATTTGATTCTTGTCCTATCATTCCGTTAGAAACACTTTCTCCTCTATAGAAATTGTACATTGATGATAATTTTTGTGAGATGGATATGGGATGTGAGATACAAAAGATTGAGAGTAAAGAGGCCGAGAGTGAAAAAAGTCAAATTAACGGCCCAAATTTGGTGAGTGAAAATACATATGAGGTAAAAGTCACACAAAGTCCAAAAGAAAAAGACAAGGAAAAGAACGCGATGAGTGATTTTGTTTTGACTAATCCTTACAAATGTTCGAGTAGTGCTGTCTTATTTTTTTAGGATTTTGTTGAACCATTGAGAGGAGCTCAATTAGATCACTCCACATACAACAAAGAAGCCTTTTCAATTGAAGTTGATGATTGTTCTCTCATTGCCGATTTAGATTCGAGGACGAATCATTTTGAGGAGTGGAGGAATGATACATGCATGAGAAGGGTCAAATTACTAATATTGGACAAGAAGCTGAATTTGTTCGATGCAAACAATAAAAGCCAAAACAGTGCACGCATAGGAGGTCAAAACGATGCATCTTGGACAAGAAATTGAATATGTTTGTAAAGTCTGGAAAGTCAGCCAACTTGCGACGAGTTTTTGGATGGGATCCGGGCATTTCTGAGTCAAGTTGTCTTCTAACAGATTGTCCGCCATTCAGTTACCTTTCCAACGCATCAATCGGACATCAGGAACTCAAGATACGTCCAATTTACTGAAGACTGCGCATGCAGAAAACTGGATACGGGATTTTGTAAAATTCAGACCAAAAGCTAACATATAAGGCTTTGGACGAATTAAACTTAGCCCAATATATTTATTATCATTTAAATTGATGATTTTAGGGTTTTATATACTTTAGGAACCAGCCACCCAGCCCTTATCAGCTTATCACTTGCCTTATCACCCTATTCCTTGCCACACAAGCACAAGGAGTTTAAAGGCTGATATTTTTTATTATTTTTAATTAGATTAGGTTTTCCTTGTTTTAGTAGAAGTTAAATTACTTTGTCTATCCTTCACCTATAAAAGGATGAACCCTCCATCATTGTAAGGGAGATTTTCTTTGATTTATGAAATATTTAGTGAGTTTGTTTTTGCAAGTTCTGATTACTTGTGCCTTCGAAGTCTTCTTCAACATAAGTTCAACGAGTTCTTGTGAGGGACATTATCTTCACAGTCTTGCTTGCCTAGATAATCACGTCTAGGAGGGTGGGTTAGAGCCGCTTTAGGTTGCTTGCTTAGATAATTGTGTCTAAGAGGGTGCCGAGGACAAAACAACAACAATAAATCGCAAGCCATCTTCACCTTCAACCTTCACACCATCTTCCATAATTCCATAAACAAAGCTGAAATTTTTAGATTTGTTTTACCTATCTCCGTATCTTAGTCTTTTTCGATCTTTTGTTCCCCCATTATATCAACGAGAGATCAAACAAAAGTTACAAAGGATCCGACAAAGGCTGCAGAACTGTTGATGAGTATCTCAAAGAGATGGAATCATTGATGCAAAAAGCCCACATACAAGAGGATGAAGAGGATACAATGACTAGGTTTGTTATCGGACTCAATGACAACATTCTTGAGGTACTTAAACTCAAAACCTACTACACCCTTCAAGAGGCATTCCAATTCGCCATGACAATCGAAAAGCGCATCAAAGATCGACAGAAGAATTATCACTATGACATAGGTACCACTCAACCTTTATCTCATTCTAATTCTTCTAACCTTTGCTCGATTCAAGTAGACTAAAGCAGAAAATTGAAACATCCAAGTCACTGGATAAAACCAAGACAAAATTACTCAGGTTGACGGAAAACACACAAACACTCAAACAAGAGGATAGTGATAATGAACACATTAGACAAGATGACTATGCTTCTAATCCCTCATGTGAAGTAGTAGGTCCACTTGCTATACTCTCATCACCTCCCCACAAAGAAAGTAAGTGTAATTCTAACCCTTCATTTGATTCTTGTCCTATCATTCCGTTAGAAACACTTTCTCCTCTATAGAAATTGTACATTGATGATAATTTTTGTGAGATGGATATGGGATGTGAGATACAAAAGATTGAGAGTAAAGAGGCCGAGAGTGAAAAAAGTCAAATTAACGGCCCAAATTTGGTGAGTGAAAATACATATGAGGTAAAATTCACACAAAGCCCAAAAGAAAAAGACAAGGAAAAGAACGCGATGAGTGATTTTGTTTTGACTAATCCTTACAAATGTTCGAGTAGTGCTGTCTTATTTTTTTAGGATTTTGTTGAACCATTGAGAGGAGCTCAATTAGATCACTCCACATACAACAAAGAAGCCTTTTCAATTGAAGTTGATGATTGTTCTCTCATTGCCGATTTAGATTCGAGGACGAATCCTTTTGAGGAGTGGAGGAATGATACATGCATGAGAAGGGTCAAATTAATAATATTGGACAAGAAGCTGAATTTGTTCGATGCAAACAATAAAAGCCAAAACAGTGCACGCATAGGAGGTTAAAAACGATGCATCTTGGACAAGAAATTGAATCTGTTTGTAAAGTCTGGAAAGTCAGCCAACTTGCGACGAGTTTTTGGATGGGATCCGGGCATTTCTGAGTCAAGTTGTCTTCTAACAGATTGTCCGCCATTCAGTTACCTTTCCAACGCAACAATCGGACATCAGGAACTCAAGATACGTCCAATTTACTGAAGACTGCGCATGCAGAAAACTGGATACGGGATTTTGTAAAATTCAGACCAAAAGCTAACATATAAGGCTTTGGACGAATTAAACTTAGCCCAATATATTTATTATCATTTAAATTGATGATTTTAGGGTTTTATATACTTTAGGAACCAGCCACCCAGCCCTTATCAGCTTATCACTTGCCTTATCACCCTATTCCTTGCCACACAAGCACAAGGAGTTTAAAGGCTGATATTTTTTATTATTTTTAATTAGATTAGGTTTTCCTTGTTTTAGTAGAAGTTAAATTGCTTTGTCTATCCTTCACCTATAAAAGGATGAAGCCTCCATCATTGTAAGGGAGATTTTCTTTGATTTATGAAATATTTAGTGAGTTTGTTTTTGCAAGTTCTTATTACTTGTGCCTTCGAAGTCTTCTTCAACATAAGTTCAACGAGTTCTTGTGAGGGACATTATCTTCACAGTCTTGCTTGCCTAGATAATCACGTCTAGGAGGGTGGGTTAGAGCCGCTTTAGGTTGCTTGCTTAGATAATTGTGTCTAAGAGGGTGCCGAGGACAAAACAACAACAATAAATCGCAAGCCATCTTCACCTTCAACCTTCACACCATCTTCCATAATTCCATAAACAAAGCTGAAATTTTTAGATTTGTTTTACCTATCTCCGTATCTTAGTCTTTTTCGATCTTTTGTTCCCCCATTATATCAACGAGAGATCAAACAAAAGTTACAAAGGATCCGACAAAGGCTGCAGAACTGTTGATGAGTATCTCAAAGAGATGGAATCATTGATGCAAAAAGCCGACATACAAGAAGATGAAGAGGATACAATGACTAGGTTTGTTATCGGACTCAATGACAACATTCTTGAGGTACTTAAACTCAAAACCTACTACACCCTTCAAGAGGCATTCCAATTCGCCATGACAATCGAAAAGCGCATCAAAGATCGACAGAAGAATTATCACTATGACATAGGTACCACTCAACCTTTATCTCATTCTAATTCTTCTAACCTTTGCTCGATTCAAGTAGACTTTGCAGAAAATTGAAACATCCAAGTCACTGGATAAAACCAAGACAAAATTACTCAGGTTGACGGAAAACACACAAACACTCAAACAAGAGGATAGTGATAATGAACACATTAGACAAGATGACTATGCTTCTAATCCCTCATGTGAAGTAGTAGGTCCACTTGCTATACTCTCATCACCTCCCCACAAAGAAAGTAAGTGTAATTCTAACCCTTCATTTGATTCTTGTCTTATCATTCCGTTAGAAGCACTTTCTCCTCTATAGAAATTGTACATTGATGATAATTTTTGTGAGATGGATATGGGATGTGAGATACAAAAGATTGACAGTAAAGAGGCCGAGAGTGAAAAAAGTCAAATTAACGGCCCAAATTTGGTGAGTGAAAATACATATGAGGTAAAAATCACACAAAGCCCAAAAGAAAAAGACAAGGAAAAGAACGCGATGAGTGATTTTGTTTTGACTAATCCTTACAAATGTTCGAGTAGTGCTGTCTTATTTTTTTAGGATTTTGTTGAACCATTGAGAGGAGCTCAATTAGATCACTCCACATACAACAAAGAAGCCTTTTCGATTGAAGTTGATGATTGTTCTCTCATTGCCGATTTAGATTCGAGGACGAATCCTTTTGAGAAGTGGAGGAATGATACATGCATGAGAAGGGTCAAATTACTAATATTGGACAAGAAGCTGAATTTGTTCGATGCAAACAATAAAAGCCAAAACAGTGCACGCATAGGAGGTCAAAAACGATGCATCTTGGACAAGAATTGAATCTGTTTGTAAAGTCTGGAAAGTCAGCCAACTTGCGACGAGTTTTTGGATGGGATCCGGGCATTTCTGAGTCAAGTTGTCTTCTAACAGATTGTCCGCCATTCAGTTACCTTTCCAACGCATCAATCGGACATCAGGAACTCAAGATACGTCCAATTTACTGAAGACTACGCATGCAGAAAACTGGATACGGGATTTTGTAAAATTCAGACCAAAAGCTAACATATAAGGCTTTGGACGAATTAAACTTAGCCCAATATATTTATTATCATTTAAATTGATGATTTTAGGGTTTTATATACTTTAGGAACCAGCCACCCAGCCCTTATCAGCTTATCACTTGCCTTATCACCCTATTCCTTGCCACACAAGCACAAGGAGTTTAAAGGCTGATATATTTTTATTATTTTTAATTAGATTAGGTTTTCCTTGTTTTAGTAGAAGTTAAATTACTTTGTCTATCCTTCACCTATAAAAGGATGAAGCCTCCATCATTGTAAGGGAGATTTTCTTTGATTTATGAAATATTTAGTGAGTTTGTTTTTGCAAGTTCTTATTACTTGTGCCTTCGAAGTCTTCTTCAACATAAGTTTAACGAGTTCTTGTGAGGGACATTATCTTCACAGTCTTGCTTGCCTAGATAATCACGTCTAGGAGGGTGGGTTAGAGCCGCTTTAGGTTGCTTGCTTAGATAATTGTGTCTAAGAGGGTGCCGAGGACAAAACAACAACAATAAATCGCAAGCCATCTTCACCTTCAACCTTCACACCATCTTCCATAATTCCATAAACAAAGCTGAAATTTTTAGATTTGTTTTACCTATCTCCGTATCTTAGTCTTTTTCGATCTTTTGTTCCCCCATTATATCAACGAGAGATCAAACAAAAGTTACAAAGGATCCGACAAGGCTGCAGAACTGTTGATGAGTATCTCAAAGAGATGGAATCATTGATGCAAAAAGCCCACATACAAGAGGATGAAGAGGATACAATGACTAGGTTTGTTATCGGACTCAATGACAACATTCTTGAGGTACTTAAACTCAAAACCTACTACACCCTTCAAGAGGCATTCCAATTCGCCATGACAATCGAAAAGCGCATCAAAGATCGACAGAAGAATTATCACTATGACATAGGTACCACTCAACCTTTATCTCATTCTAATTCTTCTAACCTTTGCTCGATTCAAGTAGACTAAAGCAGAAAATTGAAACATCCAAGTCACTGGATAAAACCAAGACAAAATTACTCAGGTTGACGGAAAACACACAAACACTCAAACAAGAGGATAGTGATAATGAACACATTAGACAAGATGACTATGCTTCTAATCCCTCATGTGAAGTAGTAGGTCCACTTGCTATACTCTCATCACCTCCCCACAAAGAAAGTAAGTGTAATTCTAACCCTTCATTTGATTCTTGTCCTATCATTCCGTTAGAAACACTTTCTCCTCTATAGAAATTGTACATTGATGATAATTTTAGTGAGATGGATATGGGATGTGAGATACAAAAGATTGAGAGTAAAGAGGCCGAGAGTGAAAAAAGTCAAATTAACGGCCCAAATTTGGTGAGTGAAAATACATATGAGGTAAAAGTCACACAAAGCCCAAAAGAAAAAGACAAGGAAAAGAACGTGATGAGTGATTTTGTTTTGACTAATCCTTACAAATGTTCGAGTAGTGCTGTCTTATTTTTTTAGGATTTTGTTAAACCATTGAGAGGAGCTCAATTAGATCACTCCACATACAACAAAGAAGCCTTTTCAATTGAAGTTGATGATTGTTCTCTCAATGCCGATTTAGATTCGAGGACGAATCCTTTTGAGGAGTGGAGGAATGATACATGCGTGAGAAGGGTCAAATTACTAATATTGGACAAGAAGCTGAATTTGTTCGATGCAAACAATAAAAGCCAAAACAGTGCACGCATAGGAGGTCAAAAACGATGCATCTTGGACAAGAAATTGAATCTGTTTGTAAAGTCTGGAAAGTCAGCCAACTTGCGATGAGTTTTTGGATGGGATCCGGGCATTTCTGAGTCAAGTTGTCTTCTAACAGATTGTCCGCCATTCAGTTACCTTTCCAACGCATCAATCGGACATCAGGAACTCAAGATACGTCCAATTTACTGAAGACTGCGCATGCAGAAAACTGGATACGGGATTTTGTAAAATTCAGACCAAAAGCTAACATATAAGGATTTGGACGAATTAAACTTAGCCCAATATATTTATTATCATTTAAATTGATGGTTTTAGGGTTTTATATACTTTAGGAACCAGCCACCTAGCCCTTATCAGCTTATCACTTGCCTTATCACCCTATTCCTTGCCACACAAGCACAAGGAGTTTAAAGGCTGATATTTTTTATTATTTTTAATTAGATTAGGTTTTCCTTGTTTTAGTAGAAGTTAAATTACTTTTTCTATCCTTCACCTATAAAAGGATGAAGCCTCCATCATTGTAAGGGAGATTTTCTTTGATTTATGAAATATTTAGTGAGTTTGTTTTTGCAAGTTCTGATTACTTGTGCTTTCGAAGTCTTCTTCAACATAAGTTCAACGAGTTCTTGTGAGGGACATTATCTTCACAGTCTTGCTTGCCTAGATAATCACGTCTAGGAGGGTGGGTTAGAGCCGCTTTAGGTTGCTTGCTTAGATAATTGTGTCTAAGAGGGTGCCGAGGACAAAACAACAACAATAAATCGCAAGCCATCTTCACCTTCAACCTTCACACCATCTTCCATAATTCCATAAACAAAGCTGAAATTTTTAGATTTGTTTTACCTATCTCCGTATCTTAGTCTTTTTCAATCTTTTGTTCCCCCATTATATCAACGAGAGATCAAACAAAAGTTATAAAGGATCCAACAAGGCTGCAGAACTGTTGATGAGTATCTCAAAGAGATGGAATCATTGATGCAAAAAGCCAACATACAAGAGGATGAAGAGGATACAATGACTAGGTTTGTTATCGGACTCAATGACAACATTCTTGAGGTACTTAAACTCAAAACCTACTACACCCTTCAAGAGGCATTCCAATTCGCCATGACAATCGAAAAGCGCATCAAAGATCGACAACGATATCGACAGAAAAATTATCACTATGACATAGGTACCACTCAACCTTTATCTCATTCTAATTCTTCTAACCTTTGCTCGATTCAAGTAGACTAAAGCAGAAAATTGAAACATCCAAGTTACTGGATAAAACCAAGACAAAATTACTCAGGTTGACGGAAAACACACAAACACTCAAACAAGAGGATAGTGATAATGAACACATTAGACAAGATGACTATGCTTCTAATCCCTCATGTGAAGTAGTAGGTCCACTTGCTATTCTCTCATCACCTCCCCACAAAGAAAGTAAATGTAATTCTAACCCTTCATTTGATTCTTGTCCTATCATTCCGTTAGAAACACTTTCTCCTCTATAGAAATTGTACATTGATGATAATTTTTGTGAGATGGATATGGGATGTGAGATACAAAAGATTGAGAGTAAAGAGGCCGAGAGTGAAAAAAGTCAAATTAACGGCCCAAATTTGGTGAGTGAAAATACATATGAGGTAAAAGTCACACAAAGCCCAAAAGAAAAAGACAAGGAAAAGAACGCGATGAGTGATTTTGTTTTGACTAATCCTTACAAATGTTCGAGTAGTGCTGTCTTATTTTTTTAGGATTTTGTTGAACCATTGAGAGGAGCTCAATTAGATCACTCCGCATACAACAAAGAAGCCTTTTCAATTGAAGTTGGTGATTGTTCTCTCATTGCCGATTTAGATTCGAGGACGAATCCTTTTGAGGAGTGGAGGAATGATACATGCATGAGCAGGGTCAAATTACTAATATTGGACAAGAAGCTGAATTTGTTCGATGCAAACAATAAAAGCCAAAACAGTGCACGCATAGGAGGTCAAAAACGATGCATCTTGGACAAGAAATTGAATCTGTTTGTAAAGTCTGGAAAGTCAGCCAACTTACGACGAGTTTTTGGATGGGATCCGGACATTTCTTAGTCAAGTTGTCTTCTAACAAATTGTCCGTCATTCAGTTACCTTTCCAACGCATCTTGAAACGCATCAATCGGACATCAAGAACTCAAGATACATCTAATTTACTCAAGACTGCGCATGCAGAAACTGGATACGGGATTATTACGGGATTTTGAAAAATTCAGCCCAAAAGCTAACATATAAGGCTTTGGACGAATTTAACTTAGCCCAATATGTTTATTATCATTTAAATTGATGTTTTTAGGGTTTTATATACTTTTTAGGTGCCAGCCACCCAGCCCTTATCAGCTTATCACTTGCCTTATCACCCTATTCCTTGCCACACAAGCACAAAGAGTTTAAAGGCTGTTATTTTTTTATTTTTTTAATTGGATTAGGTTTTCCTTGTTTTAGTAAAAGTTAAATTACATTTTCTATCCTTCACCTATAAAAGGATGAAGCCTCCATCATTGTAAAATAGAATTTCTTTGATTTATGAAATATTTAGTGAGTTTGCTTTTGCAAGTGCTTATTACTTGTGCCTTCGAAGTCTTCTTCAACATAAGTTCGACGAGTTCTTTTGAGGGAGATCATCTTCACACTCTTGCTTGCCTAGATAATCGCGTCTAGGAGGGTGGGTTAGAGCCGCTTGCTTAGATAATTGAGTCTAAGAGGGTGCCGAGGACAAAACAACATCAACAATTCGCAAGTCATCTTCATCTTCAACCTTCACTCCATCTTCCATAATTCCATAAACAAAGCTGGAATTTTCAGATTTGTTTTACTTATCTCTTTCTCAATCCTTTTTAATCTTCTTTTTATATTCTTATTTCTTATCATATAATCCTTCATCTCATCGTTCTTTATTTAAATTTCCAGCCTTGAATCTGAAAATTTCAAGAAAATCCCTTCTCTTTTCTCTTGAATTTTCAGATCTGCCCAAACTTCCTTGATTGAGTCTAGAGCTCCTAGTTCTTGCAACAACTTGAATGAAGGCTTCCAAATCCAAGATTGTGCTACTGTATCAATATATATGGATTTTTTGAAACATGGTTAGAAAAACATAGGAAAAAAAATGGAATTTCACATATATGAATCCAGGAGAGCTAATTTGATGCTTAAGAAGATGTATATAAGTTACTACCCAAATTTTAATGTTTAAACATGTGTATATATGAAATGGTACATATGGTGACCATATGTGTAAAAACAGGGCATGAAATGTAAATACATGAACTTGGGAGCTATCTTAGACATGTATGAGAGTGAATATAAGTTAGATTAACATGTTAGAACTACCATCTAGGTGAATAATGAAGCTAAAATCAAGCCTAGTGAAATCTGCCCAGAAAACTCTGTTATGGGTAGTAACTTTGAAAAATCTCCATAAATTGTATAAATGGAATTTAAGGCTGAATTTTTTTTGTATATTTCCTTAACATGTCTAAATTCATTAGAAGAAAACAGAACTGAATTTTGGATTGTAGAATGAATTGTAGAGAAGGAACACTAGGGACAGTGCAAACTGTCCAGTGTTGCAAATTGCTCTATCTTTAAGTTAAAAAATGTATTAATTGGTAAAAAATTAAAATGCAAGGCTTATACGGTTAGAAAGACAATTAATTTAGCTTTCCAACGTTTTAAACCAATTGAAATTCCGACGTACAGAATGAAAGTTATGCATGTTTAAGTGAACAGAGTACATGCTGCTTGATAGCAGCAGTTTAGGTAATTGTACACAAAAGTATACAGTTTGGTAAACAGTTTTGTAAACAGTTTTGGGACAGTTTAATTGCTGCCCTGTTTTGCCTTAATATGGAATGTAGGCAGTTTGGTAATGTGTATAAAGGTGTGTATATGAATGTTAGAGCAAGGAGTAAATATATTGGACTGCTTGAGATAGATAATTATCATACTCAATGTACCTTGTTTAACATGTGTTCACTTGTATGGATTATTAGAGCAAGGAGTAAACCTTGTGGAGGAAGAAAGGAGTGGTCAAACTTGTGGCAAACACAATGAAAATTGGATCCAAGACAAATAAATTAGCTTTGAGTATTGTGAGTGTAGTTATTGTGAGATTAGGACTTAGGTCCTAACCAAATACATATATCTATTTTCTTGCTACTGATATGCCATGATAATGAGATTAATTTAAATTGAATATGAATAACAAGGGAAGATTGGACTAAACTGAAATTGTGTTTAAGTGATAGCATGAAAATTGATAAATTGATTAGAAATAAAAGTGAAAACAAATGTATGAATCCATGCCTTGGATTGGCCTAAATGAAATGTTTGAATCCTTGTACTTGAAATGTGATCTAATTGAAATGCTTGAATCCTTGTACTTGAAATATGATCTAATTGAAAAGCTTGAATCCTTATACTTGAAGTGTGATCTAATTGGAATGCTTGAACTCTTGTACTTGAAACGTGACCTATTCGAAATGCTTGATTTCGTGTCTTGGATGTATTTTCGAATTTCTTGCTTGGAATTGCTCTTATGATATAAATACTTGTAAAAGTGATATAAACCATGAATATAAAGACATGACTAGATGCCTAAAAATGACATATAACTCTAATTGCTTACTTGAGTAACAAGTAAACTTGTGAAATGAAGAGCTAAGGCTCAACTAGCCTAAGGGCTAAGCTTGATCTTGAAATACTTGCTTGAATATAATTCTTGAACATGAAAGCATAATCATAAGAAACAACAACAAGTCTTAAAGTATAAAATACACTCCAACTTTTAAATAGGTGCTAAAATACTTAAGTTGCCTACAATGGAAGTCCTTGGATACAATGGTATGATGCATGGTATACTTGGGACTACGGTCCATGAGCCACAGCTTGGGGGGACGCCCCATTACATGTAATATGTTATTGGTGAAAGTTGGAGGTAACAGGGGAGTTGTACAGAGATTGGCGATAGTTGGTTGGATAGTGAGAAGTATAGGATTGACATGTTTCTGATATTAGCCATTGTTATGTGCTTTGAGTTAAGTATCTCTTGGACCTTTATGGTCAAACACAGACCAATGCTATTCATGACCAATTGTGATCCAAGGCAAACATGTTAAAAAGATATGAACCTTATTGAGAAATTGAATAAGAAATTCAAAATAAATCTTGAATACTTGAATTATATCTTGAAATACGTAAATGACTTGACAAGAAATCTTGAACACTTGAATCACTTGACATGAACTCTTGAAATACTCGAATTTCTTGACATGTAATGCTTGATTTTTGACATGAAACCCTTGAAATGATAATTGCCTATGCTTGTACCTTGTATTGTATGATATGCTACTTGAAATGCTTGTTACTTTAAATGCTTTCTACTTGAAAGGCTTGCTACTTGAAAATACTTAATACTTGACATGTAAACTTGAACTATGATCCATGCACATTGTTTATCATACTACTTGAAAGAGATAATGAAATATGTTATGATCAACTTGGTTGATACTAGATTCCTTGCTTGTTGCTTTTGAATTATGGTATGAATAATTACCAAATAGTGTGTAGATACATGGCTATATGATTACATGTTCAATTCGGATACTACAAACCTTGAATAGAATTACTTGATTTCATGAAACTTGATCTAATAATTGGATTATGCTATTCGATCGGTTGCTATTGAAGTAACTAGTTCATGGATGATATTTGATTTGATTCCTAAAGCAACTCTAGAGTCAACACATAGATTACGCCTAAACTACCGAATTAATTTAATTACTTACGAGAGAAGAAACTCATGTTTATCATATGCTATGTTTGATTGCCTATAAATATATATATATGAACATGCTTTGAAATGACTTGTGCACATTTATATCTTAACTCGAATGCTCATAAGAATATATATATATATATATATATATATATATATATATATATATATATATATGAATATACACGTTTAAGTATATGTTTCTTGTGCACATGTACATTCAATAATTTGAATGCCTTTGTGATTGTATACGCATATGCTGTGTGCAAATAGCATGCTTTATGTATGCTCTTGTATGGACATCTTGTGTAGATAATTGATGCTTGTTAGACATGTCTATTAAGTGTAAATACATGTTATATAATTGCTGAGTAGACTTGTAAGCTCGATTGATTAAAAGGTATGTACGTGATATGAAAACTACCTTAGAGTAATGATGTCATGGACTGTTCTACTTGTAATTATGTGTAAACATGTATAATGGACAGATTTGAACAAATTAAAGGTCACCTTGGACTGTTTTGCTTATGTATATATACGCACTTAATGGAATATTTTAATAAAGACGAACACTCTAAGTACCAAGGCCTAATATAAAGAAAATTAAGCACGGAAGAAAAATAGCATAAAGCTTAATGTTACTTGATATGATACTTGAATTGTCTTGATTTCATGATACTCGAATGAATACATGAAATGAGATGTGGTTATACTTGAATGGTTATACTTGAGCATGCTTCTTGTCTTGACTTGATACTTGATTAAACATGAATTGAAAACAATCCTCTTGTTAATATGCTATTCAAATATTGATAGAAGCATGACATGATATAGATGGCTTGAGCTTAAGATTCTCATTGTATGTACTTGTGCTTGAAATTATATGCATAAATGGTAATAGCTATACATGATTATATGACTACATGCTTGACTTGAAATGCTCGGAACCTTATGCTAGACTTGACTTCACATGTTATAGACCCTAGCTAGGTTTATACTTGACTAAATGATACAAATCTTGAAAATTGGTTAGTAATAGTTGCTACCTCACTAAGTACTTTTGTACTTATCACTCTCGTTTCCTTTCTTCCCAAACTACAGGTTAAAAGCGTTTCAAAGGGATTACTTGATCTTGAAGTATGTTTTCTTAAGCTCGAAGCAAGTACAAACAAGAGCTTAAGTATGAATCCATACTTGTTTTGTATTACTCCTAGTTGGTGGCACCTAGATATGTACATATTTAAGCTAGATCATGCATTTTGTCATTTCAATTTTGTATATATATGTATGGCCTTGACTTTTAAAAGCTTGTAAAAACTTGGTTGGCAACGTTTGATTCCATGATATGTAGATACTATATGAATGAATTAAGCATGACTTGTTGAATATGGAGAATGAAATTTGGTTATATGATCTAGTTATACTTGAATATGCTTAACTATTGAATGCTCTATTCGAATTGATCACTTTGTTGATTAGGTTGCTTCTTGTTCAAGTAATTAAGGTTATGATAGTTTAGTCATGAATTCTAGATGATGTTAAGCTTGCTTGATGTCTTGGTTGATGGTGATATGATTCGAATGATCACATTGGTGACCACGTCTAGTAACTAACATTATATGTAACCTTAACTTGAATGTAAAATGTTAGAAGATTATGCTTAAGTTAACTTGACATCAACGTGGCATTGAAACTATGTTTAATATTGTCTTGATTTGGATCAAAGCTGCGCATACTTGAATAAACTTTAAATGAAATTGTGTCTTGTCTTGTAAGCATTTGAATGCCTAATGTTAAGGGACTAGATTATATCTTCTTAAGTGATATTTGGACGCCTATGTCTATTTTTTGTAAGCTATAATGTTTGAAAAGCATGTACTTGATGATTGTTTGGGTTCTTGTTAGACAAGTAACTCATCTAATAGGATGAGTTCAAAATTTTTAAATGGCTTGTTTTCGTGCGTGCTTGCTTGTATTCTTATTTTAACACTCCTTGGCCAGGTTACTCCTAACCCGGGTGAGGGATGTTACACCTGAGGAAACTATCACTTGGGAGCTCTTTCTTCAAGAATTCTGAAAGAAATATACCAGTGAATATTACCTCACTAAAAGGCGTAGCATCTTCTTCCATCTGAAATAAGGTGGTCGACCTATCGAGCAGTACATTCATGACTTTTACAAGTACTGCCAATATGGTGTAGAGTATATCAAGAAGGAGGAAGAGAAGTGCAGGATGTTTATTGTTGGGCTTAGAGATGAGCTATGCCCTATGTTTACCGCCTTGGGCATTACCGACTTCCAGGATCTTGTGAATCGAGTTAAGGCCACGAAACTACTTTAGAGGGCTCAAAGGGTATGTGAATTAGGTAAGCCATAGAAGATATTTAGAGATGACTCCCGACCTTCTAAGTGGAACAATAAGGGCAAGTACCAAGGCCCCAAACAGAATACATACTCACAACCCTCCCATTATGGGAACATTGAGAGACCCCAAACTCTGACACAGACTTTTATCAAGATGGCTTCAGTTGAAAGTATTGGAGGTTCAAATTGAAGTTCATAGAATCCAGTATGTAACTACTGCAGAAACGACATCTTACGGGTCAGTGTCGTAAACAGACTGGAGCCTGTTTCTACTATGGTGAGCAAGGTCATTTCAATAGTGATTGTCCCCTTGGTGCCACTAAGTCCACTACTGCACCTATGAATGTTGCATCTCCTACTCAGTCCTGGTTCCACTACTATGGTGAGCATTGATTGACCCTGGTTCCACTCACTCTTTTATAAGCACTGTATTGATCAAAAAGCATAGCATGTCTTCTAAACCTATAGCATCGAAGATCTCCGTGACTAATCCATTGGGTAACTGTGTCACCGTAAGTCTTGTATGCAAGAATTGCCCCCTTGATGATCCAAGGGATTCCATTTCTAGCTGATTTATTAGCCTTACCAATCCTTGAGTTTGATGTTATACTGGTCTGGATTGGCTCAGTAAACATCGGACTTGGGTAGACTATAACAAGAGGAATCTATATTTTTGAGGCCTTGGCAAGGAGAGCATAACTCTAATGGATTCCTGAAACCCTTCGTTGTGTGCCTTGACGTTGGAAACCAATGATGAACCTCGTTTGTCAAACATTAACATTGTATGTGAAATTCCTAACGTCTTCCCTGGTGAACTTCCGAGTTTACCCCCGACTCGTGAAGTTGAATTTGGTATTGAAGTGCAACCTTGGACTGCCCTAGTTTCCATTACGCCCTACTGAATGGCAGTTGTTGAATTAAGAGAATGAAAGGCACAAATTCAAGACCTACTTGATAAAGGTTTCATACGACTGAGCTCTTCACCCTATTCGATCAACTCAATGATGCTTCTGTGTTTTCCAAGATTGATTTAAGGTCCGGCTAAGAGAGTTAAAGATTGTGATATACCCCAAACTGCTTTCCGTACAAGATATAGTCACTACGAAATCTTGGTGATTCCATTTGGGCTAACCAATGCACCGACAACTTTTATGGACCTAATGAATTGGGTTTTTAGACCCTATCTCGATAAATTCTAATACAAATGCAACTGTATGATGGCTGAATTGTTATCCAAGTTTGCCCGATTGTGATTCAAGTAAGAGTTTTAAATTGGTTGTGTGGATGATAGGTGTAGGGAAATAGAAATGCAACGAGTTGTGCGGTATGAACAAAGGAGGAACCAACACTAAACAGTGTATACCCGTACCTTAAGAGTTCTTAGCCGTGTTTTGGGTAGAAAGGTATACGGATTGTGACCCACTAGTTATAGAAACTAGGAACCAACAATATAATGAAAATGGAAGGGGAAAGAATGCCACAAGAACAATCTTGTAAGCTGATAAAGTTCAACATGAACTTTGAAAGAGAAACACTCTCAAGTATAATATAAGCCAAAAAGTTGTTTTTACAAGAGAAATTGGATGCCTATTTATAGGCGTAAGGCAACAACAAATTGAATGGGCTAGACAAAAATTAAAAACTCATTATGCTGGTGTTAAAGGCCTAATAAAGTGTCAGTTATCCCATCTCCAATAGGCAGTTGAAAAGCTTGGTGTTGAAGGTTGAATTTGGACATTCTTAGGATGAATGTAGACATACATATCGTCAACATGGAAGAAACCCTTGAGCTGCCAAGCTTGGTGGAGTGTCATTCATTCTCCTTTAAAAGATGATAAAGAAGTTTTAATTGTGTGTCTTCTTTGATTTCAAAATTGATCAGCTTTAAGGGATGATAAAGTAGCTCTTAAGTAGTGTTTAAGTAGCTCTTTAAGTGGTGTTTTAAGAGATCTTGAATGCCTTGTAACTTTGTTGTAACCGATAGCCTTCAAGTGTTGTAAAGGCTTTCTTGAATTGCCTTGAAACCTTGCTAAAACCGACAGCCCTCTTTCAAGTGTCTTCAAGTGGTGTAAATCCTCTTAAATGCTTTGTCAACTTGAGAAAACGCGACCAGCCATCTATCCCTGCTTAGACCTTAACTAAAACACATTAAACCATCCATTAGAAACAACTTATTTATTAAAAAGAAAGCAAATGCCAAAACAGTTTTAATGAGTTAGTTAAATTAATAGAACTAGTTACATTGAATGAACTAGTATAATTAAATAACTCACACACTAAATGAATTCACAAACATAAGAAAACTAACATGCTTTAAGTAAACTACCATGCATTAATGAACTAACATGCATTAATTAAGCTAACAAGCATAAATGAATCAGAATGTTTAAATGAACACAAAGACTTATTTATTCATGCGCATATGCTAAAATTAAATATAAAAGACTTAGAGAAACTCATGAACAAGTAGGAGTTGCATTGTTCAATCAAAGCTGGTGTTTCCTCCTTCAACTTCAAGCTTTGACTAAACAAATTTCCCATAGCTTCTTGGAACTTCTTGGCCCTAGCATGAGTAATAGGCCCACTAGGAAACTCCTCTGGGTCTTTGCTGGTTGTGATCACATCAGTCCCTCCCTCTTGAAAACGATTTGTCCCCAAATTGTCACCTACATCAAAAAGAGATAAATCAGTTGCATTGAAAGTTATACTCACCTAGGAGGTCTAGTTGGTAGGCATTGCCTTTGACACGCTTGATCACTTGAAAAGGACCATCCCCTCTAGGCATCAATTTTGATTTGCGTTGGGCTGGAAAGCTTTCCTTTCTCATGTGCAACGAAACCCAATCTCCAGGTTCAAAGGTATCTCGCTTTCGGCCTTTGTTAGCTTGTTGCTCGTATTGTTTCGTTTTTTTCTCAATATTGTCCTGTACTTATTGATGGAGCTTCTTGACAAATTCAGCTTTATTTCTTCCATCTTTGTTCATAATGTGTTCAGCGGGCAAAGGTAACAAATCTAATGGAGTTAGGGGAATAAAACCATACACTACTTCGAATTGTGACATTTTAGCGGCGGAATGTATGGACCGATTGTAAGCAAACTCCACGTGTGGCAAGCTTTCCTCCCAAGTCCTCAAATTCTTTTTGATAATTGTCCTTAACAACATGGACAATACCCAGTTCACCACTTCAGTTTGACCATCCGTTTGCGGATGACAAGTTATGGAAAATAGAAACTTGGTCCAATCTTGCTCCATAGTGATAGAGTAGCGCAATCTTGGATTTGGAAGCCTTCAATCAAGTTGTTGCAAGAACTAGGAGCTCTAGACTCAATCAAGGAAGTTTGGGCAGATCTGAAAATTCAAGAGAAAAGAGAAGGGATTTTATTGAAATTTTCAGATTCAAGGCTGGAAATTTAAAGAAAGAAATATAAGATGAAGGTTTATATGATAAGAAATAAGAATATAAAAAGAAGATTAAAAAAGATTGAGAAAGAGATAAGTAAAACAAATCTGAAAACTCCAGCTTTGTTTATGGAATTATGGAAGATGGAGTGAAGGTTGAAGATGAAGATGGCTTGCGAATTGTTGATGTTGTTTTGTCCTCGGCACCCTCTTAGACTCAATTATCTAAGCAAGCAACCTCAAGCGGCTCTAACCCACCCTCCTAGAAGCGATTATCTAGGCAAGCAAGAGTGTGAAGATGATCTCCCTCACAAGAACTCGTCGAACTTATGTTGAAGAAGACTTTGAAGGCACAAGTAATCAACACTTGCAAAAACAAACTCACTAAATATTTCATAAATCAAAGAAAATCTATCTTACAATGATGGAGGCTTCATCCTTTTATAGGTGAAGGATAGACAAAGTAATTTAACTTCTACTAAAACAAGGAAAACCTAATCCAATTAAAAATAAAAAAAAATAACAGCCTTTAAACTCCTTGTGCTTGTGTGGCAAGGAATAGGGTGATAAGGCAAGTGATAAGCTGATAAGGGCTGGGTGGCTGGTTCCTAAAGTATATAAAATCCTAAAAACATCAATTTAAATGATAATAAATATATTGGGCTAAGTTTAATTCGTCCAAAGCCTTATATGTTAGCTTTTGGGCTGAATTTTACAAAATCCCGTAATAATCCCGTATCCAGTTTTCTGCATTCGCAGTCTTCAGTAAATTGGACGTATCTTGAGTTCCTGATGTCCGATTGATGATTTTCAAGATGCGTTGGAAAGGTAACTGAATGACGGACAATTTGTTAGAAGACAACTTGACTCAGAAATGCCCGGATCCCATCCAAAAACTCGTTGCAAGTTGGCTGACTTTCCAGACTTTACAAACAGATTCAATTTCTTGTCCAAGATGCATCATTTTTGACCTCCTATGCGTGCACTGTTTTGGCTTTTATTGTTTGCATCAAACAAATTCAGCTTCTTGTCCAATATTAGTAATTTGACCCCGCTCATGCATGTATCATTCCCCCACTCCTCAAAAGGATTCGTCCTCGAATCTAAATCGGCAATGAGAGAACAATCATCAACTTCAATTGAAAAGGCTTCTTTGTTGTATGTGGATTGATCTAATTGAGCTCCTCTCAATGGTTCAACAAAATCCTGAAAAAATAAGACAGCACTACTCGAACATTTGTAAGGATTAGTCAAAACAAAATCACTCGTCGTGTTCTTTTTCTTGTCTTTTTCTTTTGGGCTTTGTGTGACTTTTACCTCATATGTATTTTCACTCACCAAATTTGGGCCGTTAATTTGACTTTTTTCACTCTCGGCCTCTTTACTCTCAGTCTTTTGTTTCTCACATCCCATATCCCTTTCACAAAATTTATCATCAATGTACAATTTCTGTAGAGGAGAAAGTGTTTCTAACGGAATGATAGGACAAGAATCAAATGAAGGGTTAGAATTACACTTTCTTTGTGGGGAGGTGATGAGAGTATAGCAAGTGGACCTACTACTTCACATGAGGGATTAGAAGCATTGTCATCTTGTCTAATGTGTTCATTATCATTATCCTCTTGTTTGAGTGTTTGTGTGTTTTCCGTCAACATGAGGATTTTTGTCTTGGTTTTATCCAGTGACTTGGATGTTTCAATTTTCTGCTTTGGTCTACTTGAGTCGAGCAAAGGTTTAGAAGAATTAGAATGAGATAAAGGTTGAGTGGTACCTCTGTCATAGTGATAATTCTTCTGTCGATATCGTTGTCGATCTTTGATGCGCTTTTCCATTGTCATGGCGAATTGGAATGCCTCTTGAAGGGTGTAGTAGTGATATGAACGTCAATGGCAAAGACCCAGAGAAGTACCCAGGTGGCCCCATTACTCGAGCAAGGGCCAAGGAGTTCCAAGCAGCCATGGAAAATATGTTTACATCAAGCTTGGGACGTGAGAAAGAAGAAATAATAAGGGAGGAACACTTTACTTTGCTTATGCATGAATTTGCATGAGTATTTAAAGTTTGCATAACATTCATTGCATTCAATAAACATGTTGTTCATTAAAGCATGCGTTGCATTTAAACATGTAGTTCATTTAGTTATACACTTCATTTAACTAAGTAGTTCATTGATTAAACTAGTTCATTCAAGATTATTAGTTCATTGAATAAAGTTAGTTCATTAATTAAACTAGTTCATTCATCAAACTAACTCATTTATTAAACTAACTCTTAATTGTTTACATGCATGTTTTCAATTAAAGATTGAATAAAGTTTACCTTTGTGTCTAGGTGCATGAGGGAAGATGAACGGTTTTACCAGATGCAAGAATATCAGCAGAATGTCTTCCAATTCTGGATGCGATACAGACGTGTTTGGATCCAGAAATCAATTGGACGTTATTCCTCCATCTCTTAGCTTTCCAATGCCTTTTGAATCACCTCAATCCGATATCGGGAGCTTGAGATACGAATGATTTACTGAAGACAGTGCAGGCTGAAATTTTTATTACAGGAATTTTATGCATGGATGATTTGAATGAATTTGAGCCAAGGAAGAGTTCTTTCATCTTCTACCAAGAGACAAGCAATTGATGGCCATCTTAATTCAGCAAATTCAAGGCATTCAAGGTTGATGTTATCACCATTCAAGTGGGGTTTCAAAATTCATTGAGGAGACATGAAATGAAGGCTGGATGAAACTCACCTTTTTATGACATTCAAGTCATATTAATCAGCTTGGAAGATGAAGAGTTGCACTTAAACTGGACAACAAGGATGTCTACATTCATCCTTGTCCACATTCATCCCCTTTCTCTTCATATGATAGCAAAACAAGGCAGCCCAAGAGTCCTTCTTAATTTGGACGAAAATATGACTAAATTCAACCTCAATTTGTCTAAACTAATCAGCTTTGAAGATGAGAAGAAAGGACAAAGCATTCATGTGTATTCAAGTGCATTAAGATGAGCATTCATCTTTCTTGTAACACCTTTTCATATTCTGCCTACTTCTACTATAAATAGGCATCTTTAGGATCATTGTAAGACACACTTTTGAATATATAAAACATCTTTGAAAGATTGCTTTCATTCTTGTTCTCTTGTGGAACTTTATCGGCTTCAAGTTAGTCTTGTAGTCTTCATCCATTTCCCTTTTTATATAGCGTTGGTTCCTAGCTCATCTATAGCTAGTGGGTCACGTTCCATATCCTACCACTTCATTTCCACTTTATTATATTGCTGGTTCCTAACTCTTTATAGTTAGGGGGTCACAATCCATCCTTTGAATTTCTTCATCTTAACGCCAACACCCCATCATCTTCACCTACATTTTCATCTTTTATTTTTTTTTCTTCCATAATCACAACTATCACTCTTCCTACACCCCTTCTACATATCTTTCATCCCATTATTTCTATTTCTTATTTATCTATTTCTACTTACATTGTTGTTTGAGTAATTTCAGAATACATTCAAAGCACTGCAGAGTTCTTACTAGAATCACGATCGGGCATTCACATATATGATTCAAAACTCATAGTCGAGATCATATCATTTGGTATCAGAGCCTAGACGATTCAGTAAGCGTATTATTTTTCTCTCTCCCGGGTTAGTAAAAAAAAAAAAAAAAAAAAATCAAAAAAAAATCTTAAAGAGGGAGGGAGCAGTCTATTCTTGTTTAAAAAAAAATTACAATACATCATTTCTTATTGCTGAATTACAAATTCCTTTACCTATTCTTAGTAATTCTTTCTTTTTGAAGCCATTATCCTTTTATTATTCATCATTCTCCTACCAAGCTAGAATTGTTTCAGCCGAAGTCCACGAGACACTTGTAAGCCTTGAGGAAGTTCCCAAAAGGACTTGAAAATAAAGCACGAGTGGTAAAAGGCATGAGTGTGCATTAAGGGGAAAAGCCTAACCCGAGTGAAACACGAGTGTGAGTGCATTTTCTTTGGAGTGGAAAGGTGAGATTTTGTGTTAGTAAGGTTTAATTTCTTTTGTTTCTTTATCTAACATGTCACAAAGATCTGGTCATAGTGGTGAAGGAGTTCCCAATTTACAAAATCAGGCTATGCTTCAAGCAATGGCCAAAATGATCCAAGAGCAATTGGAGCCCCTAATTGAACGAATAGACCAGCTTGAAATTTCACAAGCTAATCGGGGTAATGAGGAGTATCCTGAAGAAGTTGAAGTAGATGATGTGCAAGATCAAGTATCCCAACATAGCATGGTACAACAAGGCCAGAGAGCTCGACCACGAGTAGACGATAATCTCAGCAACATCAAGATTACCATTCCTCCTTTTCAAGGAAGAACGGATCCTGAAACCTATCTTGCATGGGAAAAGAAGGTTGAGCACATTTTTGAGTGCCATAACTATTCAGAGCTTAAAAGGTAAAACTCGCTGCCATTGAGTTTACGGATTATGCACTAATATGGTGGGATCAATTGACATCAAGTAGGAGACGCAATGGAGAACATCCTATCACTACATGGGATGAAATGAAAGCGGTGATGCGAAGGCGATTCATTCCAACCCACTACCATCGAGAGTTATTCAACCGTCTTCAAAATCTTTCACAAGGTAACCGAAGTGTTGAAGATTACTACAAAGAGATGGAGGTGTCCATGATTCGAGCCAACATCGACGAGGATCGAGAAGCCACAATGGCAAGATTCCTAGCGGGACTAAATCCGGACATTGCGAACGTGGTCGAGTTGCAACATTATGTGGAGATGGAAGACATGGTGCATATGGCCATGAAAGTGGAAAAACAGCTCAAAAGAAAGGGTGCCACACGATCTTATGGGAGTTCAACATCAAAATGGGGCAAAGTTCATACAAGAAGACTCCTCCAATACCGTCCCACGAAAAAGGAGGACCACCGAAAGGAAGTAAGCCCATTGCGAAACCAGCAAGGGTAAGACTACCGCTACTCCAAATCGTTCCCGTGACATACAATGTTTTAAGTGTTTGGGGCGTGGACACATTGCAAGCCAATGTCCAAACCGCAACACCATGCTTCTTCGAGATGATGGAGAAGTTGAATCGGAACAAGAAGAGGATGAGAATGAAGATGTTGCCATCGAAGAAGAAGAATTAGAGTATGGCGTGGAAGGAGAGGTTCTTGTTGTCAAAAGAAGCCTAAACGTACAATCCGTTGGAGGAAATGAACAACGAGAAAATATCTTCCATACTCGTTGCCATGTTGGAGGAAAGGTATGCTTTGTTATTATTGATGGTGGTAGTTGCACTAATGTTGCTAGTACCTTAATGGTAGATACACTTGGCTTGGCAACAACAAAGCATCCACAACCTTATAAGCTACAATGGCTCAACGATGGAGGAGAACTAAAGGTGACCAAACAAGTTCGAATTGTTTTCTCTATTGGGAAGTACAAAGACGAGGTATTATGCGATGTCGTTCCAATGCACGCAAGCCATTTATTACTTGGAAGGCCTTGGCAATTTGATAGGCGAGTGATCCATGACGGGTATACCAACCGGTATACGTTCACCCATGAAGCAAAGAAGATCACTTTAGCCCCACTTTCTCCAAAACAAATACATGAAGACCAAATTTTATTGAGAGGAAAAATTGAAAAAGCCAAAGAGAGAGAGACCAAAATGGAGGTAAAAGCAAAGGAGTGTGATCAAAATGAGGGAAGGAAAATCAGCATTCTTTCTAAAGAGAGAGAGTTGAAAAAGAGTTTAATGACAGCAAAGGAAGCACTTGTGCTCATGTACAAGGAAAATTTCTTGAATACTAACTACCTTGATCAAAATTTGCCTGCTTTTGTTGTGTCTTTATTGCAGGAGTTTGATGACCTATTTCGGAGGAAATACCAAGTGGGCTGCCACCTATTCGTGGCATAGAACATCAAATAGACTTTGTTCCCGGAGCCGTCATTCCAAACCGACCAGCGTGCGAAGCAACCCCAAGAAACTAAGGAGTTGCAAAGGCAAGTATCTGAGTTGATGTCAAAAGGCTACGTGAGGGAAAGCCTTAGCCCATGTGCCGTGCGGTTCTACTTGTGCCAAAGAAGGATGGAACTTAGCGCATGTGTGTGGACTGCCGAGCGGTAAACAAAATTACGGTAAAATATCGTCACCCTATTCCTCGCTTAGATGACATGTTAGATGAGCTTAGTGGTTCTAACCTCTTTTCCAAGATTGATCTTAAAAGTGGTTACCACCAAATACGAATGCGGGAAGGTGATGAGTGGAAAACAGCATTCAAAACTAAGCAAGGCCTTTATGAGTGGTTGGTTATGCCTTTTGGCTTAACTAATGCTCCAAGCACGTTTATGAGGTTAATGAATCATGTTCTTAGGCCATTCTTGGGTAAGTTTTGTGTGGTTTACTTTGATGACATTCTAATCTATAGTAAAACCATGGAAGAACATGTTCAACATTTAAGGTCAGTTTTGCTAGTTTTGAGGAAAAAACTGTTTGCTAACTTACAAAAATGTACATTTTGTACTGACAGGGTTGTTTTCCTAGGTTTCGTTGTGAGTTCTGAAGGCTTGGAGGTGGACAAAGAGAAGGTTAAAGCCATTGAAGAGTGGCCACGACCAGCAAGCATTTCTCAAGTTAGGAGCTTCCATGGACTTGCAAGTTTTTATCGAAGATTCGTCCCCAACTTCAGCACCATAGCCGCCCCACTAACAAGTGTTATTAAGAAGAATTCTAAATTCTTTTGGGGGGAAGATCAAGAGAAGTCCTTTAATAGCATTAAAGATTGTTTAATACATGCCCCTTTACTTGCTCTACCTGATTTTAATCTAACTTTTGAAATTGAATGTGATGCATCAGGTGTAGGAATTGGAGCAGTTTTGTCTCAAGGTGGACGTCCTATAGCCTATTTCAGTGAAAAATTAAGTGGAGCTACGCTTAATTACCCTACCTATGACAAGGAGATGTATGCTCTTGTGAGGGCAATGGAAACATGGCAACATTACCTTTGGCCTAAGGAGTTCATCATTCACACTGATCATGAGGCATTGAAACATATCCGGGGCAGCATAAACTCAACAAAAGGCATGCCAAATGGGTGGAGTTTCTTGAAACTTTCCCATATGTTATCAAGTACAAGAAAGGTAAGGAGAATATAGTTGCCGATGCATTGTCACGGAGGTATATTCTTTTAAACACTTTGGAATCTAAGTTATTGGGTTTTGTTTTTATTAAAGACTTATATGTCTCTGACTCTGATTTTGGAGAGATTTACAAAGCTTGTGAGAAAAGGTCAATTGAAAAATACTATAAGCATGATGGTTTCCTATTTAAGGAAGGAAGACTATGCATCCCTCAAGGTTCCATGCGTGAATTGCTAACTAAGGAAGCTCATGGAGGAGGATTAATGGGACATTTTGGGATAGCAAAGACTTTGGCTATACTTCAAGAGCACCTATATTGGCCTAAAATGAAACGAGATGTGGAGAGAGGTTGTGTGAACGATGCATCACTTGCAGGAAGGCCAAATCTAAAGTCATGCCACATGGACTTTACACACCACTACCCATACCGGAAGCACCATGGATGGATATTTCAATGGATTTTGTGCTAGGGCTTCCACATACCAAGAATAACAAAGATTCCATCTTTGTAGTTGTGGATAGATTCTCCAAAATGGCTCATTTCATTCCTGTGTAACAAAACTAATGATGCCTCACATATTGCTACTTTGTTTTTCAGGGAAATCTTAAGGTTACATGGCATACCAAGAACTATTGTGTCTGATCGGGATGTGAAGTTCTTAAGTCACTTTTGGAGAGCCCTATGGAGTAAGATTGGTACTAAGTTACTATTCTCCACCACTTGCCACCCTCAAACGGATGGCCAAACTGAAGTGGTGAACCGAGTACTTTCTATGTTACTTGATCCATCATTAGGAAGAATTTGAAAACATGGGAGGAGAGTTTACCACATGTGGAGTTTGCATACAACCATTCGATCCATAGTACTACAGGGCGCGCCTTTTGAAGTGGTGTATGGATTCAATCCATTAACACCGATAGACTTGTTACCATTACCCGCTGATCAAATTGTGAATAAAGATGGACTTAATAAAGCTGAATTTGTTAAGAAGCTTCATCAACAAGTGCGGGAGAACATTGAAAAACGAACCAAGCAATATGAGCAACAAGCAAATAAGGGTCGTAAGCGAATTTCCTTTGAGCCAGGGATTGGGTGTGGCTGCACATGAGGAAAGAAAGGTTCCCGCTCAACGAAAGTCCAAATTAATGCCTCGGGAGATGGACCATTCCAAATAGTCAAGAAGATCAATGACAATGCCTATCAATTAGATCTTCCAGGTGAGTTTAATGTTAGTGCAACCTTCAATGTTGCTGACCTATCTCCTTATGATGTAGATGACGATTTGGGGACAAATCGCCTTAAAGAGGGAGGGACTGATATGAACGTCAATGGCAAAGACCCAGAGAAGTACCCAGGTGGCCCCATTACTCGAGCAAGGGCCAAGGAGTTCCAAGCAGCCATGGAAAATATGTTTACATCAAGCTTGGGACGTGAGAAAGAAGAAATAATAAGGGAGGAACACTTTACTTTGCTTATGCATGAATTTGCATGAGTATTTAAAGTTTGCATAACATTCATTGCATTCAATAAACATGTTGTTCATTAAAGCATGCGTTGCATTTAAACATGTAGTTCATTTAGTTATACACTTCATTTAACTAAGTAGTTCATTGATTAAACTAGTTCATTCAAGATTATTAGTTCATTGAATAAAGTTAGTTCATTAATTAAACTAGTTCATTCATCAAACTAGCTCATTTATTAAACTAACTCTTAATTGTTTACATGCATGTTTTCAATTAAAGATTGAATAAAGTTTACCTTTGTGTCTAGGTGCATGAGGGAAGATGAACGGTTTTACCAGATGCAAGAATATCAGCAGAATGTCTTCCAATTCTGGATGCGATACAGACGTGTTTGGATCCAGAAATCAATTGGACGTTATTCCTCCATCTCTTAGCTTTCCAATGCCTTTTGAATCACCTCAATCCGATATCGGGAGCTTGAGATACGAATGATTTACTGAAGACAGTGCAGGCTGAAATTTTTATTACGGGAATTTTATGCATGGATGATTTGAATGAATTTGAGCCAAGGAAGAGTTCTTTCATCTTCTACCAAGAGACAAGCAATTGATGGCCATCTTAATTCAGCAAATTCAAGGCATTCAAGGTTGATGTTATCACCATTCAAGTGGGGTTTCAAAATTCATTGAGGAGACATGAAATGAAGGCTGGATGAAACTCACCTTTTTATGACATTCAAGTCATATTAATCAGCTTGGAAGATGAAGAGTTGCACTTAAACTGGACAGCAAGGATGTCTACATTCATCCTTGTCCACATTCATCCCCTTTCTCTTCATATGATAGCAAAACAAGGCAGCCCAAGAGTCCTTCTTAATTTGGACGAAAATATGACTAAATTCAACCTCAATTTGTCTAAACTAATCAGCTTTGAAGATGAGAAGAAAGGACAAAGCATTCATGTGTATTCAAGTGCATTAAGATGAGCATTCATCTTTCTTGTAACACCTTTTCATATTCTGCCTACTTCTACTATAAATAGGCATCTTTAGGATCATTGTAAGACACACTTTTGAATATATAAAACATCTTTGAAAGATTGCTTTCATTCTTGTTCTCTTGTGGAACTTTATCGGCTTCAAGTTAGTCTTGTAGTCTTCATCCATTTCCCTTTTGTTATAGCGTTGGTTCCTAGCTCATCTATAGCTAGTGGGTCACGTTCCATATCCTACCACTTCATTTCCACTTTATTATATTGCTGGTTCCTAACTCTTTATAGTTAGGGGTCACAATCCATCCTTTGAATTTCTTCATCTTAACGCCAACACCCCATCATCTTCACCTACATTTTCATCTTTTATTTTTTTTTCTTCCATAATCACAACTATCACTCTTCCTACACCCCTTCTACATATCTTTCATCCCATTATTTCTATTTCTTATTTATCTATTTCTACTTACATTGTTGTTTGAGTAATTTGAGAATACATTCAAAGCACTGCAGAGTTCTTACTAGAATCACGATCGGGCATTCACATATATGATTCAAAACTCATAGTCGAGATCATATCAATGGACTTAATTTTTGAGTTTCAAACCCTATTTCAAAAATTCATGTTTGTCTTTATTGAGACATCATTGTCTATAACAAACCTAGAACATTGTAATCACTCTTCATCCTCCAAATATTGAGGAGAATCTCTTTGCATCAATGATTCCATCTCTTTGAGATACCTTCATCAACATGTTCTCTCGGCTGAAGGGATAAAGGTTGATCCTTTGAAACTTTCATTTGATCTCCCTCCAAGGAATATAATGGGGTAAGGAGTTTCGTTTTAGCATGACTTTTTTAAGATTTCCCCAAAGAGGTTATCTTGGCTGCTCTCCATTGAGACGACTTCTTTGAAAGAATACCACCAAATGGATGCATATTCAGTGAATTCGAGAGTCAACAGTGGAACTTGATCCTCTTTGGGACATTGATAATGCTCGAATAGAAGATCAACTCGATTTTCCCAATCACAATAAGCATCAGGGTCATACCTTCCTTAAAAAGGTGGTATAGTGATCTTTGGTTTGGCTAATGTGTTTGTTGCTCATCGCGGCTCTGTGCGAGGATTGTGCCTATGTAGGGGGTTTTGGCGTCTATTCTGAATGGGAACAAGATTTGGACGCCTAGGCTCTTCTGTATCGCTTGCAATAGTAGTGGTTTCTAATCTCCCAATGGTTTGAGAAATTGTGGTTACGACTGTATCGGTATGCTCAAGCTTGGTTGCCAATGAGGTTACAGTCCGTTCAAGTTTATTGAGAGTATCCTAAACTTCTTGAAGAGTCACTTCATGTGGTTCTTCGTCGTTACTCATTTATGACATCTTGAAACACTCAAATTTAAAAGGTAAAAAGCAAAAGAAAACTAGAAATCTCACTAAACACTCCAAGGAATAAATATTTAGCAAGGCAAGTAAACCAATCTCGTGCTCTTTAAAGACCTTCCTGCCACAAGTCAACAAGTTACAATCGGAATTTAATCCTAACAATGAGTCCTAATTGTATTAGGAGTCCAATGAAAGGCTTGACACCAATTGAATATAGTTGCAAGAAAGAAGGATTGTAATGCAACTTTTAGTCCTACTCACACCAGAAAAGAGAAGGTGTTAAATTGCATAATAGAAGAAAGAAAAAGCAAAACAAAGGAACTTAAGAAACTAAGAGTAGGAAAAAATTAGTAGAGAAAGATGATAACCCCAAAACCCAGAAACAACTTGAAGGGAGAAATCCAATGTTGAATCCACTTCAATGTGATGCTTGTGGTGGTTGATGATGGTGATCTTGATGATTTTTGATGGTGGTTGGTGGCTAGGTATGAGCTTTCTCACTTTTCTTTCTTTTTTATTTTTTATTTTTTCTCTTTTTTTTTCTTTTTACAAGGTAAATAAACTGAAAATAACGAAAATTGAAGAAAAAAATAATGAAAATAGGGTTAAACTAGGGGAAAACCCTAATTTGACTGAAACTTTGTCCACTTCGTTCAAGGTGTTCCCGAACTCCAAAAATTCTGAAATTTTGTGTGGTGACTCAACCAATGATGTAGATCTGATCTGGAAAGTTTCAGCTCAAAATTCACTCGTTTGGTTTTGACGAATTTTCTCTAATTTTTGAGTTTTTTTTCCCAAAAACGCCAAAATTCTTGCCAAGAATCGTCCCAACTCTGATACCAAATGATAGAGTAGCGTAATCTTGGATTTGGAAGCCTTCAATCAAGTTGTTGCAAGAACTAGGAGCTCTAGACTCAATCAAGGAAGTTTGGGCAGATCTGAAAATTCAAGAGAAAAAAGAAGGGATTTTCTTGAAATTTTCAGATTCAAGGCTGGAAATTTAAAGAAAGAAAGATAAGATGAAGGATTATATGATAATAAATAAGAATATAAAAAGAAGATTAAAAAAGATTGAGAAAGAGATAAGTAAAACAAACTTGAAAATTCCAGCTTTGTTTATGGAATTATGGAAGATGGAGTGAAGGTTGAAGATGAAGATGGCTTGCGAATTGTTGATGTTGTTTTGTCCTCGACACCCTCTTAGACTCAATTATCTAAGCAAGCAACCTCAAGCGGCTCTAACCCACCCTCCTAGACACGATTATCTAGGCAAGCAAGAGTGTGAAGACGATCTCCCTCACAAGAACTCGTCGAACTTATGTTGAAGAAGACTTCGAAGGCACAAGTAATCAACACTAGCAAAAACAAACTCACTAAATATTTCATAAATCAAAGAAAATCTATCTTACAATGATGGAGGCTTCATCCTTTTATAGGTGAAGGATAGACAAAGTAATTTAACTTCTACTAAAACAAGGAAAACCTAATCCAATTAAAAATAAAAAAATAACGGCCTTTAAACTCCTTGTGCTTGTGTGGCAAGGAATAGGGTGATAAGGCAAGTGATAAGCTGATAAGGGCTGGGTGGCTGGTTCCTAAAGTATATAAAACCCTAAAAACATCAATTTAAATGATAATAAATATATTGAGCTAAGTTTAATTCGTCCAAAGTGATACATGTATGTGGGGCTAAAATGATGCATTGTAGCCAAAGAGTTGAAGCTGTTTTATAAGTCTGGAATTTCAGCCGACTTGCATCGAATTTTCGGATGGGATCTGGGCACTTCTGAGTCTACATGTCTTCTTCAAACATATTCGTACGTCTCTTATCTTTCCAACGCATCAATTCGACGTCGGGAGCTCAAGTTATGTCCGTTTTAGTGAAGACTATGCGAGCAGAAATCTCTATACGGATTTATTACGGGAAATATTATTTATTACGAATTTTCAATAATTTTATTGATTATTTGTACTTAAATTTAATCTAGGATTCTTTATGAAGATATTTAGATGATTTAGGATTAAATTTGTTATTTATTTATTAGTTTTATAGATTAGATAAAATATGTTTATTTATTTTATTATTATCTTTACTTTTCCTAATTTAAGTTGAACTCTTCATTTGTAGCCTATTTAAAGGCATATTTGCTTCACTAATAAGAACAACATCATGAATTTATGAGTTGCAAAAACCTTTGGCCATGGGCCATTTTATTTTCAAGGTAGATAGATTTGCCTTGTTATTTTAAGTATCAGAAGTCTTCTTCGACGTAAGTTCGTCAAGTTCTTGTAATGGAGATCATCTTCACACTCTTGCTTGCCTAGGTAATTGCATCTAGGAGGGTGGGTTAGAGCCGCTTGAGGTTGCTTGCTTAGATAATCGCGTCTAAGATGGTACCGAGGATAAAATATCCTGCAACATCTATCTCGTCATCATCCATTCATCGGAGGGATTCGTGTCGTTTGCAGGTGTTTGCCTAATCAATTGCGATTAGGAGGGTGCCAAGGAAAAATCTATCCAACACCGCCACCGTCAAATTCATCCTATCTCCTTTTTACATCAAGATCATGCTTTATTATCGGTTTGTTGAACGTGGAGTTTGTGGTTTTCTCAGATCATATTAGTGAGTTTGCTAGATTAATTGTGATCTAGAGGGTTCCTAGATTTTGAGGTAATTCTTGGATCCTAGCTTCCGTATCAATTGGTATCAGAGCCTTAGTTTAGGTGTTTGAAACAATTATCTTTTATTGTTGTTTTAGTAGTTGAGAAAAAAGAAAAAAAATATAATTCTCTATATAGATCCTAGTTTTAATATTTCATTCTCGGAGACATCTCAAGAGACTTGAAGGTTGTGATCAACGAATCTTAAGATTCGGGACGAATCGTTTTCAACAGGGGAGAATGATACATCTATGCGGGGCTAAAATGATGCATTGTAGCCAAAGAGTTGAAGCTGTTTTATAAGTCTGGAATTTCAGCCGACTTGCATTGAATTTTCGGATCGGATCTGGGCACTTCTGAGTCTACATGTCTTCTTCAAACATATTCGTATGTCTCTTATCTTTCCAACGCATCTTGAAACGCATCAATTTGACGTCGGGAGCTCAAGTTATGTCCGTTTTAGTGAAGACTATGCGAGCAGAAATCTCTATACGGATTTATTGCGGGAAATATTATTTATTACGAATTTTCAATAATTTTATTGATTATTTGTACTTAAATTTAATCTAGGATTCTTTATGAAGATATTTAGATGATTTAGGATTAAATTTTTTATTTATTTATTAGTTTATAGATTAGATAAAATATGTTTATTTATTTTATTATTATCTTTACTTTTCCTAATTTAAGTTGAACCCTTCATTTGTAGCCTATTTAAAGGCATATTTGCTTCACTAATAAGAACAACATCATGAATTTATGAGTTGCAAAAACCTTTGGCCATGGGCCATTTTATTTTCAAGGTAGATTGATTTGCCTTGTTATTTTTCGTATCAGAAGTCTTCTTCAACGTAAGTTCGTCAAGTTCTTGTAATGGAGATCATCTTCACACTCTTGCTTGCCTAGGTAATTGCATCTAGGAGGGTGGGTTAGAGCCGCTTGAGGTTGCTTGCTTAGATAATCGCGTCTAAGAGGGTACCGAGGACAAAATATCCTACAACATCTATCTCGTCATCATCCATTCATCGGAGAGATGCGTGCCGTTTGCAGGGTGTTTGCCTATTAAATTGCGAATAGAAGGGTGCGAAGGACAAATCTATCCAACACCGCCACCGTCAAATTCATCCTATCTCGTTTTTACATCAAGATCATGCTTTATTATCGGTTTGTTGAACGTGGAGTTTGTGGTTTTCTCAAATCATATTAGTGAGTTTGCTAGATTAATTATGATCTAGAGGGTTCCTAGATTTTGAGGTAATTCTTGGATCCTAGCTTCCGTATCAATTGGTATTAGAGCCTTGGTTTAGGTGTTTGAAACAATTATCTTTTACTGTTGTTTTAGTAGTTGAGAAAAAAGAAAAAAATATATAATTCTCTATATAGATCCTAGTTTTAATATTTCATTCTCAGAGACATCTCAAGAGACTTGAAGGTTGTGATCAACGAATCTTAATATTCGGGACGAATCGTTTTCAACAGGGGGAGAATGATACATGTATGCGGGGCTAAAATGATGCATTGTAGCCAAAGAGTTGAAGCTGTTTTATAAGTCTGGAATTTCAGCCGACTTGCATCGAATTTTCGGATGGGATCTGGGCACTTCTGAGTCTACATGTCTTCTTCAAACATATTCGTATGTCTCTTATCTTATCTTTCCAACGCATCTTGAAATGCATCAATTCGACGTCGGGAGCTCAAGTTATGTCCGTTTTAGTGAAGACTATGCGAGCAGAAATCTCTATACGGATTTATTACGGGAAATATTATTTATTACGAATTTTCAATAATTTTATTGATTATTTGTACTTAAATTTAATCTAGGATTCTTTATGAAGATATTTAGATGATTTAGGATTAAGTTTGTTATTTATTTATTAGTTTTATAGATTAGATAAAATATGTTTATTTATTTTATTATTATCTTTACTTTTCCTAATTTAAGTTGAACTCTTCATTTGTAGCCTATTTAAAGGCATATTTGCTTCACTAATAAGAACAACATCATGAATTTATGAGTTGCAAAAACCTTTGGCCATGGGCCATTTTATTTTCAAGGTAGATTGATTTGCCTTGTTATTTTTCGTATCAGAAGTCTTCTTCAACGTAAGTTCGCCAAGTTCTTGTAATGGAGATCATCTTCACACTCTTGCTTGCCTAGGTAATTGCATCTAGGAGGGTGGGTTAGAGCCGCTTGAGGTTGCTTGCTTAGATAATCGCGTCTAAGAGGGTACCGAGGACAAAATATCCTACAACATCTATCTCGTCATCATCCATTCATCGGAGAGATGCGTGCCGTTTGCAGGTGTTTGCCTATTAAATTGCGAATAGAAGGGTGCGAAGGACAAATCTATCCAACACCGCCACCGTCAAATTCATCCTATCTCGTTTTTACATCAAGATCATGCTTTATTATCGGTTTGTTGAACGTGGAGTTTGTGGTTTTCTCAAATCATATTAGTGAGTTTGCTAGATTAATTATGATCTAGAGGGTTCCTAGATTTTGAGGTAATTCTTGGATCCTAGCTTCCGTATCAATTGGTATTAGAGCCTTGGTTTAGGTGTTTGAAACAATTATCTTTTACTGTTGTTTTAGTAGTTGAGAAAAAAGAAAAAAATATATAATTCTCTATATAGATCCTAGTTTTAATATTTCATTCTCAGAGACATCTCAAGAGACTTGAAGGTTGTGATCAACGAATCTTAATATTCGGGACGAATCGTTTTCAACAGGGGGAGAATGATACATGTATGGGGGGCTAAAATGATGCGTTGTAGCCAAAGAGTTGAAGCTGTTTTATAAGTCTGGAATTTCAGCCGACTTGCATCGAATTTTCGGATGGGGCACTTCTGAGTCTACATGTCTTCTTCAAACATATTCGTATGTCTCTTATCTTATCTTTCCAACGCATCTTGAAATGCATCAATTCGACGTCGGGAGCTCAAGTTATGTCCGTTTTAGTGAAGACTATGCGAGCAGAAATCTCTATACGGATTTATTACGGGAAATATTATTTATTACGAATTTTCAATAATTTTATTGATTATTTGTACTTAAATTTAATCTAGGATTCTTTATGAAGATATTTAGATGATTTAGGATTAAGTTTGTTATTTATTTATTAGTTTTATAGATTAGATAAAATATGTTTATTTATTTTATTATTATCTTTACTTTTCCTAATTTAAGTTGAACTCTTCATTTGTAGCCTATTTAAAGGCATATTTGCTTCACTAATAAGAACAACATCATGAATTTATGAGTTGCAAAAACCTTTGGCCATGGGCCATTTTATTTTCAAGGTAGATAGATTTGCCTTGTTATTTTTCGTACCAGAAGTCTTCTTCAACGTAAGTTCGTCAAGTTCTTGTAATGGAGATCATCTTCACACTCTTGCTTGCCTAGGTAATTGCATCTAGGAGGGTGGGTTGGAGCCGCTTGAGGTTGCTTGCTTAGATAATCGCGTCTAAGAGGGTACCGAGGACAAAATATCCTACAACATCTAGCTCGCCATCATCCATTCATCGGAGAGATTCGTGCTGTTTGCAGGTGTTTGCCTATTCAATTGCGATTAGGAGGGTGCCAAGGACAAATCTATCCAACACCGCCACCGTCAAATTCATCCTATCTCGTTTTTACATCAAGATCATGCTTTATTATCGGTTTGTTGAACATGGAGTTTGTGGTTTTCTCAGAACATATTAGTGAGTTTGCTAGATTAATTGTGATCTAGAGGGTTACTAGATTTTGAGGTAATTCTTGGATCCTAGCTTCCGTATCAATTGGTATCAGAGCCTTGGTTTAGGTGTTTGAAACAATTATCTTTTACTGTTTTTTAGTAGTTGAGAAAAAAGAAAAAAAATATATAATTCTCTATATAGATTCTAGTTTTAATATTTCATTCTCAGAGACATCTCAAGAGACTTGAAGGTTGTGATCAACGAATCTTAAGATTCGGGACGAATCGTTTTCAACAGGGGGAGAATGATACATGTATGCGGGGCTAAAATGATGCATTGTAGCCAAAGAGTTGAAGTTGTTTTATAAGTCTGGAATTTCAGCCGATTTGCATCGAATATTCGGATGGGATCTGGGCACTTCTGAGTCTACATGTCTTCTTCAAACATATTCGTATGTCTCTTATCTTTCCAACGCATCTTGAAACGCATCAATTCGACGTCGGGAGCTCAAGTTATGTCCGTTTTAGTGAAGACTATGCGAGCAGAAATCTCTATACGGATTTATTACGGGAAATATTATTTATTACGAATTTTCAATAATTTTATTGATTATTTGTACTTAAATTTAATCTAGGATTCTTTATGAAGATATTTAGATGATTTAGGATTAAATTTGTTATTTATTTATTAGTTTTATAGATTAGATAAAATATGTTTATTTATTTTATTATTATCTTTACTTTTCCTAATTTAAGTTGAACTCTTCACTTGTAGCCTATTTAAAGGCATATTTGCTTCACTAATAAGAACAACATCATGAATTTATGAGGTGCAAAAACCTTTGGCCATGGGCCATTTTATTTCAAGGTAGATAGATTTGCCTTGTTATTTTTCGTATCAGAAGTCTTCTTCAACGTAAGTTCGTCAAGTTCTTGTAATGGAGATCATCTTCACACTCTTGCTTGCCTAGGTAATTGCATCTAGGAGGGTGGGTTAGAGCCGCTTGAGGTTGCTTGCTTAGATAATCGCGTCTAAGAGGGTACCGAGGACAAAATATCCTACAACATCTATCTCGTCATCATCCATTCATCGGAGAGATTTGTGCCGTTTGCAGGTGTTTGCCTATTCAATTGCGATTAGGAGGGTGCCAAGGACAAATCTATCCAACACCGCCAACGTCAAATTCATCCTATCTCGTTTGTACATCAAGATCATGCTTTATTATCGGTTTGTTGAACGTGGAGTTTGTGGTTTTCTCAGATCATATTAGTGAGTTTGCTAGATTAATTGTGATCTAGAGGGTTCCTAGATTTTGAGGTAATTCTTGGATCCTAGCTTCCGTATCACAAAGTCTTATATGTTAGCTTTTGGGCTGAATTTTACAAAATCCCGTAATAATCCCGTATCCAGTTTTCTGCATTCGCAGTCTTCAGTAAATTGGACGTATCTTGAGTTCCTGATGTCCGATTGACGATTTTCAAGATGCGTTGGAAAGGTAACTGAATGAAGGACAATTTGTTAGAAGACAACTTGACTCAGAAATGCCCGGATCCCATCCAAAAACTCGTTGCAAGTTGGCTGACTTTCTAGACTTTACAAACAGATTCAATTTCTTGTCCAAGATGCATCGTTTTGACCTCCTATGCGTGCACTGTTTTGGCTTTTATTGTTTGCATCGAACAAATTCAGCTTCTTGTCCAATATTAGTAATTTGACCCCGCTCATTCATGTATCACATAGTGTCTTCCAAACATGGCTTAAGAACTTCACATCTCGGTCAGATACAATAGTCCTTGGAACTCCATACAATCTCATGATTTCCCTGAAAAACAAATTAGCAACATACGAAGCATCATTAGTCTTATTACAAGGAATAAAATGAGATATTTTAGAAAAATGAACCACTACTACAAAGATGGAGTCTTTTTTATTCTTTGTATATGGCAGCCCAAGTACAAAATCCATGGATATATCCATCCAAGGTGCATTAGGGATAGGTAATGGAGTGTATAGGCCGTGGGGCTTCACTTTTGACTTGGCCTTTCTACATGTGATGCAGTGCTCACATAACCTTTCAACATCTCATCTTTGGCCAATATAAGTGCTCTTGAAGCATGCTTAAGGTCTTGGCTACTCCAAAATGTCCCATTAGTCCACCACCATGTGCTTCCTTGAGGAGCAACTCTCGAATGGATCCTTTTGGGATGCAAAGCTTCCCTTCCTTGAATAGGTATCCATTATCCCTACAAAACTTATCATGTACACCTTTCTCACAAAATTTATAATATTTCAGCAAAATCATGGTCAGACTCATATAATTCCTTAATGAAAGCAAAACCCAACAACTTAGAGTCTAAAGTGTTAAGAAGGGCATACCTGCGTGATAGTGCATCATCAACGATGTTTTCCTTACCCTTTTTATACTTGATCACGTAGGGAAAAGCTTCAAGAAACTCTACCCACTTGCCGTGCCTCTTATTTAGCTTATGTTGTCCCCTAATGTGCTTTAATGCCTCATGATCAGTATGAATGATAAACTCTTTTGACCAAAGGTAGTGCCGCCATGTTTCTAAAGCCTGAATTAGTGCATACATTTCTTTATCATAGGCTGGGTAATTGAGTGTAGCTCCACTCAACTTCTCGCTGAAGTAGGCTATAGGGCATCCTTCTGGAGATAAGGCCGCTCCAATTCCCAAACCTGATGCATCACATTCAACCTCAAAAACCTTGTTAAAATCAGGCAAACTTAGCAAAGGTGCATTAATCAAACAATCCTTAATCATGTTAAAGGATTTCTCTCTTGCTCTTCACCCCAAAAGAAATTAGAATTCTTTTAATGACTCCTGTCAAAGGGGTAGCTAAGGTGCTGAAATTTGGCACAAATTGACGGTAGAAGCTTGCTAATCCATGGAAGCTTCTAACTTGGCTAATGCTCGTTGGTCTAGGCCATTCCTCAATTGCCTTAACCTTTTCTCTATCAACCTCCAAACCATATGCACTCACAACAAATCCTAGGAAAACAACCCTATTAGTGCAAAATGTGCATTTTTGTAGATTAGCATAAAGTTTTTCATTTCTCAATACATCTAATACCAACCTTAGATGCTGAACATGATCATTCAAACTCTTGCTATAAATCAGAATATCATCAAAATATACTACACAAAACTTACCCATGAATTGTTTAAGGATGTGATTCATTAACCTCATGAAAGTGATGGGTGCATTAGTTAGGCCAAATGGCATAACCAACCACTCATATAACCCTTGCTTAGTCTTGAATGCAGTTTTCCACTTATCCCCTTCTCGCATACTAATTTGGTGGTAACCACTTTTAAGATCAATCTTAGAAAAGACATCAGAACCACTAGGCTCATCTAACATATCATCTAAACATGGAATGGGATGACGATACTTTACCGTTATTTTGTTCACTACACGGTAGTCTACACACATGCGCCATGTTCCATCCTTTTTTAGGCACAAGTAGAACCAGTACTGCACAAGGACTAAGGCTCTCTCACATACCCATTTTCCATTAAATCCGAAACTTGCCTTTGCAACTCTTTGGTTTCCTCAGGGTTGCTTCGGTAAGCTGGCCGGTTAGGTAAGATAGCACCAGGAACAAAGTCAATTTGGTGTTCTATTCCACGAATTGGAGGCAGCCCACTTGGAATCTCCTCCGAAAATAGATCTTCATATTCCTGTAGCAAAGAAGCAATAAAAGAAAGTAGATTTGGGTTAAGTTCGTTAGTGCTTAATAAACTCTCCTTGTACATGAGTACAAGAACCATCTTTTTTGACAATAAACACTTTCTGATTTCTTTCTCTCTCGCAAAGATGCTCACTTTTTTCTCTCTTCTTTTTCACCCTCATTTGATTTTCTCTCGGATGTTACCTCACTCTCATTTGCTTTTCTATCAAAATTTTTGTCACTCTCTTTGGCTTTTTCAAAACTTTCTCTCAAATGTATTTGATCTTTTATGAACTTGCTTTGGTGAAAGCGGGGCTAGGGTGATCTTCTTGGCTTCATGAGCTAGGGTATACCGATTGGTATAACCATCATGGATGACTCCCCTATCGAACTGCCATGACCTCCCTAACAAGAGATGACCAACATGCATTGGCACGACATCACATAGCACCTCGTCTTTGTACTTGCCAATGGAAAATGGCACAATGACTTGCTTGGTAACTTTGAGTTCTCCACCATCATTAAGCCACTGCAGTTTGTAAGGGTGTGGATGCTTTGTTGTTGCTACGTCAAGCTTTTCCACCATCAAAGTACTAGCAACGTTAGTGCAACTTCCACCATCTATAATGACAAAGCATACCTTCCCATTGATATGGCAGCGAGTGTGGAAAATGATCTTGCGTTGTTGCCCCCCCCCTCAATGGCATGCATGCTTAGGCTCCTTTTAACAACAAGGACCTCTCCATCTATGACATGCTCTAACTCTTCTTCCTTTTCAATTTCTTTTTCATCATCTTCTTCCTCCTCTTGATTAGTTTCGATCGCTTCATCATCACGGATGAACATAGTGTTGCGGTTAGGGCATTGGCTAGCAATGTGACCTCGTCCCAAACGCTTTAAGCATTGGACATCACAGGATCAAACTGGCATAGTTGTGCTCTTTCCCTTGCTGGTTTCGGCAATGGGTTTGGCATTCTTTGATGGACCGCCTCGTTCATTAGGAGAAAAGGATGGCTTTTGTTTGTAGGTACCTTGTCCCCATTTGGAAGAAGAACCTCCATAGGCACGGGTGGTGCCCTTCCTTTTGAGTTGCCTCTCCACCTTCATGGCCATATGGACCATGTCTTCAATCTCCACATAATGTTCTAACTCAATTGTGGCCAAAATGTTAGGATCAAGGCCGGAGAGAAATCTGGCCATTGTGGCTTCTCGATCCTCATCAATGTGGGCTCGGATCATGGCTACTTCCATCTCTTTATAATAGTCCTCAACACTACGGTTGCCTTGTGTGAGGTTCGGAAGCTTGTTAAACATCTCCCTATGGTAGTGAGTTGGAATAAACCGTCTACACATAACAGCTTTCATCTCATTCCAAGTAGAAGTTGGATGTTCACCATTGCATCTCCTGCTAGATGTCAACTGATCCCACCATATTAATGCATAATCTGTAAATTCAATGGCTGCAAGTTTTACCTTCTTAAGCTCAGAGTAGTTGTGGCACTCAAAGATGTGCTCAACATTCTTTTCCCATGCAAGATAGGCTTCAGGATCTGTTCTTCCTTGAAAAGGAGGAATGGTAATTTTGATATTGCTGAAACTATCATCTATTCTTGGGCAATCTCTTTGGCCTTGTTGTGCCATACTTTGATGTGATATGTGATCTGGCACATCATCTACTTCTTCATTCAACTCTTCATGGCCATTGTTAGCTGTTCTATATGGCCCAATAGAGGTTGCAACCGATCTTGAATCATTTTGGACATTGCTTGGAGCAAAGCCTGATTTTGCAAATTTGGTTGTCCTCCTTCTCCACCATTACTTGATCCTTGAGACATGATTAGTAACTCAAATAAAATATAAACCTCACTAGCACAAAATCTCACCTTTCCACTCCAAAGAAAATGCACTCACACTCGTGTTTCACTCGAGATAGGCTTTTCCCTTAACGTGCACTCTTGCATTTTACCACTCTTGTTCTCTTTTCTAAGTCCTTAGGTAACTTACTCAAAGCCCAACAAGTTTTCTTGTGGAATTCGGCTAAAACAAAGTGGTTAGGATAGGAAACAAAGATTATGTAGCAATTTGGGTAGTTTGAAAGAAGAAATAGCAATCTGGAATTAAAACAAAAAGTGATAACAGAAAAAAAAGAAATCACAACCAAACCTCTTTTTTTGTAAACATTCAAATTGATCCCTCCATCTTTGAACTTTTCATCTTTTGAGAATTCTGAATTTATTTTTTTATTTTTTTAATATACAGGGAGATGAATTGAACAACTTACTAAATCTCCAACGCTCTTAATACCAATTGATACGAATTCGTTTGTATGATGTCTGAATTGTTATCCAAGTTTGCTCGATCCTGATTTCAAGTAAGAGTTTTAAATTGGTTGTGACGATGATAGGTGTAGGGAAACAGAAATGCAACAAGTGGTGCGGTATGAACAAAGGAGGAACCAACACTAAATAGTGTAGACACGTTCCTTAAGAGTTCTTAGCCGTGTATTGGGTAGAAGGGTATACGGATTGTGACCCACTAGTTATAGAAACTAGGAACCAACAATATAATGAAAATGGAAGGGGAAAGAATGCCACAAGAACAATCTTGTAAGCTGATAAAGTTCAGCAAGAACTTTGAAAGAGAAACACTCTCAAATATAATATAAGCCAAAAAGTTGTTTTTACAAGAGAAATTGGGTGCCTATTTATAGGTGTAAGGCAACAGCAAATTGAATGGGCTAGGCAAAGATTAAAACCTCATTATGCTGGTGTTAAAGGCCTAATAAAGTGTCGGTTATCCCATCTCCAATAGGCAGTCGAAAAGCTTGGTGTTGAAGGATAAATGTGGACATTCTTAGGATGAATGTAGACATACATATCGTCAACATGGAAGAAACCCTTGAGCTGCCAAGCTTGGTGGAGTGTCATTCATTCTCCTTTAAAAGATGATAAAGAAGCTTTAATTGTGTGTCTTCTTTGAGTTCAAAACTGATCAGCTTTAAGGGATGATAAAGTAGCTCTTAAGTAGTGTTTAAGTAGCTCTTTAAGTGGTGTTTTAAGAGCTCTTGAATGTCTTGTAACTTTTTTGTAACCGACAGCCTTCAAGTGTTGTAAAGGCTATCTTGAATTGCCTTGAAACCTTGTTGAAACCGACAGCTCTCTTTCAAGTGTCTTCAAGTGGTGTAAATCCTCTTGAATGCTTTTGTCAACTTGGGAAAACGTGACCAGCCATCTATCCATGCTTAGACCTTAACTGAAACACATTAAACCATCCATTAGAAACAACTTATTTATTAAAAAGAATGCAAATGCCAAAACAGTTTTAATGAGATAGTTAAATTAATAGAACTAGTTACATTGAATGAACAAGTTTAGTTAAATAACTCACACACTAAATGAATTCACAAACATAAGAAAACTAACATGCTTTAAGTAAACTATAATGCATTAATGAACTGACATGCATTAATTAAACTAACAAGCTTAAATGTTCTAAACAAGCATAAATGAATCATAATGTTTAAATGAACACAAAGACTTATTTATTCATGCACATATGCTAAAATTAAATATAAAAGACTTAGAGAAACTCGTGCAAAATCATGCACAAGTAGGATGTTGCATTGTTCAAGCAAAGCTGGTGTTTCCTCCTTCAACTTCAAGCTTTGACTAAACAAATTTACCATAGCTTCTTTGAACTTTTTGGCCCTAGCACTAGTCATAGGCCCACTAGGAAACTCCTCCGGGTCTTTGCTGGTTGTGATCACATCAAATTCGTAATGGTATTCATTTATGACATTCTAATTTATTCCAAGCATAATGAGGAACACCGTGATCACCTTCGCATTGTGCTTCAAACTCTTCGAGAGAAGTAGTTGTTTCCCAAATTCTCCAAATGTGAGTTTTGGCTTACTGAAGTTGCCTTCCTTGGGCATATTGTATCGGCTATGGGTATTCAAGTTGACTCGAAGAAGATCCAGGCCATTCTTGATTGGCATTCGCCGAAGAATATTGGCGAAGTGAGAAGTTTTCTTGTTCTTGCTTGCTATTATAGATGATTTATCAAAAGATTTTCTATGTTACCGGCCCCATTAACTAAACTACTTCTGAAGGAAGCTCTATTTGTTTAGACCGAGGAACAACAACGAAGCTTTGATCAGTTGAAATAAGTGTTGACTCATGCACCAGTCCTAACCCAACCTGAGCTGGAAAAGACAGTTTATAGTGATGCGTCACATCTCGCGTTAGGATGTGTATTGATGCAAGAGGTAAAGGTTATTGCATATGCTTTGAGACAACTTAAACCACATGAGATGAATTATCCCACTCATGATCTGGAGTTGGCTGCGGTTGTATTTGCATTGGAAATTTAGAGGCACTATCTCTACGGAGAAAAGTGCTACCTCTTTACCGATCATAGGAGCCTTAAATACCTTTTGACGCAGAAAAAGCTAAATCTTCGACAACGAAGATGGATGGAACTCCTTAAAGATTACGACCATTGATTACCATCCGGGTAAGGCCAACGTTGTAGCTGATGCACTCAGCCGAAAACCTTTGCCTAGTAAGTATTGTCATTACGTATTGAATTCTAAGCATTATATAGCAATTCGACTCATTCCATCATTGTTTTGTAGCCCCTAGTGATACATGCATGAGCAGGGTTAAATTACTCATATTGGACAAGAAGCTGAATTTTTTCGATGCAAACAATAATGGCCAAAACAATGCACGCATAGAAGGTAAAAAACAATGCATCTTGGACAAGAAACTGAATCTGTTTGTGAAGTCTGGAAAGTCAGCTAAATTGCGACGAGTTTTCAGATAGGATCTAGGCATTTCTGGGTTGAGTTGTCTCCTAACAAATTGTCCGTCATTCAGTTACCTTTCCAACGCATCTTGAAACGCGTCAATCGGACATCAGGAACTCAAGATACGTCCAATTTACTGAAGATTGCGCATGCAGAAAACTGGATACGGGATTATTACGGGATTTTGTAAAATTCAGCCCAAAAGCTAACATATAAGGCTTTGGACGAATTAAACTTAGCCCAATATATTTATTATCATTTAAATTGATGTTTTTAGGGTTTTATATAGTTTAGGAACCAGCCACCCAGCCCTTATCAGCTTATCACTTGCCTTATCACTATTCCTTGCCACACAAGCACAAGGAGTTTAAAGGCTGTTATTTTATTATTATTTTTAATTAGACTAGGTTTTCCTCATTTTAGTAGAAGTTAAATTACTTTGTCTATCCTTCACCTATAAAAGGATGAAGCCTCCATCATTGTAAGACAGATTTTCTTTGATTTATGAAATATTTAGTGAGTTTCTTTTTGCAAGTGTTGATTACTTGTGCCTTCGAAGTCTTCTTCAACATAAGTTCGACGAGTTCTTGTGAGGGAGATCATCTTCACACTCTTGCTTGCCTAGATAATCGCTTCTAGGAGGGTGGGTTAGAGCCGCTTGAGGTTGCTTGCTTAGATAATTGAGTCTAAGAGGGTGCCGAGGACAAAACAACAACTATCAATTCATCACGCCATCTCCACATATTCAAGCTTCCTCCATTGACGCCACCACCATAAGCAAATCTGAATTTTTAGATTTCTTCTTTATTTTGGTTTGTTTTGTTTTTCTCTTTATTCGAATTTGCACTACTCTATCATTTGGTATCAGATTTGGGACGATGCTTGACAAGAATTTTGGCGTTTTTGGGTGAAAAACTCAAAAATTAGGGAAAATTCGTAAAATTCAAACGAGCGAATTTTGAGTTGAAAATTTCCAGATCAGATCTATACCTTTGGAGGAGTCACCACATAAAATGTCAGATTTTTTTGACATAGGGAACACCTCGAACGAAGTAGATCAATTTGCTGAAAAATTCTAGGGTTTTCGGGGGTTTTCTAATTTTCTTTCATTCTTAGCCATTAGTTTTCATTTGTTTTAGCTTTTATTGCTTCTTACACATCTTCTAACACCTTCTTGTTTCCTTGTGTTAGTAGGACTAAAAGTTGCATACTTTTCTTTCTCCTTGCAACTATAATTATATTGGTGTCTAACCTTTTCTTTGGATTCTTAAAGCAATTAGGATGTTTCATTCTCTTTTCAACACAAGTTATCGTATACCAATAAATATTTTTCGGTCACGATGTAGGATACAAGGTAATCTATGTTCTTTAATTATTGATGGTGACAGTCGTGTAAACTTAGTGAGTAGCTTCATTGTTGATGCACTCGATCTACCATTCCAAGAACACCCTAAGCCGTATCATCTTCAAGGGTTTAATAGCGGACCAGATGTGAAGGTAACCGAACGTTGTTTAATCTCTTTTACTCTTGGAAGCTATTGTGATGATGTATGGTGTGACGTGGTTCCTATGGAAGTCACCCACTTGCTATTAGGAAGACCTTGGAAAAATGATCGTGGCTCTGTCCATCGAATCAATACAAATGGATACTCGGTTGTGCACCATGGCCAGAAGCTCTCGTTTGCTACAATAGAGACGAAAAAAGTAGATGAAGAAATAGCGAAAGCAAAAAAATAGTGTGAGAGGATAAAACGAAAAAGATTGGAAGCACAAAATACTGAATCAATTGACAACACGAATGCAACCGACCACGAAGACATCCCAAAACCAGAAGGTACACATGATTCTCTTCCTACTTCTACTTCTAGCATTTGTGCAAATGTTGATATTGGAGAAGAACCATCTCCCAAACAAAAGGATAGTGATAGTGATAGTGAACACATTAGACAAGATGACAATGCTTATAATCCCTCATGTGAAGTAGTAGGTCCACTTGCTATTCTCTCATCACCTCCCACGAAGAAAGTAAGTGTAACTCTAACCCTTCATTTGATTATTGTCCTATCATTCCGTTAGAAATACTTTATCCTCTACAGAAATCGTACATTGACGATAAATTTTGTGAGAGGGATATGAGATGTGAGATACAAAAGACTGAGAGTAAAGAGGCCGAGAGTGAAAAAAGTCAAATTAATGGCCCAAATTTGGTGAGTGAAAATACATATGAGGTAAAAGTCACACAAAACCCAAAAGAAAAAGACAAGAAATAGAACGCGACGAATGATTTTGTTTTGACTAATCATTACAAATGTTCGAGTAGTGTTATCTTATCTCTTCAGGATTTTGTTGAACCATTAAGAGGAGCTCAATTAGATCACTCCACATACAACAAAGAAGCCTTTTCAATTGAAGTTGATGATTGTTCTCTCATTGCCGATTTAGATTCGAGGACGAATCCTTTTGAGGAGTGGGGGAATGATACATGCATGAGCAGGGTTAAATTACTCATATTGGACAAGAAGCTGAATTTGTTCGATGTAAACAATAATGGCCAAAACAATGCACGCATAGGAGGTAAAAAACGATGCATCTTGGACACGAAACTGTATCTGTTTGTGAAGTCTGGAAAGTCAGCTAAATTGCGACGAGTTTTCGGATTTGATCCTGGCATTTCTGGGTTGAGTTGTCTCCTAACAAATTGTCCGTCATTTAGTTACCTATCCAACGCATCTTGAAACGCGTCAATCGGACATCGGGAACTCAAGATACGTCCAATTTACTGAAGATTGCGCATGCAGAAAACTGGATACGGGATTATTACGGGATTTTGAAAAATTCAGCCCAAAAGCTAACATATAAGGCTTTGGACTAATTAAAATTAGCCCAATATATTTATTATGATTTAAATTGATGTTTTTAGGGTTTTATATAGTTTAGGAACCAGCCACCCAGCCCTTATCAGCTTATCACTTGCCTTATCACTATTCCTTGCCACACAAGCACAAGGAGTTTAAAGGCTGCTATTTTATTATTATTTTTAATTAGACTAGGTTTTCCTCGTTTTAGTAGAAGTTAAATTACTTTGTCTATCCTTCACCTATAAAAAGATGAAGCCTCCATCATTGTAAGACAGATTTTCTTTGATTTATGAAATATTTAGTGAGTTTGTTTTTGCAAGTGTTGATTACTTGTGCCTTCGAAGTCGTCTTCAACATAAGTTCGACGAGTTCTTGTGAGGGAGATCATCTTCACACTCTTGCTTGCCTAGATAATCGCGTCTAGGAGGCTGGGTTAGAGCCGCTTGAGGTTGCTTGCTTAGATAATTGAGTCTAAGAGGGTGCCGAGGACAAAACAACAACTATCAATTCATCACGCCATCTCCACATATTCAAGCTTCCTCCATTGACGCCACCACCATAAGCAAATCTGAATTTTTAGATTTGTTCTTTATTTTGGTTTGTTTTGTTTTTCTCTTTATTCGAATTTGCACTACTCTATCATTTGGTATCAGATTTGGGACGATGCTTGACAAGAATTTTGGCGTTTTTGGGTGAAAAACTCAAAAATTAGGGAAAATTCGTCAAATTCAAACGAGCGAGTTTTGAGTTGAAAATTTCCAGATCAGATCTATACCTTTGGAGGAATCACCACATAAAATTTCAGAATTTTTTGACATCGGGAACACCTCGAACGAAGTAGATCAAGTTGTTGAAAAATTCTAGGGTTTTCGGGGTTTTTCTAATTTTCTTTCATTCTTAGCCATTAGTTTTCATTTGTTTTAGCTTTTACTGCTTCTTACACACCTTCTTGTTTCCTTGTGTTGGTAGGACTAAAAGTTGCATACTCTTCTTTCTCCTTGCAACTATAATTCTATTTGTGTCTAACCTTTTCTTTGGATTCTTAAAGCAATTAGGATTTTTATTCTCTTTTCAACACGCGTTATCGTATACCAATAAATATTTTTCGGTCACGATGTAGGATACAAGGTAATCTATGTTCTTTAATTATTGATGGTGACAGTCGTGTAAACTTAGTGAGTAGCTTCATTGTTGATGCACTCGATCTACCATGCCAAGAACACCCTAAGCCGTATCATCTTCAAGGGTTTAATAGCGGACCGGATGTGAAGGTAACCGAACGTTGTTTAATCTCTTTTACTCTTGGAAGCTATTGTGATGATGTATGGTGTGACGTGGTTCCTATTTAAGTCACCCACTTGCTATTAGGAAGACCTTGGAAATATGATCGTGGCGCTGTCCATCGAATCAATACAAATGGATACTCGGTTGTGCACCATGGCCAGAAGCTCTCGTTTGCTACAATAGAGCCGGAAAAAGTAGATGAAGAAATAGCGAAAGCAAAAAAACAGTGTGAGAGGATAAAACGAAAAAGATTGGAAGCACAAAAGACTGAATCAATTGACAACACGAATGCAACCGACCACGAAGACATCCCAAAACCAGAAGGTACACATGATTCTCTTCCTACTTCTACTTCTAGCATTTGTGCAAATGTTGATATTGGAGAAGAACCATCTCCCAAACAAAAGGATAGTGATAGTGATAGTGAACACATTAGACAAGATGACAATGCTTCTAATCCCTCATGTGAAGTAGTAGGTCCACTTGCTATTCTCTCATCACCTCCCACGAAGAAAGTAAGTGTAATTCTAATCCTTCATTTGATTATTTTCCTATCATCCGTTAGAAATACTCTCCTCTACAGAAATTGTACATTGACGATAAATTTTGTGAGAGGGATATGAGATGTGAGATACAAAAGACTGAGAGTAAAGAGGCCGAGAGTGAAAATAGTCAAATTAATGGCCCAAATTTGGTGAGTGAAAATACATATGAGGTAAAAGTCACACAAAACCCAAAAGAAAAAGACAAGAAAAAGAATGCGACGAGTGATTTTGTTTTGACTAATCATTACAAATGTTCGAGTAGTGTTATCTTATCTTTTCAGGATTTTGTTGAACCATTAAGAGGAGCTCAATTAGATCACTCCACATACAACAAAGAAGCCTTTTCAATTGAAGTTGATGATTGTTCTCTCATTGCCGATTTAGATTCGAGGACGAATCCTTTTGAGGAGTGGGGGAATGATACATGCATGAGCAGGGTTAAATTACTCATATTGGACAAGAAGCTGAGTTTGTTCGATGCAAAAAATAATGGTCAAAACAATGCACGCATAGGAGGTAAAAAACGATGCATCTTGGACAAGGAACTGAATCTGTTTGTGAAGTCTGGAAAGTCAGCTAAATTGCGACGAGTTTTCGGATGGGATCCTCGCATTTCTGGGTTGAGTTGTCTCCTAACAAATTGTCCGTCATTCAGTTACTTATCCAACGCATCTTGAAACGCGTCAATCGGACATCGGAAACTCAAGATACGTCCAATTTACTGAAGATTGTGCATGCAGAAAACTGGATACGGGATTATTACGGGATTTTGTAAAATTCAGCCCAAAAGCTAACATATAAGGCTTTGGACGAATTAAAATTAGCCCAATATATTTATTATGATTTAAATTGATGTTTTTAGGGTTTTATATAGTTTAGGAACCAGCCACCCAGCCCTTATTAGCTTATCACTTGCCTTATCACTATTCCTTGCCACACAAGCACAAGGAGTTTAAAGGCTGTTATTTTATTATTATTTTTAATTAGACTAGGTTTTCCTCATTTTAGTAGAAGTTAAATTACTTTGTCTATCCTTCACCTATAAAAGGATGAAGCCTCCATCATTGTAAGACAGATTTTTTTTTATTTATGAAATATTTAGTGAGTTTGTTTTTGCAAGTGTTGATTACTTGTGCCTTCGAAGTCTTCTTCAACATAAGTTCGACAAATTCTTGTGAGAGAGATCATCTTCACACTCTTGCTTTCCTAGATAATCGCGTCTAGGAGGGTGGGTTAGAGCCGCTTGAGGTTGCTTGCTTAGATAATTGGGTCTAAGAGGGTGCCGAGGATGAAACAACAACTATCAATTCATCACGCCATCTCTACATATTCAAGCTTCCTCCATTGACGCCACCACCATAAGCAAATCTGAATTTTTAGATTTGTTCTTTATTTTGGTTTGTTTTGTTTTTCTATTTATTCGAATTTGCGCTACTCTATCATTTGGTATCAGATTTGGGACGATGATTGACAAGAATTTTGGCGTTTTTGGGTGAAAAACTCAAAAATTAGGGAAAATTCGTCAAATTCAAACGAGCAAATTTTGAGTTGAAAATTTCCAGATCAGATCTATACCTTTGGAGGAGTCACCAAATAAAATTTCAGAATTGTTTGACATCGGGAACACCTCGAACGAAGTAGATCAAGTTGCTGAAAAATTCTAGGGTTTTCGGGCTTTTTCTAATTTTCTTTCATTCTTAGCCATTAGTTTTCATTTGTTTTAGCTTTTATTGCTTCTTACACATCTTCTAACACCTTCTTGTTTCCTTGTGTTAGTAGGACTAAAAGTTGCATACTCTTCTTTCTCCTTGCAACTATAATTCTATTGGTGTCTAACCTTTTCTTTGGATTCTTAAAGCAATTAGGATGTTTTATTCTCTTTTCAACACGCGTTATCGTATACCAATAAATATTTTTCGATCATGATGTAGGATACAAGGTAACCTATGTTCTTTAATTATTGATGGTGACAGTCGTGTAAACTTAGTGAGTAGCTTCATTGTTGATGCACTCGGATCTACCATGCCAAGAACACCCTAAGCCGTATCATCTTCAAGGGTTTAATAGCGGACCGGATGTGAAGGTAACCGAACGTTGTTTAATCTCTTTTACTCTTGGAAGCTATTGTGATGATGTATGGTGTGACGTGGTTCCTATGGATGTCACCCACTTGCTATTAGGAAGACCTTGGAAAAATTATCGTGGCGCTGTCCATCGAATCAATACAAATGGATACTCGGTTGTGCACCATGGCCAGAAGCTCTCGTTTGCTACAATAGAGTCGGAAAAAGTAGATGAAGAAATAGCGAAAGCAAAAAAACAGTGTGAGAGGATAAAACGAAAAAGATTGGAAGCACAAAAGACTGAATCAATTGACAACACGAATGCAACCGACCACGAAGACATCCCAAAACCAGAAGGTACACATGATTCTCTTCCTACTTCTACTTCTAGCATTTGTGCAAATGTTGATATTGGAGAAGAACCATCTCCCAAACAAAAGGATAGTGATAGTGATAGTGATAGTGAACACATTAGACAAGATGACAATGCTTATAATCCCTCATGTGAAGTAGTAGGTCCACTTGCTATTCTCTCATCACCTCCCACGAAGAAAGTAAGTGTAATTCTAACCCTTCATTTGATTATTTTCCTATCATTCCGTTAGAAATACTTTCTCCTCTACAGAAATTGTACATTGACGATAAATTTTGTGAGAGGGATATGAGATGTGAGATACAAAAGACTGAGAGTAAAGAGGCCGAGAGTGAAAAAAGTCAAATTAATGGCCCAAATTTGGTGAGTGGAAATACATATGAGGTAAAAGTCACACAAAACCCAAAAGAAAAAGACAAGAAAAAGAACGCGACGAGTGATTTTGTTTTGACTAATCATTACAAATGTTCGAGTAGTGTTATCTTATCTTTTTAGGATTTTGTTGAACCATTAAGAGGAGCTCAATTAGATCACTCCACATACAACAAAGAAGCCTTTTCAATTGAAGTTGATGATTGTTCTCTCATTGCCGATTTAGATTCTAGGACGAATCCTTTTGAGGAGTGGGGGAATGATACATGCATGAGCAGGGTTAAATTACTCATATTGGACAAGAAGCTGAATTTGTTCGATGCAAACAATAATGGCAAAATAATGCACGCATAGGAGGTAAAAAACGATGCATCTTGGACAAGAAACTGAATCTGTTTGTGAAGTCTGGAAAGTCAGCTAAATTGCGACGAGTTTTCGGATGGGATATAGGCATTTCTGGGTTGAGTTGTCTCCTAAAAATTTGTCCTTCGTTCAGTTACCTTTCCAACGCATCTTGAAACGCGTCAATCGGACATCGGGAACTCAAGATACGTCCAATTTACTGAAGATTGCGCATGCAGAAAACTGGATACGGGATTATTACGGGATTTTGTAAAATTCAGCCCAAAAGCTAACATATATGGCTTTGGACGAATTAAACTTAGCCCAATATATTTATTATCATTTAAATTGATGTTTTTAGGGTTTTATATAGTTTAGGAACCAGCCACCCAGCCCTTACCAGCTTATCACTTGCCTTATCACTATTCCTTGCCACACAAGCACAAGGAGTTTAAAGGCTGTTATTTTATTCTTATTTTTAATTAGACTAGGTTTTCCTCGTTTTAGTAGAAGTTAAATTACTTTGTCTATCCTTCACCTATAAAAGGATGAAGCCTCCATCATTGTAAGACAGATTTTCTTTGATTTATGAAATATTTAGTGAGTTTGTTTTTGCGAGTGTTGATTACTTGTGCCTTCAAAGTCTTTTTCAACATAAGTTCGACTAGTTCTTGTGAAGGAGATCATCTTCACACTCTTGCTTGCCTAGATAATCGCGTCTAGGAGGGTGGGTTAGAGCCGCTTGAGGTTGCTTGCTTAGATAATTGAGTCTAAGAGGGTGCCGAGGACAAAACAACAACTATCAATTCATCACGCCATCTCCACATATTCAAGCTTCCTCCATTGACGCCACCACCATAAGCAAATCTGAATTTTTAGATTTGTTCTTTATTTTGGTTTGTTTTGTTTTTCTCTTTATTCGAATTTGCGCTACTCTATCACCTAGAGCTATTGATGCTAATTTTCAACTTTAGAAACATAATGTTCTTGTTGCTGGACTTCAAGTTCAGCCTACCATTGCTTAGAGAATCAAGGCATTGCAAAGTCAAGACTCAGAACTTTAGTCCATTGTCTCTAAGCATCAAGATAATCCTGGCTATAGAATCAATTCTGAAGGACTCTTATGCTTTCGTGATCGAGTCTGTGTGCCTAATGATGAGTCATTTCGTGGTGATATCCTTCAGAAAGCTCATTCAAGTCCATTTTATTGTCATCCGGGTTCTGTGAAGATGTACAAGGATCTTCGTTAGCTCTATTTGTAGCCGAGTATGAAGCAAGCCATAATCGACTTTATGTCCAAATGTCTCACGTGCCAACGTGTTAAAGCCGAGCATCGTGTCCCTATCAGATTATTGCAACCTATCGATCTACCGCAATAGAACTGGGAGAAGATCACTATGGACTTTGTTAGTGGTCTACTCTCGACTCCTGCTAAACACGATGTTATTTGGGTCCTTGTGGATTGTTTCACCAAGTCAGCACATTTATTACTGGTTAGGATTGACTACGGTCTTCCAAGTTAGCTGACTTATACATCAAGGAAGTTATCTGACTCCACGGAGTGCCACAATCTATTATCTCCGATCGAGATCCACAATTTGCTTCTAGATTTTAGAGAACATTGCAAGGAGCTCTAAGCACTAGAGTCAATCTTCCCACCACCTTCCACCCTCAGTCTGATGGCCAAACAGAAAGGGTAATACAGGTAACCATCGAAAACCCCTTTTTGAATCATCAATGAAACATACCATTATTGAATCCTTCTCCACGGATCTTAGAGGACATGCTACGAGCGTGTATCATTGACTTTGGCAGATCATGGGACAAATCCCTACCTCTCATTGAGTTTTCCTACAACAATAGCTACCAAACTTCCATCGAGACGGCATCGTATGAAGCATTATATGGTAGATGTTGCAGAACTCCATTGTGATGGTCTGAACCAGGTGAAGACAAGATGTTAGGCCATGACTTACTTCGAGAAACCAAAAAACGGGTCACCATCATCCATGATTGCTTGAAAGCTACCTTCGATCGACACAAGGCCTATGCAAATCTTAAACGAAGGGATATCTAGTATAAGATTGAAGAAAGAGCTTTTCTTAAAGTCTCACCGTGGAAGAAGGTTCTAAGGTTTGACAAGAAAGGGAAATTGAGTCGCTGATTCATTAGACCTTTTTATGTTATTGAAAAAGTTGGCCCTGTGGCCTATCGACTATTGTTGCCCTCAAAACTAGACAAGATTCACAATGTGTTTCATGTATCGATGCTTCAGAAGTACCGCTCTGACCCATCGTCTGTCATTGAACCTGAGTCTATTGAAATTCAACCTAATCTAACCTATGAAGAGGAACCAGTTCAGATACTCGCAAAGGAAGTTGAAAGACTTCACAATAAGACTGTATCATTAGTCAAAGCTCTCTAGAGGAGCCACACCATCGAGGAAGCTACCTGGGAACCCAAGGAGACAATGAAGAAGCAATACTTGCATCTCTTCGGTTCAGGTAAAAATTCTTGAACGAAATTTTCTAAAGAGGGAGAGTTGTAACATTCCTAAAACCGGTCTAGTCAGAACTGAGTTCCGGAGATCAGAAACCCTACACCAAAAAGGTCCAAATATTGCTTTGACTTTGACCATGTTGTCAATTGTATCAATATTGGACTCTGAGTGAGTTAATTTATTGTTTAGGGACCTTATTAAATTTATAAAAAGTCTTTCAATGATTAAATTAAGAAAAGTTCAACTTTAAGGATAAAGTATAAAGCATAGGAAGTCGAGGGACTAATCTTGCGATTAGCCCTTCCTCATGACTAATCACCCCTACGTGGATTCTGCACATGAAATTCCTTCATTGTGAGGAAAGCCTTTCGGCTACCAAAGGGTTGGGGAGTAAAACAAATTAAGAACCTCACTCGATTAAAGAATTAAGCAACCACCTCCCTTTATCTTTGTCTTCAACCTTCAAGCAAACACCTCCATTGGTGGATAACTCAAGCTTAGGATTTCTTGAATTTCTTGATCCTATTGTGTAGCTGTTGGTTGGGTAAGTAAAAGCCCCTAAACAGTTTTACAAGACCATGGAAGATTGAAGTTTAATTTTGATTTTAAGTTAAGAAGCTTAAGGCTATGATCATGTTTTTTAATCCTAAAATCCATGGGAAGCTATTGGAAGATAGCTATTGTAAGTTTGAATATCGATTTTGATTTATAACTTCGATTCTTACACTTTTCCTATTGTTTTCCTAGCTCTAGAAGTAGGGATTAAAGGACTATCATCTCCTACAAAATCTAAGGATAAAGAAATCGCGATCTAAGAGCCGTAGGAGCATTAGATACTAAGGTGAGTGTAGTTGGAGTCTCGGGATTAGGCTAGGTGCCTTTCCCGATTCCATTATCATTGTATATAGTATTGCTAACATCATTGTTAAGGAATATTACATCTAACCACTTAGTGGATATCGTTGGTAAGTAGAGGTAAGTCATTGTATTGAATATCGAACATTGATATGTTATAGTCATTGCCATCGGAAATTGTCATTGACTTCGCCATCGATATAGTCATTGAATTATTGAAGCGTTAAACATTGGACATAGAGCATAGTCATTGCTATTGTTATCATCATTTTCATTGTCATTGAACATTGATATCGATATAGTTATGTTCATCGTAACATTGAAAATGAAACATCGATAATTGCCGTTGCCATTGAGATCATTGAATATTTCCATTGTCATTGATATTGCTATTGAACATTGGCACCAGAATATTGCTTATTGGTAAGAACATTGGATAATGTCATTGTCATTGAACATTGATTATTGATATTGTCACCGGACCTTGGATTCGAGGACATTAGATACAATTGACATGTCATAGAATTCATGAGCTCATTGATACGGGTGGACTACGGTCATTGGGCTATGGCCTATATTGTGGCAAGGCAGAGGGATGTTTGTGTTTTTGGTCATATTAGTGAGGCGGAGGGACTAGACCATTCATTGATTTGGTGAGGTGTAGGGAATTCGCGTATCCACTGTGTTGAATCGATTCCAAGGATTAATATTAAACTATGAACTAAATGATATTGAACATGAAATATAGCATTGATGTTATTGAGCATGAGTTGTTATGCATTCCATTGTTAATAGCATTGTTTATGACTACCTCACTAGGCAAAGTATGCCTAATGCATTTCATCTCATGCATTTTAGGTTGATCAAGTCATCGACTCAAGATCGAAGCAAATCAGAAGTTTTGGCAAGTTATCACAAGGCACTTTGAGCCTCTTTGATGTCTGTGCATTGCCTATGTTTTGTATAAAGGCTTAAGACCCAATATGGCATTATAGATGTGATTAAAAGTAGGCAATATGGCATATTTGGCTCTAGAAGGTAAAAACCTAGTAAATGAATTCGAACTTATGTGGAATTCGACATGCTAGTAGATTATAGTGTTTTGGATTTGCTGGTAAAATTTCATTGTAATTGGATAATGTTTGATAGGTTAATTTAATTAAAAACCAGATAAAATATGCCATTATAGTGCAGGGTATATCGATACTTCTTATGGTGTACCGATACGGGCTTGCATAATTGGACTTAGTAAACAGGGCGTATCGATACTGCACAGTGCGTATCAATCAATTTTTTTCTCGCTACAACAAGTATCATCTTCTTCTTTCTTCTCTCCCGTTTCTTTCACTTCAGCCTGCAAAACCTACTATATCAATCAATTTATTTTTCATCCATGTATTTACTTTCTAACTTTTATAAATATTTTATAAAAAATATTTTGGTTGATTTTTTTCATGTTTATTCAGACTTGCGTATGTGTTTGACAAGAGTATAATTTTCTATATGTTTTTCCTTAGATTATCATATTCTGGTGGTGTACACAAATTTGAATGTGTCAAATAAAAATATTTCAATCAAAACTAAACACAAAACGTTGGATGCTTTTGTTAAAACATATTATGAATTTACGAAAACCCTAAAATTAATATAACACAAGCTAGCAATTTGTGAAGTATTACATATTTTTTTAACAATGGAACAATGGAAGGAATTATAATTACAACGCATCCAAGCATAGAGAGAAACCCAAAGATACGAAGAAAAATAAAATCTTCCCTTGAGAGTGAATTTCAACATCGTAAGAACCAGTAACCTTCATAAAACTCATTGTCTCTGTCAAACGAGATGCCTTACGAAGTGATAACAAAAATTGATGAGCGAACCAAACTATCTATCAGGCTGCTTCGCTACACAATTATGATTATATCGACAAACAACCTTTTACCACAAAGGAGATCTAACTATACATGACCACCGATAAAACAATCAAAAAATAAATGAGCAAAGAAAAAATGTGCCACAAGAGCAGAAAAAGTTTTCCACAAGAGTAGAGAAAAATATGTCATAAGGACAAAGATTCTTATTCAAAATGAAAAAAACTCAAAAAACAATAGACATAGTATGAAAAAATAAGAACAATAATAAACACTGTTAGTCGGCAACCAACATTAAGATTGGTGTCGTCGTCAGTTAAGCAAAAATCAAAGAGAAAGATAAAGGTGACGCAAAAATATCAAAAGAAAACCTAGGTTAGGGAAAGAGGAAGGCGGCTAGAAGTATTGCATACCTATAAATATTAGTACGAGTGTAGGAGAGAAACGAATCTTTACTCTATGGGTCTCCCTTCTCGTTTCTTTCGATCACTCTCAAGATCTCTTTATTGTCTCCTTGTTGGCTTGATCCTTGTAGGGGAAGTTCACCACGTTTGAGTTCCTGGTCTCTCTTGGTCGTTGTTTGGCCTTTGTTGCTTTCATTTGTTTTTTTCTTTTCCGTTTGTCATCTGTTTTCTTGTCATTTCCTCCTTTCTATCCCAACTTCTCACTTTTTTCCATATTCTCTCTCAATGTCTTTATGGCAAACTGTGGAGACCACAATTCAGGTGTTAATGCAACATCATCATCACATAAACTTTAAACCTTGAAGCTGGCGATGCAATTAATGCTTCTATCAAAGCTTATTCGTTGGTTGGTAAGATTATTTTTAACCGAAATATAAGCAGGTATATGGCAAAGTTGAATATTGTCATGGTGTTCCATGCACCAACAGACTCCAATTATGATTTGATATTTCAATAAAGCATTGTATTTGAAGGTAATAGAGTTGTTCTTTATTCAATCACTAAGTATCAAGCGATAAGCCTATAGTCTAGAAAATCAGAAGAGAGATAAATTACGAAAGTTGAACTAGGAAGTTTAGTGTTCCATTGAGTGCAAATTGTAAACAAACAGAAAGTTTCAGACTTTAGTAAGTTAATTTAGTAGGGTAGATTTTTAAAAGGGACATCAAAGTTTATTTTAATCACCTAACTACCCTCGAACCGAACTCCAATGTACAGTCCCCATAACTGCATCCATAAAGGTGTTAACCCAAGCTTGTTTGTCGTAGGTGTCGACCTAAGGGGGTGCCTTAGGTCTAGTTTGAATCACCCTAGCTGAAGCATAGGAACTTGATACAATAGGAATCACCCTAGCTGAAACGTAAGAAGTTGATATAATAAGAATTACCCTAGCCGAAGCGTAAGAACCTGACATAGTAAGAATCACCCTAGCCGAAGCGTAGGAACCTGATACAATAGGAATCACCCTAGGCGAAGCATATAAACCTGATACAATAAGAATCACCTTAGCCTCGAATAAAATTAATGTATTTTAAAATAACTAAAAACTCAAATGTCAACATAATATTCGAGAGTTTAATAAAATAACTAAAAACAAAACCTGTGATTGCATGCTAAAAATAATCCCAAAATATAAATCGTCTCAAGTCTAAAATTACATAAATGTCTCCACAAATAATAATGAATAGTAATTTGAATAATAAAAGGTAGTTTGTACTGATAAATAATAATGCTGAGTAAATAAGAGATCTTCCGAGTACCAAGTCGCCTAGAGTCCAAGGTATCTATAAAAGAAAACTATGTGGGAGTAAGCTAAAGAGCATAATGTGTCTCTAATGTGCAAGAAAAATCACAATCACATACACAATAATTTTCTATAAAATCTTTAAGTTCAAAATAATGATGATTCACAACACAAACGATTTAATTTTATAAACACAATGCAATGTACCTAGCAACAGCTCACCAATCGCTCAGAGGAAAGTTCCCCATAACTCTTCACTACATCCACCAATCAGTAAGTGGTCAAAACCACAATCTTCCACCATACAATCCCAATCTATGCACACAACGGTATAAAATAACAATTATCAAATCTCAACACAATCCTGTAATGTAATCCGGGTTCATAGAACACAAATCCATTATTTAAAATAAATCTCTATCTCAAGTATGAATGCATGGAATATTCTTAATGCAACAACACATCTCATGTAAAATACTCATAAATTGTAAAACTACACCACAGAGTAAAATCATTTATATAGCACTGTAAGAAACACACATCAAGCAGCAATAGCTCTAACGTCGAAAAGAACGCTTCTCAAATTCAAGTCTAGCTGAACAAGAACCTATGATATAAAACTCTACATCAAAAATCTATCACTATGCCACCAACTAAGCATCACAATCACTAATCCTAATATAGAAGAATACTCACGTGTAGTCCTTGTGGTACATGCACGGTTAGATCGAACAGGCGAAGGAGGTGGCATTTCGTCAGACTCACGATCGAAAGAATAATGATCACCTTAATCACAACAAAAATCTTAATCATAATCCTATAATAAATTTCTCAACGGTCAACAAGTCGAGTCAGGTCGATCCTAAACGAACTATAAATCGAATCAGTGACTTGAGTCAGGATAACTTCTATAATTCAACTATGTAGTAATCATTTAACTACTAAATCATATATATGTATACGTATGATATTATGAAAGCAAAGAAAAATAATATAATATATATATAACAAGAGTACATATTTATTTATATATTAACGCAAGATATATGAAAAAACAGTATGATTAGCAGTTTACACATACTAAAATAGGATTAACTTGTATCACCAGTAATAAAATAGGAGAAGGTCCTAGTCGGTGTCCCAAGGCTTGGGTGATTCGAAGAGATCCACGATGTTCTTTCACAATCGGTGAAAAAGTTAGGGAAAAGAAAGGGTTTGATAGGTTTAAATACTCAAATCTTTTGGATATATTAGAAGGTAAGTCCTTGACTCCCTAGGGTTCACAAAATAGGCACCTAATGTCAATCCGTTTATAAATAGATCACTAAGTACTTTTAAAATTCAATTGATTTCCAAATTTCTTAATTAGGATTTCTAAATTGAGGATATTTTTGGAGTGTTACAACTCTCACACCCTTAAAAAAATTCTTCCTCAAAATTTCAAACTTAGCGACAAATCCTCAAAATTAAAAACATGTACTTATACTTTCTCATTTTGAATTTGTCATCCATCAAACAAAAGTAAGAACTGAATGCATCACAAATGTACCTGTTACGCCCTCGAGCGCCTCATCACGACTGTCATGAGATCTAGTTGCATATACAAAACCTGGTCGCCTAGGATTAGATCTATCTGATCTATTACTCTTTACAAGTCTACCTCTACTAGCATTACCTGAAGCAACATGCCTACTCTGGCCAATACCTCTAGATGGTGCTTGTGTTGACCTCTACGTCTAACTCTTCAAGAGTTCTTCCATTCTCGCAATAGTCTTAGCTCGATCAACCAAATCACTTAACAACTTGTCTTTAAACGGAGCTACCTTCTCCCGAATCGTAATGCAATGACCACTCAAGAACTCTCGACATTTATCCTTTTCTGTATCCACCAACCAGGTGCATACTGAGCTAACTCTATAAACTAAATCTCGTAAGTAGATATTGTCGTGTCCTCCTACTTAAGATCTATAAATGCCTTATGGCGGTCTGCAAGATACCGCTCCCCCACATAACGACTCTAGAAAGCCTGATGAAAGGTCTCCTATGTCATCTGATCAGCTGTCCACAATCTCCTTTCTGCCTTCCACCAACGTTGAGCTTCACCATGCAGCAGTGAAACAACAACTCTCAGCTTCTTACTGGTAAGGTACTCCATCTCCTCAAAAAGCCTCTTTAGATCCTACATCCATAACTCAGCATCAGATGGATGTTCCTCATATATACCCGTAAATATTTTCAACCTGGCACGTAGAAATACTATAGATATAAGGTTCTCTCACACCCTCAGACTGAAGGAGGTAACGAAGCAACTCTCGGTGTACTATAGAAGTATCTATTCCAACAATCTCATTGTTCCTAGAGTCATGTGGATCTCCACTCAAAGTCTGGCGAGCAGATGAATCCTCACCTATAACATGATACTCAAGTTGCTCATCCCCATCATCATTGTGAATCTCATTCTCATTGTACGTCTGATCAACGGGGGGCGATAGATCACTCTCAGTAGCAATTGTGCAGCCTCAACCTGGACCACGGCCTCGACCACGACGAGTCGCTAACCTAGAGCTCCTATTAGGTGGCATAGTCAACTATCTACAAAAGGAAATAGCCTAAAGATTAGAATTGGGACAGGAGTCTCAGATTTTTAAAACACACTTTAAAATAATAATAATGTAATCAATTATTTAAAAAACTTCCCACTTACCCAAAACATTTAATGCATGCAAATAGTCAGATTTTTTTTAAAAACGATTGATTTGAGCCTTACAGTCTGAGGGTGTAATTTAGTTCTGATACCACTAAATATACCCCCTAAACTCTTCCTAAAATAAAAGGACCAAATTTAGGAAGCCATATTCGTAATTTCGTCCTCAAGTAAACCAATACTAAAAATTTTACTATACTTTAAAATAAAATTACTATAATTTAATACATCTCTTTATAATCCATAAATCTCAAATGTCAAAAATAATATTTGAGAGTTTAATAAAATAACTGAAAACAAAACCTACAAATGCATGCTAAAAATAATCCCAAAATCTAAACCGTCTCAAGTCTGAATTGCATAAATGTCTCTAAAAAATAATGAATAGTAATTTGAATAATAAAAAGGTAGTTTGTACTGATAAATAATAATGCTGAGTAATTAAGAGATACTCCGAATACCAAGTCGCCTAGAGTCCAAGATATCTGTAAATGAAAACTATGGGAGAATAAGCTAAAGAGCTTAGTGTGTTTCTAATGTGCAAGAAAAATCACAATCACAAACACAACAATTTTCTATAAAATCTTTAAATTAAAAAAATGATAATTAACAACACAAATATATAAACACAATGCAATGTACCCAGCTACAGCTCATCAATCGCAAAGAGAAAAGTTCCCCCAAACTCCTCACTACATCCACCAATCGGTAAGTGATCGAAACCACAATCTTCCATTGTACAATCCCAACCTATGCACACAACGGTATAAAATGACAGTTCTCAAATCTCAACACAATCCTGTAATGTAATCCGGGTTCATAATACACAAATCCATTATTTAAAATAAATCTCTATCTCAAGTATGAATGCATGAAATATTCTTCATGCAATAACACATCTCATGTAAAATACTCATAAATTGTAAAACATCACAGAGTAAAATCATTTATATAGCACAGTAAGAAACACACCTCAAGCAGCAATAGCTCTAACGTTAGAAAGAACGCCTCTCACGATCGGTTCTACTAGAACCGGAACCTATAATATAAAATTCTACAACAAAAATATATCACTATGCCACCAACTAAGCATCACAATCACTAATCCTAATCTAGAAGAATACTCACATGTAGGCCTCGTGGTACGTGTAGGTTAGATCAAACAGGCGAATGAGATGGTAGTTTATCAGACTCTCGACCAGAAGAATAATGATAACTTTAATCACAACAATAATCTTAATCATAATCCAATAATAAATTTCTCAACGGTCAACAAGCAGGATCAGGTCGATCCTAAACGAACTTTAAATAGAATCAATGATTTGGATCAGGATAACTTCTATAATTCAACTATGTAGTAATCACTTAACTATTAAATCATATATATATAAACACGCGTATGATATTATGAAAACAATATATATATATATATATGCTTACAAAAATAGTAGTTTCTTTACATATTATAATAGACACATTAGTTATACATATATAAATTAACGCAAGACATATGAAATAACAGTATGACTAGCAGTTTACACATACTAAAATAGGATTAACTTGTGTATATATAATAGGAATCATTATTATAAAAGAATGAGTGCAACACCAGTAACTTATAATAAATTAAACTAATAAAAATTAAAAGCATGAATTTGAGCTAACGAGTTAAAGTTTGGTAATAAAATGAGAGAAGATACCAGTCAATGTCCCAAGACAAGGCTGATTCTAATAGATCCACGCTGTTCTTTCGCAATCGGTGAAGCGTGAAGGAAAACTGAGTTGTGGGTTTTGATTGAGAGAGAATTATGTGGGTGAGGTTTACGGCATAAGAGAAAGGGAAAAGAAAGGGTTTGATAGGTTTAAATACTCAAAACTTTTGGATAAATTATAAGGTAAATCCTTGACATTCTAGGGTTCACAAAATAGGCACTTAATGTCAATTCGTTTATAAATAGGTCACTAACACGTTTAAAATTCAATTAATTTCTAAAATTCTTAATTAGGGTTTCTAAATTGAGGGTATTTGTGGGGTGGTACAATAATTACCAGAAAAAGGGACACTGAACTTTTGACATATTCGAACTAATTTCAGAAGTGAGATCCCTAATAAAAAGGGTTCGATAACTAATGGCTTCACCCAGGTATTCGAGAATTGATCTACCAGGATCATGCAGGATTTGAATATATCAAGATTAATCTCATCATTAGGCCTAAAGGGTATTTTAGTCATTTTGACTTCTACGGCAAATTTTATAACTCAACCCAATAAGGGTAAAACAATGATTTGTAGTATTTAAGATTTTCAACAGTTTATCAGGCATCCAAGTTCATTCAAACTAACAAATCCCAACATTGCAGTACATACGAACGGTCACCTTCATAATTCCCCACAAGAGTTACTACCTAGTAGTCGAACATACATTTTGTGTTGAAATCTTCAAGAGTGATTGACGTACATGAGTCAGACTTCATAATTGAAAGGTTTTTTATGTTTTCTACCTCATTTTTGTTTTTACTTGGTTAGATTTCTTTTTTTTGTCTTTTTTGTTCAATTGCTTTCTTTCTTTCTCTCTAATCCGGTCGCTAATCTCTCCTTTTTGTATTGCAGGATGGTTGGATTTATATAGGGAAAGGGGAGCCTCTGTTCGGCCACATAGCATGGTGACGAGGACGATGTCAGGGGGTTGTGGCTGTAAAGTAGGGCGATGGTGGCAGAGGTAATCAGTTTGGGTAAAAATGTTTTTTCTTTTGGATTTGGTTAGGGTTTGATTCGAATTGGGGTTTGGTTAGGGCTGCTGATAGTGGTGACCGGGGCTGGTGATGGAAGTGGTGGCGGTGTGAGTGGATGGCAGCGGTGGCTGTGGTGTCTTGATGGCGGCTCAGCTTGAGAAGTGGCGGTGGCGGCTGGTAGTTTGGGTTAGATTAGGTTTAGGTTAATTTAGGTTTAGGGTCTTGGTAATGGGTCTTGATATTGGGGTGGGGTTTTAATTGGGTTAATGGGTGTTTATTTGGACAATGGTTGTTGAATATTGGTTTTTATTTGGGTTGTATATAATCTATGTAATGGGTTCTAAGGCCCATGATGAAAATGGGTTACTATTGCAGCCCCTCTTTGCTTATGGTTGTATAACGACAATTGTTTCATGTTGTGGTATACTATAATTGATACGCAAATTGTGCAAGTATACACATCGAACAAGTAGTAAAGTGATGAGTGAGTATCGTCTCTACAGGGATTGGAGGTATTTCAGGTCAAGTTTAAGCAATGCAAACACAAACTGGAAATGTAAATGCTTTAGCAAACAGAAGCAAGGCAAGAAATGTTGTAGCAAACAAATGTAATAAAACTGGCTGAACTGAATAGACTTAAACTGTCCTCACACGTGTGCGAAACTCACTATGGGAATAACTGGCTGGATTTATCTAGAGAACCTATAAATGGTCCTCAAGAATGCTTCAACCTTCCAAATTATCCTATGCTCGGTAGGACTTTCTAAGGGTGCTTCTAAGCTATCTCTAGTAAGAAGCCTGTCAACTAGTATACTATAGCAATACTTCTCAGTATGAACCCTAGCATACTTCTACCCATGAAGTACTATCGTTTTTAGCCGTTGAAACCCTCCAATTATCTCTAAGGTGGGTTAGAGTTATGCCTCTCAACATCCAACTCCATTGCCTACGTGGATCTAAGTCTAGCTCTCTCAACTACTAGACTAATCTAACACCTAAAGAAAGGCCAACTCTCGAAGTCTCTTACAACCTTAGGGCAATAAAACCATAGGCAAAACATAGTTAAAGGTGGAAAAACATACAAGCATTCAATAAAGGAAACCAAACATAGTCATCCAAACAAACCCAAGCCACCTAAAATTAGTTCATGGCTGGGTAATAAGCATCCATCATCATACATCTCATACAACTCATATCCAAAAAAATATAAAATGTCAAAGCAAAAGTAGAAGGAAAGGTAAACTCCCGATCCGCCTTGGACTGCCACGAACCACCCTAGGTTTGTATCTTCTCTCTCGAGCCAGCAAGAGCTTCCATTTCGAGCTTCAACAATGGAGGACACTAGGTTGAGGAAGAAGATGAAGAAAGGAGCTGCCTTTCTCCTTTCTCTTTCTTAACTTTTTAGGTCACCTTTTCAACACCCCTTAAATGAAGGCTTCTTTTCCTTTATATAGTGGAGGCTCCTAGGGTTTTGTGCCCTAAACATTCCCTTTGTGACCTAAGGAATATTTCCTGGCATATGCTTGGCACAAGAGACAAATGGGGGTTCTCACATGTGGGCTAGAAAATATCTTCTTCGTGTTTTGTCTTTTTCTGCACCCAGCCCTTTCAGTCCAAAATGCTATGGCATTTTCAGCTACTCTGCCCTGCTCACCTGTACATCACGAAACCAGACCAAACCCTTCTCAAGCAGCACCCATTTTGCAATTAACCCACAACAACCAAAGCTATGAACCGATATGCAGCTATATGAACTAAATGCAACCTAAATGTCTTGAAATGAGCCTAAAATCAAACAATTAATAGAGTAAAAAGGTATGAAATATATGCATTTTGTAGAGTTATCACACCCCCAAACTTAAGCTATTGTTTGTCCTCAAGCAATGAGTAGAAAAGAACAGAAGAAATGTTGTAGCAAAAGTTTTAGTTCAAGACAGAGCTGGGGCAAAATTTTAGTCCTCAGAAATTAAAGGCTTTCAACATGTTGGACTAAACTGAGATTTTAAGATCTATTCTTTAGGGCAAGGTCCTTTGCATGTGTGTGCGTGATTGCATCCAACCTATGCTTAATCTAGCTAAGAAAGTTTTTAAGAAAGCTCTCTAATGCACCTTAATATTTCTAAGCGAGTTGAGCACAATTTTTACTCCCGCAATTGTAACTTCTTTCTTTTTCCTTTCCCCCTTTTTTTAACTATATATATGCTGCTATGAAGGGAGTCAACTCATCATAACTACCTTCCTAGACTTGAAAATGAAGTGGAGCAAACACCACATTCCCTAGCCAGTAAGTAAAGTAATCTCGTGACTACTTTCATTCACTCATTTATTGTTTCTTCCATTTATTTAAAAGCAGTATCCAGGCAAACAACACAAAGAGGAGTGTCCCTCTAAAGCTATGCCGAAGCATTTATTCAAAGATCAACACATATTTAAGCATATGGGAGTTTAACAAAGCCTTTAATGCTTATAATTATTATTCAAGTTCATTAAGAATATTTATTCTAAGGCAAGCAAGAGTCCTTTCCTAAAGACTTTTCTAACAATCTTAAGCATAGAAAGCATGCAATCGTGTAACAGCTTAATTCATAAAACACCAAACCCTAAAGTAAGTTCTACCAATCTGAGCCAGTCATAATCATTCAATTAATTCCAAGCCATACAAATTAAATGCTCATCATCGGACATCTTGAATTTATTCACAAAACTATCTTTGAACTAAACAGAATGCCATAACGTAAATTCTATTCCTAACTACAAATGTAAATGACTAACTATGAACACTAACACCCCCAAACTTGGAAAATGCAATGTCCTCAATGCATGAAAACTAGATGTATGAAACTAAACTAAATGCAAAGCAAGGGAGGTACCTCCTGGTTGTTTTCGTTTCACAGTTTTGGTATCCATATGCTTGATGCTCGATTTTTTAAGCGAGGCAATGGGTGGGTCGTCCTCTTCCTATGCTAGTGGTAGGGCTGGTTCATCCTGGCTAGATTGCTCAAGTTGATCCTCCTCCTCATCTTCAGGCTCAGATTATTCAGCAAGGGTGGTCCAAACTCGTCCAGTTGTGCGTTTCTGACAATGCTTTGTTCTTGTCGTCGCATCTGAAGTTTGGTCCACCACAGGATCTGGTACAGGAGCGGGGATCAGTTCAGTGATCTCTTCAGCACCGTAACTCTTGATAGTGACGGGGTCGGTGACAGGTTCTTCAGGTTGTGGGGCAGAGGCTGGAGGTATGGCCTTTCTTTTACGCTTCTTACTCTTTTTTGCGGCAGTCTCAGCAGGTGCAGGTTTCTTTGCAGCTAGGGTGGGACGAGAAGTACTTGCTCTGGTCAAAGTGGGAGGGTCCGTCGGGGTAGCAAACAGGTCCTCAAGGAAGGGGGAAAGTCGGCAGTCATGTGGGGTAGCATTTCTCGAAAGTAAACATTGAGAACAACATCCATTTCTTTCACACACCTGAAATAGGTTGTGAGGTTGCCACGCATGTGATCCATGTCGGACTATAGGTGGTTGGTGGTGGCCACCAAGGGTGCAATCCTTGCTGTAGCAAAACTTTTGGCCCCACCATCAACAGTTTCAGCTGGGCATCTTCATCAAATCCTCGCAGACTGGGGATTTGGGCTGGTGTGATCGCATTCTTGCCGGTAATTTTCTCTTCTTCCTGAGGGTCTTCGATGACTTGTTTCTTGAGGCAGAGAGTAGTGATAAGATTTGGAAAAATTAGTGGGCTCTTGCTTCTCTTTAGACAGGCATAGACTTCATCAACAATCATCTTCCCAACGTCGATGGACCGACCATTCAAGATGGAATGGATAAGAAGCAACCGATTGATCTGGGCAGTGGCGGAGTGAGATGTGGGCATAAGACGAGTTTTGACAAAGTGGTTCCAAACTTTGGCTTCAGGTTTAAGCCTTCCTCACTCGACAGATCTTGTTGTCGCATCGAGTTCAGTTTTGCTAAAGCATAAGTCCTCCAGGACTTCTTTTTATGTCCGGTCATCGACATCGGTAGCAAAAGGAGTATGATGGTCCACCACATTTTTCAGCCCACAATACTTATTGATTGCCGCGGCAGTGAATTTTATTTGCTCCCCTCGGACATATACACCGGACTGAGTGGGGCTAGTGAGATGAGCATAGAATTCTCTCACTAAGGGAACGCAAATATTGTCAGGGTGTTACACAATTTTTTCCCAGTTATGCTTCGTGATTACGTCCATCACCTCTTGATCAAAACCTTGTTCCCCCTCAGTAGGGAACTTGAAACCTTGCTGGCTAAACGGCTTCTAATCTTTCAACTGTTGCCATTGTTCCTTGGCAGTGGGGTTTGAGAATTTCTTGATCTTGATGACTGGTGGTGCTTGGGCACTTGTGGATGCACCATAGACGTTCTTGCACCGAACCATTTTGAAGGTAGGGAAAGAAGATAATGTTGGGTAGGGAAAATTTTTGGGGGTAGTAAAGAAAGTGAAGTTTTGGCTACAATGGAGTTAAGAGGATGTCGGATGAAGAAGATGAAGTTGAGAAGAAAGGATTAAGAGAAAGGGAAAGGGGAGAAAAGAGGGAAGTTGATGGGGTTGGGAGCTGTCACACGTTAATAGAGAGAGGGTGAAATGGATGATTTTACGGCGTGTGTAAGAGGAGAGAGATGATGGATATTTAATGAAAGTGGAAAAGGTGGAGAGAGAAGGTAGGGTTTTGAATGGTCATGGTTTTAAAAGAATTAAATAAGGAATAACTTCCCCTTTTTCTTTTTAAATACCGCTACCCCCCAAACTTTGAAAATTCCTTTTGCCTATTTAACTTCCCTTATTAGGATAGAGACAAACCCTACCTGATACAGAAGCCAGGATCCAAGAATTACCTCAAAATCTAGGAACCATCTAGATCACAATTAATCTAGCAAACTCACTAATATGATCTGAGAAAACCCCAAACTCCACGTTCAGCAAACCGATAATAAAGCATGATCTTAATGTAAAAAAATGAGATAGGATGAATTTGATGGTGTTGGTGTTGGATAGATTTGTCCTTGGCACCCTCCTAATCGCAATTAAATAGGCAAACACCCATTCTGAATATTTGACCTCTTAAAGAAACCCAACATCATGTTGTTTCTTTTACCTCTTTTTTCATCTTCAGTAGTACATCGGGTCTCATTCTTCACAGCTTCTGTTGTACTGGTTTGCAGTCTCCTTTTATGGGGAGTTTTTGTACCACCACATCTGTACTTAATCCAGGCATGTCTTGATAGAGCCATGCAAAGACATCTTTAAACTCTAGGAGTAGCTCCATCAGACCATGTCTTATTTTGCGGTGATGCATATGCCAATCTTCACCTCATTTTTTCATTGTCATCTCCCAAGCTCACAATTTCTACTAGCTCTTTCTGAGGCAAGATTTGCTTTTCATCTTGTTCAATCATTCTTAATAGGTCAGGAGATGGATCACAATCTTGATTTTCTTCAAAGTCCTGAAGCTCTCCTAGACACACATCTTACTCGAAAATGAGTTATGGATCATTGTCAGTGTCGCTCGATACATCCATATCAGGGGACCTGACACAAAATAATGACATCCATTGAACAAATAAATTAAGAATGGTAATTTATGTGGGATAGGTGTATATGAGGAGAAATAAATAAATAAATGAAAATGAATAAAATGTTTTCCAGAGATAACACAAAAAGTATCATTTTATTGACATAAAAATAGTAAGCCTATGCCCTTTACAAAAAGATCCTTGTTGCTCTCAGGCAAGAGTAATAAGTGTGTTATGAGCATTACTCTAAAACATTCCTAAACACTGTAGGGAGTTCTTTAGCAATCCAGTTGTTCGAAGCAGTTCCAGGGGTATAAGGACGAATTCCCCTTAGATACAATCTTGCACCTCCTTAAATGGTGACAAAATTGATGTCCAAAGCTCCTAACGTTCTTCCCAGCTCACTTTTTTCATCTTTCTTAAGCTATTTGGGGTGGATGAATCCTCTAGACACAAAAGTTTTAGAAAGGCGAGAAAAGTCAAAGGTTTCTAGTTGACCTCTTCTCCTTTTAGACGAGCCTTCCTCCTTTCCTGCTTCTTCACAACCTCATTCCTTCTCTCTTTAGCATCTGGATTGTATCCCAGGCCAAAGCAATCTTGTTTATTGATCACAAACGGTGCACTGATCCTGCCTTGTAGGTACTTCCCTAATCCTCTACCGACTCAGGCTCCTCTCCCTAACGTCAGTTTAATTCCCATTCTTGTTGCTTTAGACAACTTTGGGGTGGGAATCTGACTACCTTCAGCAATGAAGTTTCATTGAAAAATTCAAATGACCAAAATGAGCACTCGATGGCCTTCTCATCAGTTTCTATGTAAGGGGCATCACTAGTGATGGAAGCTATGATGTCTTTTTCGGTATCCACTATGACAAGCCGACCATCAAAGACAAACTTGAAGTTCTAGTGTAGTGGCGATGGCACGGCCCCGACTGAATGGATCCAAGGTCTTCCCAACAGATAATTATATGTGGGTTTGATATCCATTACCAAAATTCAACATCATAGGTATTTGGGCCCACTAGTAGCGGCACTTCAATTCTCCCTATCACCTTCTTCTCAATACCGTCAAAGGCTCGAACTATAGTATTGCAAGCCTTCGAATGAGAATTGTCTACTGGAAGTCTGTTCAGGGTGGTTAATGGCAGCACATTTAGAGAGGATCCATTGTCAATTAGGACCCCTAGCAATGTATAGCCTTTGCACAGAGTAGTTATGTGCAAGGCCTTAGTAGACCCCATACCACCTGAGGGTATCTCGTCATCATTAAAATGGATGAAGTTATAAGCATTTAGATATTTGCCAACCTGTCCAACTTGTTTACTAAAATGTCATTAAGAACGAAAGTCTCGTTCAACACTTTCAGCAGTGCATTTCGGTGTGATTTTGAACTCAACAATAGAGATAATATTGATATACGAGTCAATGGTCTACAGGGGTGTTCGACAACACTATATTCACTATGTTTCAAGAACTTTAGGAATTCTTTCACTTCCTTCTCTTTGGTTGGCTCATTGATTGGTGATATCGATTCAACATCATTCCTTTTCTCGGGCTCAACTATCAAGGCTTTTCCCTTAGGATCATCTACTTTGTCGTATCGTCTTCCATTTCTGGTGCAGAGATTTACTTCCCTTGAAGTAGTCTTTGAAGCATCATTTCCTTGAATTATTACTTCCCGTACCATCGGCTCCTTCGCATTTCCTCAATCCTGAGATGATCACGACCGAGAAACTGCCCCCATGGTTATTCTTAGGGGATTATTCTTCTATAGCGCAAATGTTCACTTCTTCGAACTTTATTCTTCAAAAAAAACTCTAACTCTTTGTTATCAATCAAATTTTGGACAAGAGCTTTAAACTCTACACAATTCTGGATGTTATGATTTCCTTTACAATGGAATAAACAGTGGTCTTCGGAAGTTTCCTTCTCGTCTCTTGAGCCTTGCTGTAACAAGCCCCTTTTGACCATCTTCTGCCATACCCACTTCAATGGAGACTTCACCTCCTCAACACGGATTTTGATTCTTCTACTCCTATCGCTAATGATTGCATTTACTCCTGGCTCGGCATGATTGGGTAGTGGGTTCTCAGTTGTACCTTGCCCCACGGAGTTACCAAATCATACAATGTAACACCCCAAAATAGGGCTTAGAATGTTACCACTATTTAGAATTCCTAAATAGTTAAATCATCTTGAATTAAGTAAAGTCAATTAAGGGTTGAATTGAATAATTAACAAATATGAATGCCAAATTAAAGGACTTAAATAGAAGAATGAATGAAGTAAGTAACCAATTTAAAGTGACCAAATCGAAATGCATAGCAAATTGGGTGATTGCATGCTAAATTCTATGATTCCCCTAATGCCCTTGATTAAGTTAAGAATAAGGATTAAGTAAGGGACATTTTAGACGTTTCATAGATCCAATAACTTGGATTAAACATAGTCATCATCTTCTTCATTCTCCTAGTTGCCGTTTGGAAGAGGGAAATTAGGGAGAGAGGATTCTTGTGAGAGAAAGCTTGAATCTATGGTGTCAAAGTTGAAATTGAGCTAAATTCAACTTGGTGGCAGCATTACCAAGGTAAATTCATGCTGTCTAAACTGATTCATGCTTAAATTTCTGATTTAGATGATGTATAATGCTTAGTTAAGTTGTTAGGTTGTTTGAAATGAAAAGAATGATGAAATCGAACTTTTATACACTATGGATAACTTGAATTAGAGTGGAATTTATGTGTAAGTGATGGTGTAACAAAATTAGGTTCCTGGAAATATGAAATTAGATGTTGTAAGAATTGAATTGTTAGAACTTGTAATTGAGCTATGGAACTAATGAATTGAACATGATCATGATTAGGTAATGTAATTAAGGTGTGGAACAAGCTAAATTGTTAGTAACCAATGCTGGAAAAGAAAGATAAAAGTATGAACAATGTCGTATAGCCTAGAAACTGTTTTTGTAAGAACAAATTGTGTAAACATGCAAAATTAAGCAACTTAACCAACTTACTCTGTCTTGGTAACCTTGAAAAATGAATTAAAATTGACTAAATGTGTTTAGGATTTCATATGAAATGAATTATAGGGCCAAAACATTGGTTAAAATGAATTTAAGATATTAAAATGTGAGTAGGTGCAATCTGCCCAGAATTGCTCTATTATGGGCAGTAACTTTGAAAATTCACCAAATTTGTACTGATCACATTCAAAGCTGAAATTTTAGTGACATGATCCTTAGTATGTCTACTTTCATTAGGTGAAAACGAAACTGAAAATTGGGTCCTATGCTGGATATTGTAATTAGAAATAGCTGGACAATGCAATCTGTCCAGACAATGTAAATCCCTATTTTTGAACAGTAAACTGTATTAATTGGCTAAGAACTAAGCTGTAAGCCTTATATGGTCATAAATAAAAAAAATTAGCTTTCCGACGGATTAAATTAATCGAAATTCTGACCTACGGATTAAAAGATATGACCATTTAAAGGGACAGTGTGCAAACTGCCAGGCAGCAGTGTCCTGGGCAGTTTGGGACTATTTTTGCAACTAGAAGCAAACTCTTTCCAAAATAGTTTTGGGACATTGTAACATATGCAGTTATGTTCTAAAATGAGGTAATAACAATATGGAGATGAACAAGTAAGAAATGCTTAAAAGAAAGCATAAAAACATTAGCTAAATGTTAGGTACAAATATGGTAACATTGTTACTATATATGTGTGACATTATGTGCATGTTTTGATGAATTGTATGTGTTATGCTTGCTAGTCCAAGGGAAGCAAGTTTTGGAAGAGGAAGAAAAGAGTGGACATCCCAAAGCAAGAGGCAAAGGGAATTGGATACAAGACAAGTGATTAGCTAGGAGTATTGTGAGTGTAACCATCCTTAGGGTTGGGACTTAGGTCCTAACCAATCTTGCTATTATGTTAATTCAATGAAATTTCCATGTAACATGACCTAATACATATTTGGTTAATTAAGGGAAGAATGATATGAATGAAAAATTGTTTGATGCCATGATCTATTTGTTTACTTAAATGCTAAGCAAATGAAATGAAATGAAATGCTTGACAAGTTACATTGCTTATACCAAAGTTAAGAAATGGCATGCTTGCTTGGAGAATAAGGTACGCACATTGCATACATATGAATGTGTTTGTGATTGATATACATGGCTGGTTGAAATGAAATGAACGATGGTACCACCTTGTATTCATACCATTCGAGTGGCATGGATGAACTTATCTTGGGAGTTAAGACTCCATAAGCCTAAGGGCTTGGCCTTTGAATGGCATAATCATGTCTTGATTAATTGTATAAAGCTTGAATGAAATTGATAATCAACAACCTTGGTAGCTAGTTTGTATAGATAGGAGGGCATGCCTTAGAATCTTGAGCTCATATTGGCACTAGTAGAGGGAAAGGGATTTCGATCCGGGAACGTCAAAAGGGGCATACATTGATTCTTAGTGTAAATTGTGTAATGAGCTTGCTATTGAGCATTAGCAAGGTAAGTGCTCTTTTGAGAAGTTTTGAGTGGTTACTTGATTGAGAAGCATGCTTGAATTACAATTGATTGCCATGATATGCTTCTTTCTTAATTGAACTCTATTGAAATAAAGCATGTTTGTTATAATTAGAAGTAACTCAATTCATTGTTTAATGACATATTGATTCAAACTATTCGAAAAAAGGGCTATTGGCACTAGATGTGCATATTGATTCAAACTATATATTGAAATGGTTAAAATGATGTTATTGTAAGCCTTGGTCTCGAATCGGTCATAGATATAGTTGGCATGCCATAGAGTCCATAGAGCTCAGTGTTGGGGTGGACTACGGTCTGGGTCATTCGTCCTTATTTGGCGACAGTAGGAGGGAAGGATTGTTATTGGTCATTAGCGACAGTATGAGGGATTATTGACCGGTACTTGTACCATATTGATTATTGTTTTGGCGATAGTTTGGTTGGGGACTCGAGTATCTAGACTGAGTAATTGATTCTCAAGGCTATACTTAAAATGAAATACATATACCACATCTATTGAATCCATAAAAGAAATAAAGGAATTGTATTGGTAAATGCTATATGATTGACCCATTGATGTTATTTGAATGGCATATTGTACTCTTTATTATGCAATTGATGATTGATACATGCTTATATTATAAACCTCACATTGGTTATGATTGAAATTGCACATATGGTTATTGTTTTATGATTGTTCGAATGATTCCTTATTGATGGGGAACTATACCATCTATTAGATGGTTCATAGTTGAGACTTGTTTGTATGGTTGCTTGTATTACTTAAACTCACTCACTAAGCTTTGCTTATCAAGTCTTCTTACTACGATACAAGTTAATATCGGATCCTATCTTGAAGTCAAGGCTCACTCAAGTCCCATTTTGATTGAAAAGTATGTATTCAATTTGTTATAGCACTCCTAGGATGGTGGCACCTAAGGCTTGTAATTATATGATTATCTAGTATGGTTTGTATAACTTAACTTAAATTAGAACCCTTAAGGTGTAATGTTTGCATTTTGAGCATGTATGCGCATAGTTTGACTATTATGCTTGATGTTTAGAAATTGAACCTTGATTATCTCATGTGCTTGCTACGCTTCCATCCAACATAGTGTAAGATGACTAAACTTCAATAGGTATAATGGCAATTCTCCTAAATATGCATAAAGCTTAATGGTCACCTTAGGTTCTAGTTTGAAATGTTCATATAACATTGAAGTATGCATAATTGATCATGCCCTTCCAAACATAGATTGATAACCACTTAAGTGTAAGCTAATGACTTAATATGAGTAGATTAAAATCGAATGCATCATCCCTCTTCCCCATTCGATAGACTTACTTGCTTAGCAAGTAAGTTTGAAACTTGTTACTTGATATTTAAGTAAACTTGAATCTCATTGAACTTGCTTGTCCTAATCTAATTGTTCTTGTTGGTACCTATATATATTGTGTAGTAACATGCCTAATCCTACTAGGGGGTTTGAGTATGTTACAGAATGGTAATCAGAGCTTTAAGGTTACATGATTCTAGGGTCTATTGCATGAATAAGGTATTGTTATTGATGACTTAGGTGCCACCTAGGAGTTACGCGAACATTGATTGGATTGTGACTTGAGCTTGACTATCTTTTACTTCTTATACATAGAATGTCTAAAATGAGGTTAGGCAAAGATAATGAAAGCCCAACCGGCTCCTCTAATGAGGGAGGGAGTGTGAGGATGGAGCAAAATCCTCAAGAACTGAAAGCTTCTGCAATTCATCCCATACAACGAGAATGCTTCTCCAGTCTCAAGGAGATGTTTGATAGATGATTGTCTCTATAAGACAGAATCCTCCAACTCTTCCTGACCCTTCAGTAGCAAAACTGAGAAGAGCTCCAATTGACAAGTTAGCTCAACACCGAGCTTACACCTTCGCTGGAATAAGTGAAGACAAGCCAGTAGAAGCAGAGTACTAGCTAGAGAATACGATAAGAATCTTGTCTAAGCAACTGCAGTGCTCAAATGAACACAAACTGGAGTGTGCAGTAGCTTTGTTTGCCGAGGAGGCACTGAATTGGTGGGAGACTACTACCTTGCCAGCACCTGAAGAAGCTGTCACCTAGGAATTCTTCCTCAAAGAATTCAAAAACAAGTATATTAGTGATCAGTATCTTGCAGAACGCAAAAAGAAGTTCTTGTACCTGAAGCAAGGAGGGAAATCGATTGAGCAGTATGTTAGTGAGTTCTGCAAATACTGCAGATATGGGTTAGAGTTTATAAATAAAGAAGAGGACAAATTTAGAATGTTCATAGATGGACTCAATGATGAGTTAGGCCCCATGTTCACTGCTTTGGGGATTACTGACTTTCAAGAACTGGTCAATCGTGTGACATCCTATATCATGGCTTAGAAGAATGTATTGTTTTAATTTGATTTGTAAATAAAACTGGGAGATATAACTTAATAGAATAAAGGATTAAGGGTCTAAATCGAAGAATGAAGAGTCTAAAGACTCAATTGTAATTGGACTAAAAATATAAGATTGAAAACTAGAGGATTGCATGCCAACTTTTAAAGACATTGTGGACAATCCACATGTCTCCCTCCCCTTGATGGAATCAGATGATGGGGAACAAACAAATAATGGCTTTCTTTTTCATTCTTGTTCACTGAAACTTGAGTGAGAGGGAGAATTAGGAAGAGAGAACTTTACTTATAACAAGGATCGGTTCTTGAAGGGTGGATTAGAGTCATTCGATCTTGTCCTCTTGCAATTGTAGAGAAGGTAAGTGATGTCTTTCTCCTCAACAATTTTTGATTTGGTTGTTAAGTAGTTACAAATCGTCTTGTTGATAGATGATGGTTCGAAATTCTGCAATTGTGAAGGTTTTGACGATTGAATGTTCAAATAAGACTTGTTTCAACAAATGCATATTTCAAATTGAGTAGCTTTATAGCATGATTGGTGTCATTTGAATTGTGAAGTTAGAAGATACTTGGGAGGATGTTATTGAAATTTTATAGTTCGATTGGCAAAAACATGGAATTGTGGTCACCTACTCGTTGCAAACTGTTTGAATGAATTGAATTGCGTCCCTAGGAAGTATCTGATTAAAGTTTGTTACTTTTATTGTCTAATTGGTATTGGATTGATAACCCGATTGATGTAGGTGGTAAACAAAATACACATGCATGTTTAGTAACTTGTAAATGATTAAATCGAACTTGGAAATGTATAATTTAACTAGAGCTGGGACTGCCCTATTTTAGCAATGAAATTGGGACTGTTAGAGTCTAAGTATTAGATCAAAAAGTGTATTACATAGGGTCACGCATGTTGTAAGAGAAAGGTGATCAGTTAAAACTATGTTAAATATGTTTAGGAAGGATCCAAGGCTGTTAAATTAACGTAATTACGCTAATAATGTCCAAATTGTCTATGTATTGTGAGAACCTTTGATTTGTGTGAATTGCTATGTTAATTGGGAATTAGGAAATGAATTATAACAAGATTAGAGACTGTTCCGCTGGTGTCTAATGTAAATATATGTTCATCTGATTTAGACCCTGAAGAGATTGATGGAAGGAATGCTTTGAGTGATCAAGTCGACAATAGATAAAAAGGAGTGTCGATTCAAGGACAATTTTAGCATGGAAGAAAACTATGAGTGTAATCAGCATTTCGATTAACTAAATGCTTGATGTATAATTATAATGAAATGATTGTCAATTCAAGCATAAGTGCCTAAGTTGTTGGTGCTTGCTGGAAATTTGGTAAGGTAAGCATGCCAAGGTAAGTTATAAACCAATTAATGGAATTGAACAATTGTGTGAGTAGATTGGTCTGTTTGTCATCTCTATAGCCTGTTGAACATTGTTAATTGAATGGCATTAATCAATTAAATAGAAACTGTGTTTGGAAGCCTTGATTAGTACATAGACCTAGCTTGTTTGGCATGCCAAAAACTCCTGAGCTCAGCTTGTTAATGGCTATGGTCCCTCGGTGGTACCACAGTACCCTTGAATATATATATAATTCCATGGAAAATTTGAATGCTAAGAATGTACCATTTCTTGTTAATTTCTTCGTATGAAGATCGTTCCTAGGTAGGTATTTAATCAAGGCCTCGAAAAAACCTTTGTTTGTTTATCTTTAAAAGTATCATGGTATGGTAAATTACATATATGTGTCACTTGATTGTATGATAGACAATTGAATGCTCCTTATAGAGATATATAACAATTCGATCTCTTGTAATATAAGAGATGATAGTATTGTTTCTTGACTTATTCGAATTTGATGATCTTGACTTATTCGAATAGCTACAAATGTAAATTTAAAATCTAGTGATTTGTTTTTACTCACATAGTTTACTACTATGTCAAGATTGAAAGTTCTAACACTCACCTTGACTCCCTTTTAGGAAAAGAAGAGTCTTAGACCATCTTGGGGAGCCGCGCAAGTCACAAGTAAACCTTAGAAAGTATGTTTTGTGTATTATTTTGGACTCCTAGGAAGGTGGCTGTAGAATGTAAATACTAGTTTATATTTTGGAACTTTGGAGAAGGCATGTAAAGGTTCTTAAATTCTATATATATATGTTTGTGCTTGTGATGCAATTGCTTGATTGACTTGGTGGAATTATTTGTGAAATTGGCTATGAATGAATAGTATGCATATTAGGCCTTAGTGTAAGTGTGGTTTGAGCATTGAAATAATCATTGTATGAATATATCTGTTAGGAAGGCTTAATTACTCCGATCATTAGTTATCTTCTAGTGTATTTTAGGTACATTTCTAATAATTCGAAGACTGGTAAACCGATCATCTATAATTTCCATAAATTTCTAACAAATTCACCCTTCACCTTAGTCGAATTGTTGTGTTAGAACATGTTGGTGTCATGTTAGGTGTTTTCTTTCGATTTTGGGACCTTGGATCTTTCATTTGAATGATTTCTTGTTAAGCAAGCAAGTTCGTTTGTTTTCCTTAATTGGGGACACCTTGCAGTATAAAGTTTAGGGGTTATTCAACTTGAGATAAGCTTAGTCACTTGGTTATATTAATTGTTCCTTAGTTTCTTAGTATGATATGTCTCTAAATTATGTGTTTCTTGTTCTTTTGCCAATTGTATTCTTATCTCTCAAAGAAGTATCTAATCTTGGATGAATGCTTATTTGAGCTATCTCCTTTAACTGTTTTTATTTCTTCACCAATTGAATGCCTGATCTTCCTTAGATTTAGAGGATGCTACAATTTGGTATTTAGAGCTAAGGTTTAGTCGATCCTTAGACTAAATCAATATAGGTTGTGCCACCTAGGAGTCAAGTACTATGTATGCTTGTGACTTTGTTTGATTAAGCCTCCCTTAAATGTTTATTTCAGATTTTTGAACAGTAAACTGTATTAATTGGCTAAGAACTAAGCTGTAAGCCTTATATGGTCATAAATAAAAAAAATTAGCTTTCCGACGGATTAAATTAATCGAAATTCCGACCTACGGATTAAAAGATATGACCATTTAAAGGGACAGTGTGCAAACTGCCAGGCAGCAGTGTCCTGGGCAGTTTGGGACTATTTTTGCAACTAGAAGCAAACTCTTTCCAAAATAGTTTTGGGACATTGTAACATATGCAGTTATGTTCTAAAATGAGGTAATAACAATATGGAGATGAACAAGTAAGAAATGCTTAAAAGAAAGCATAAAAACATTAGCTAAATGTTAGGTACAAATATGGTAACATTGTTACTATATATGTGTGACATTATGTGCATGTTTTGATGAATTGTATGTGTTATGCTTGCTAGTCCAAGGGAAGCAAGTTTTGGAAGAGGAAGAAAAGAGTGGACATCCCAAAGCAAGAGGCAAAGGGAATTGGATACAAGACAAGTGATTAGCTAGGAGTATTGTGAGTGTAACCATCCTTAGGGTTGGGACTTAGGTCCTAACCAATCTTGCTATTATGTTAATTCAATGAAATTTCCATGTAACATGACCTAATACATATTTGGTTAATTAAGGGAAGAATGATATGAATGAAAAATTGTTTGATGCCATGATCTATTTGTTTACTTAAATGCTAAGCAAATGAAATGAAATGAAATGCTTGACATGTTACATTGCTTATACCAAAGTTAAGAAATGGCATGCTTGCTTGGAGAATAAGGTACGCACATTGCATACATATGAATGTGTTTGTGATTGATATACATGGCTGGTTGAAATGAAATGAACGATGGTACCACCTTGTATTCATACCATTCGAGTGGCATGGATGAACTTATCTTGGGAGTTAAGACTCCATAAGCCTAAGGGCTTGGCCTTTGAATGGCATAATCATGTCTTGATTAATTGTATAAAGCTTGAATGAAATTGATAATCAACAACCTTGGTAGCTAGTTTGGATAGATAGGAGGGCATGCCTTAGAATCTTGAGCTCATATTGGCACTAGTAGAGGGAAAGGGATTTCGATCCGGGAACGTCAAAAGGGGCATACATTGATTCTTAGTGTAAATTGTGTAATGAGCTTGCTATTGAGCATTAGCAAGGTAAGTGCTCTTTTGAGAAGTTTTGAGTGGTTACTTGATTGAGAAGCATGCTTGAATTACAATTGATTGCCATGATATGCTTCTTTCTTAATTGAACTCTATTGAAATAAAGCATGTTTGTTATAATTAGAAGTAACTCAATTCATTGTTTAATGACATATTGATTCAAACTATTCGAAAAAAGGGCTATTGGCACTAGATGTGCATATTGATTCAAACTATATATTGAAATGGTTAAAATGATGTTATTGTAAGCCTTGGTCTCGAATCGGTCATAGATATAGTTGGCATGCCATAGAGTCCATAGAGCTCAGTGTTGGGGTGGACTACGGTCTGGGTCATTCGTCCTTATTTGGCGACAGTAGGAGGGAAGGATTGTTATTGGTCATTAGCGACAGTAGGAGGGATTATTGACCGGTACTTGTACCATATTGATTATTGTTTTGGCGATAGTTTGGTTGGGGACTCGAGTATCTAGACTGAGTAATTGATTCTCAAGGCTATACTTAAAATGAAATACATATACCACATCTATTGAATCCATAAAAGAAATAAAGGAATTGTATTGGTAAATGCTATATGATTGACCCATTGATGTTATTTGAATGGCATATTGTACTCTTTATTATGCAATTGATGATTGATACATGCTTATATTATAAACCTCACATTGGTTATGATTGAAATTGCACATATGGTTATTGTTTTATGATTGTTCGAATGATTCCTTATTGATGGGGAACTATACCATCTATTAGATGGTTCATAGTTGAGACTTGTTTGTATGGTTGCTTGTATTACTTAAACTCACTCACTAAGCTTTGCTTATCAAGTCTTCTTACTACGATACAAGTTAATATCGGATCCTATCTTGAAGTCAAGGCTCACTCAAGTCCCATTTTGATTGAAAAGTATGTATTCAATTTGTTATAGCACTCCTAGGATGGTGGCACCTAAGGCTTGTAATTATATGATTATCTAGTATGGTTTGTATAACTTAACTTAAATTAGAACCCTTAAGGTGTAATGTTTGCATTTTGAGCATGTATGCGCATAGTTTGACTATTATGCTTGATGTTTAGAAATTGAACCTTGATTATCTCATGTGCTTGCTACGCTTCCATCCAACATAGTGTAAGATGACTAAACTTCAATAGGTATAATGGCAATTCTCCTAAATATGCATAAAGCTTAATGGTCACCTTAGGTTCTAGTTTGAAATGTTCATATAACATTGAAGTATGCATAATTGATCATGCCCTTCCAAACATAGATTGATAACCACTTAAGTGTAAGCTAATGACTTAATATGAGTAGATTAAAATCGAATGCATCATCCCTCTTCCCCATTCGATAGACTTACTTGCTTAGCAAGTAAGTTTGAAACTTGTTACTTGATATTTAAGTAAACTTGAATCTCATTGAACTTGCTTGTCCTAATCTAATTGTTCTTGTTGGTACCTATATATATTGTGTAGTAACATGCCTAATCCTACTAAGGGGGTTTGAGTATGTTACAGAATGATAATCAGAGCTTTAAGGTTACATGATTCTAGGGTCTATTGCATGAATAAGGTATTGTTATTGATGACTTAGGTGCCACCTAGGAGTTACGCGAACATTGATTGGATTGTGACTTGAGCTTGACTATCTTTTACTTCTTATACATAGAATGTCTAAAATGAGGTTAGGCAAAGATAATGAAAGCCCAACCGGCTCCTCTAATGAGGGAGGGAGTGTGAGGATGGAGCAAAATCCTCAAGAACTGAAAGCTTCTGCAATTCATCCCATACAACGAGAATGCTTCTCCAGTCTCAAGGAGATGTTTGATAGATGATTGTCTCTATAAGACAGAATCCTCCAACTCTTCCTGACCCTTCAGTAGCAAAACTGAGAAGAGCTCCAATTGACAAGTTAGCTCAACACCGAGCTTACACCTTCGCTGGAATAAGTGAAGACAAGCCAGTAGAAGCAGAGTACTAGCTAGAGAATACGATAAGAATCTTGTCTAAGCAACTGCAGTGCTCAAATGAACACAAACTGGAGTGTGCAGTAGCTTTGTTTGCCGAGGAGGCACTGAATTGGTGGGAGACTACTACCTTGCCAGCACCTGAAGAAGCTGTCACCTAGGAATTCTTCCTCAAAGAATTCAAAAACAAGTATATTAGTGATCAGTATCTTGCAGAACGCAAAAAGAAGTTCTTGTACCTGAAGCAAGGAGGGAAATCGATTGAGCAGTATGTTAGTGAGTTCTGCAAATACTGCAGATATGGGTTAGAGTTTATAAATAAAGAAGAGGACAAATTTAGAATGTTCATAGATGGACTCAATGATGAGTTAGGCCCCATGTTCACTGCTTTGGGGATTACTGACTTTCAAGAACTGGTCAATCGTGTGACATCCTATATCATGGCTTAGAAGAATGTATTGTTTTAATTTGATTTGTAAATAAAACTGGGAGATATAACTTAATAGAATAAAGGATTAAGGGTCTAAATCGAAGAATGAAGAGTCTAAAGACTCAATTGTAATTGGACTAAAAATATAAGATTGAAAACTAGAGGATTGCATGCCAACTTTTAAAGACATTGTGGACAATCCACATGTCTCCCTCCCCTTGATGGAATCAGATGATGGGGAACAAACAAATAATGGCTTTCTTTTTCATTCTTGTTCACTGAAACTTGAGTGAGAGGGAGAATTAGGAAGAGAGAACTTTACTTATAACAAGGATCGGTTCTTGAAGGGTGGATTAGAGTCATTCGATCTTGTCTTGCAATTGTAGAGAAGGTAAGTGATGTCTTTCTCCTCAACAATTTTTGATTTGGTTGTTAAGTAGTTACAAATCGTCTTGTTGATAGATGATGGTTCGAAATTCTGCAATTGTGAAGGTTTTGACGATTGAATGTTCAAATAAGACTTGTTTCAACAAATGCATATTTCAAATTGAGTAGCTTTATAGCATGATTGGTGTCATTTGAATTGTGAAGTTAGAAGATACTTGGGAGGATGTTATTGAAATTTTATAGTTCGATTGGCCAAAACATGGAATTGTGGTCACCTACTCGTTGCAAACTGTTTGAATGAATTGAATTGCGTCCCTAGGAAGTATCTGATTAAAGTTTGTTACTTTTATTGTCTAATTGGTATTGGATTGATAACCCGATTGATGTAGGTGGTAAACAAAATACACATGCATGTTTAGTAACTTGTAAATGATTAAATCGAACTTGGAAATGTATAATTTAACTAGAGCTGGGACTGCCCTATTTTAGCAATGAAATTGGGACTGTTAGAGTCTAAGTATTAGATCAAAAAGTGTATTACATAGGGTCACGCATGTTGTAAGAGAAAGGTGATCAGTTAAAACTATGTTAAATATGTTTAGGAAGGATCCAAGGCTGTTAAATTAACGTAATTACGCTAATAATGTCCAAATTGTCTATGTATTGTGAGAACCTTTGATTTGTGTGAATTGCTATGTTAATTGGGAATTAGGAAATGAATTATAACAAGATTAGAGACTGTTCCGCTGGTGTCTAATGTAAATATATGTTCATCTGATTTAGACCCTGAAGAGATTGATGGAAGGAATGCTTTGAGTGATCAAGTCGACAATAGATAAAAAGGAGTGTCGATTCAAGGACAATTTTAGCATGGAAGAAAACTATGAGTGTAATCAGCATTTCGATTAACTAAATGCTTGATGTATAATTATAATGAAATGATTGTCAATTCAAGCATAAGTGCCTAAGTTGTTGGTGCTTGCTGGAAATTTGGTAAGGTAAGCATGCCAAGGTAAGTTATAAACCAATTAATGGAATTGAACAATTGTGTGAGTAGATTGGTCTGTTTGTCATCTCTATAGCCTGTTGAACATTGTTAATTGAATGGCATTAATCAATTAAATAGAAACTGTGTTTGGAAGCCTTGATTAGTACATAGACCTAGCTTGTTTGGCATGCCAAAAACTCCTGAGCTCAGCTTGTTAATGGCTATGGTCCCTCGGTGGTACCACAGTACCCTTGAATATATATATATAATTCCATGGAAAATTTGAATGCTAAGAATGTACCATTTCTTGTTAATTTCTTCGTATGAAGATCGTTCCTAGGTAGGTATTTAATCAAGGCCTCGAAAAAACCTTTGTTTGTTTATCTTTAAAAGTATCATGGTATGGTAAATTACATATATGTGTCACTTGATTGTATGATAGACAATTGAATGCTCCTTATAGAGATATATAACAATTCGATCTCTTGTAATATAAGAGATGATAGTATTGTTTCTTGACTTATTCGAATTTGATGATCTTGACTTATTCGAATAGCTACAAATGTAAATTTAAAATCTAGTGATTTGTTCTTACTCACATAGTTTACTACTATGTCAAGATTGAAAGTTCTAACACTCACCTTGACTCCCTTTCAGGAAAAGAAGAGTCTTAGACCATCTTGGGGAGCCGCGCAAGTCACAAGTAAACCTTAGAAAGTATGTTTTGTGTATTATTTTGGACTCCTAGGAAGGTGGCTGTAGAATGTAAATACTAGTTTATATTTTGGAACTTTGGAGAAGGCATGTAAAGGTTCTTAAATTCTATATATATATGTTTGTGCTTGTGATGCAATTGCTTGATTGACTTGGTGGAATTATTTGTGAAATTGGCTATGAATGAATAGTATGCATATTAGGCCTTAGTGTAAGTGTGGTTTGAGCATTGAAATAATCATTGTATGAATATATCTGTTAGGAAGGCTTAATTACTCCGATCATTAGTTATCTTCTAGTGTATTTTAGGTACATTTCTAATAATTCGAAGACTGGTAAACCGATCATCTATAATTTCCATAAATTTCTAACAAATTCACCCTTCACCTTAGTCGAATTGTTGTGTTAGAACATGTTGGTGTCATGTTAGGTGTTTTCTTTCGATTTTGGGACCTTGGATCTTTCATTTGAATGATTTCTTGTTAAGCAAGCAAGTTCGTTTGTTTTCCTTAATTGGGGGACACCTTGCGAAGTATAAATTTTAGGGGTTATTCAACTTGAGATAAGCTTAGTCACTTGGTTATATTAATTGTTCCTTAGTTTCTTAGTATGATATGTCTCTAAATTATGTGTTTCTTGTTCTTTTGCCAATTGTATTCTTATCTCTCAAAGAAGTATCTAATCTTGGATGAATGCTTATTTGAGCTATCTCCTTTAACTGTTTTTATTTCTTCACCAATTGAATGCCTGATCTTCCTTAGATTTAGAGGATGCTACAATTTGGTATTTAGAGCTAAGGTTTAGTCGATCCTTAGACTAAATCAATATAGGTTGTGCCACCTAGGAGTCAAGTACTATGTATGCTTGTGACTTTGTTTGATTAAGCCTCCCTTAAATGTTTATTTCAGATGTTTGAAACACATCTGGCCCGAGCTGGAAATAGCCCGACTAGTTCCTCCAATGAATGAGGAAGTGTTAGATTGAATCAAGATCAATCAGATCCCCTGAAGGCTGCACAACCACAGCCTGAGGCTCCCCCAAATGAATCAAATCCAAAAAGAATGTCTTCTTAGCATGACTAATATATTCAGTCAATTGGTTACTAATATGAAACAAAGTGACCCTCCTGTACCTGTAGTAACTCAAAACATGGCTCCAATTGATAAACTAGCTCAACATCGAGCCTACACCTTTGTAGGATCAGATGAGGAGAACCCTGAAGCGGCTGAGTATTGGTTAGAAACTACCATCAGGATTTTAACCAAACAACTCATGTGTTTAGATGAACACAAATTAGAATGTGCGGAAGCTTTGTTAGCCGGTGAAGCTTTGAGTTGGTGGGAGACTACGACTCTTACAGTTTCGAAGGAGGCAGTAACATGGGATTTCTTCTTGAAAGAGTTTCAGAAGAAGTACGTTAGTGAGCAATACCTAGTGATACATGCATGAGCGGGGTCAAATTACTAATATTGGACAAGAAGCTGAATTTGTTCGATGCAAACAATAAAAGCCAAAACAATGCACGCATAGGAGGTAAAAAATGATGCATCTTGGACAAGAAGTTGAATCTGTTTGTAAAGTCTGGAAAGTCAGCCAACTTGCGACGAGTTTTTGGATGGGATCCAGGAATTTCTGAGTCAAGTTGTCTTCTAACAAATTGTCCGTCATTCAGTTATCTTTCCAACGCATCTTGAAACGCATCAATCGGACATCAGGAACTCAAGATACGTCCAATTTACTGAAGACTGCGCATGCAGAAAACTGGATACGGGATTATTACGGGATTTTGTAAAATTCAGCCCAAAAGCTTAAATATAAGGCTTTGGACGAATTAAACTTAGCCCAATGTATTTATTATCATTTAAATTAATGTTTTTAGGGTTTTATATACTTTAGGAACCAGCCACCCAGCCCTTATCAGCTTATAACTTGCCTTATCATCCTATTCCTTGCCACACAAGCACAAGGAGTTTAAAGGCTGTTATTTTTTATTATTTTTAATTAGATTAGGTTTTCCTTGTTTTAGTAGAAGTTAAATTACTTTGTCTATCCTTCACCTATAAAAGGATGAAGCCTCCATCATTGTAAGGGAGATTTTCTTTGATTAATAAAAAGTTCTCTTTGGAGATTTTAGTATTCTTTGAGTTTGCAAGTGTTCGATAAACTTGTCTAGGAGTCATCTTCAACATAAGATCATCGAGTTCTTGTGAGGGAGATCATCTTCACACTCTTGCTTGCCTAGGTAATTGCATCTAGGAGGGTGGGTTAGAGCCGCTTGAGGTTGCTTGCTTAGATAATTGCATCTAAGAGGGTGCCGAGGACAAAACAACAACTATCAATTCATCACACAAGCCATCTTCCATAATTCCATAAACAAAGCTGGAATTTTCAGTTTGTTTTACCTTTCTCTTTCGTAATCTTTTTTTAATCTTTTTTTATTTATATTCTTATTTCTTATCATCTAATCCGTCATCTTGTCTTTCTTTCCTTAATTATCCAGCCCCGAATCTGAAATTTTCAAGAAACCCCAACTAGTTTCTCTTGAATTTTCAGATCTGCCCATACTTTTCTTGATTGAGTCTAGAGCTCCTAGTTTTTGCAACAACTTCATTGAAGGCTTCCAAATCCAAGATTGCGCTACTCTATCATTTGGTATCAGATTTGGGACGATTCTTGACAAGAATTTTGGCGTTTTTGGGTGAAAAACTCAAAAATTAGGGAAAATTCGTCAAATTCAAATGAGCGAATTTTGAACTGAAAATTTCCAGATTAGATCTACACCTTTGGAGGAGTCACCACATAAAATTTCAGAATATTTTGACATCGGTAACACCTCGAACGAATTAGATCAAGTTGCTACAAAATTCAAGGGTTTTCGGGGTTTTCTAATTTCTTTCATTCTTAGCCATTAGTTTTCGTTTGTTTTAGCTTTTATTGCTTCTTACACATCTTCTAACACCTTCTTGTTTCCTTGTGTTAGTAGGACTAAAAGTTGCATACTCTTCTTTCTCCTTGCAACTATAATTCTATTGGTGTCTAACCTTTTCATTGGATTCTTAAAGCAATTAGGATGTTTTATTTTCTTTTCAACACTCGTTATCGTATACCAATAAATATTTTTCAGTCACGATGTAAGATACAAGGTAATCTATGTTCTTTAATTATTGACGGTGACAGTCGTGTAAACTTAGTGAGCAGCTTCATTGTTGATGCACTCAATCTACCATGCCAAGAACACCCTAAGCCGTATCATCTTCAAGGGTTTAATAGCGGACCGGATATGAAGGTAACCGAACGTTGTTTAATCTCTTTTACTCTTGGAAGCTATTGTGATGATGTATGGTGTGACGTGGTTCCTATGGAAGTCACCCACTTGCTATTAGGAAGACCTTGGAAAAATGATCGTGGCGCTGTCCATCGAATCAATACAAATGGATACTCGGTTGTGCACCAAGGCCAGAAGCTCTCGTTTGCTACAATAGAGCCGAAAAAAGTAGATGAAGAAATAGAGAAAGCAAAAAAACAATGTGAGAGGATAAAACGAAAAAGATTGGAAGCACAAAAGGTTGAATCAATTGGCCACACAAAGGCAACCAACCATGAAGACATCCCAAAACTAGAAGGTACACATGATTCTCATCGTACTTCTACTTCTAGCATTTGTGCAAATGTTGATATTGGAGAAGAACCATCTCTCAAACAAAAGGATAGTGATAGTGAACACATTAGACAAGATGACAATGCTTCTAATCCCTCATGTGAAGTAGTAGGTCCACTTGCTATACTCTCATCACCTCCCCACGAAGAAAGTAAGTGTAATTCTAACCCTTCATTTGATTCTTGTCCTATAATTTCGTTAGAAACACTTTCTCCTCTACAGAAATTGTACATTGATGATAAATTTTGTGAGAGGGATATGGGATGTGAGATACAAAAGACTGAGAGTAAAGAGGCCGAGAGTAAAAAAAGTCAAATTAATAACCCAAATTTGGTGAGTGAAAATACATATGAGGTAAAAGTCACACAAAGCCCAAAAGAAAAAGACAAGAAAAAGAACACGACGAGTGATTTTGTTTTAACTAATCATTACAAATGTTCGAGTAGTGTTGTCTTATTTTTTCAGGATTTTGTTGAACCATTGAGAGGAGCTCAATTAGATCACTCCACATACAACAAAGAAGCCTTTTCAATTGAAGTTGACGATTCTTCTCTCATTGCCGATTTAGATTCGAGAACGAATCCTTTTGAGGAGTGGGGGAATGATACATGCATGAGCGGGGTCAAATTACTAATATTGAACAAGAAGCTGAATTTGTTCGATGCAAACAATAAAATCCAAAACAATGCACGCATAAGGAGGTCAAAAATGATGCATCTTGGACAATAAATTGAATCTATTTGTAAAGTCTGGAAAGTCAGACAACTTGCGACGAGGTTTTGGATGGGATCCAGGAATTTCTGAGTCAAGTTGTCTTCTAACAAATTGTCCATCATTCAGTTACCTTTCCAACGCATCTTGAAACGCATCAATCGGACATCAGGAACTCAAGATACGTCCAATTTACTGAAGACTACGCATGCAGAAAACTGGATACGGGATTATTACGGGATTTTGTAAAATTCAGCCCAAAAGCTTAAATATAAGGCTTTGGACGAATTAAACTTAGCCCAATGTATTTATTATCATTTAAATTGATGTTTTTAGGGTTTTATATACTTTAGGAACCAGCCACCCAGCCCTTATCAGCTTATAACTTGCCTTATCACCCTATTCCTTGCCACACAAGCACAAGGAGTTTAAAGGCTGTTATTTTTTATTATTTTTAATTAGATTAGGTTTTCCTTGTTTTAGTAGAAGTTAAATTACTTTGTCTATCCTTCACCTATAAAAGGATGAAGCCTCCATCATTGTAAGGGAGATTTTCTTTGATTAATAAAAAGTTCTCTTTGGAGATTTTAGTATTCTTTGAGTTTGCAAGTGTTCGGTAAACTTGTCTAGAAGCCATCTTCAACATAAGATCATCGAGTTCTTGTGAGGGAGATCATCTTCACACTCTTGCTTGCCTAGGTAATTGCATCTAGGAGGGTGGGTTAGAGCCGCTTGAGGTTGCTTGCTTAGATAATTGCGTCTAAGAGGGTGCCGAGGACAAAACAACAACTATCAATTCATCACGCAAGCCATCTTCACCTTCAACCTTCACACCATCTTCCATAATTCCATAAACAAAGCTGGAATTTTCAGTTTGTTTTACCTTTCTCTTTCGCAATCTTTTTTTAATCTTTTTGTTTATATTCTTATTTCTTATCACCTAATCCTTCATCTTGTCTTTCTTTCTTTAATTATCCAGCCCCGAATCTGAAATTTTCAAGAAACCCCTAACTAGTTTCTCTTGAATTTTCAGATCTGCCCATACTTTTCTTGATTGAGTCAAGAGCTCCTAGTTCTTGCAACAACTTGATTGAAGGCTTCCAAATCCAAGATTGCGCTACTCTATCACCTAGCCTAAAGGAGAAGACGTTTCTTGTATCTAAAGCAAGGGAGAGGTCAATTGAGCAATATGTTAGTGATTTTTGTAATTATTGCAAATATTGGTCGAAGTATATCAAGAAAGAAGAGGATAATTGCAGAATGTTTGTCGAGTGGGTTAAATGATGAATTGAGTCCCATGTTTGCGGCTCTCAGAATTACCAACTTCCAAGATCTGGTGAATCGGGCAATCACTACAGAAGCTAAGATGAAAGCTGCTGACAAGCGAATGGATAATTATTCCAGAAAAGACAAGAGACCGAGAAATGAAAGCAGAACCTTTTGGTCATTTAAGAAATCCAAAGGCCATGGAGGAAATTCTCCTAATCGAACTCCTTCACAAAAAGGCAATTTCATACCAAAGCTGCAATCTATGAGCAGGAATTCAACCTCGGCCATATATGTGGATAGCTCGGGAAACTCAGCTAGAGAATCTCAATCTCGTCTTTGCCAACATTGTCAGAATTTTCATTTGGGCTCTTGTAGGAAGAAGTCCAATGCTTGTTATCAATATGGAGGTTTAGACCAGTTTGTGAGAGACTACCCTCAATTGGGGAACAAACCTTCCGTTAGGGTAGCTTCCAATCCTATACCTACTCCATCACCGAAGGGTAAAGGATCGAAACAAGCATACTCGGGAAATTCGGGAAAGACTCGAGGGCAAGCTCCTACCTCCACGCACCAAGAATCTTGAGCCCCTGCTCAGGTGTATCACATCAAAGGCCGTGATGATGAAGATACACTTGATGTTATCGCAGGTACAATCGAACTCAATAATCATTTTGTTTATGCTTCAATGGACCCGGGATCTACACATTCATTCATTTGTTTTCCCTTACTTGAAAGACTCAACTTGAAATTTGAATTTGTTGATAAAGGGCTTGAGGTGTCGAATCCCATAGGAGGCAATATGACCTTAAATATCATGTGTAAAAATTGCTCTCTTTACATACAAAATATTCCCTTTTCAATTGCTCTGTATGTCTTACCTTATTGTGAATTTGATCTGATCTTGGGGCTAGACTGGTTAGGAAAACATAGAGCTTGGGTTGATTGTCAAAAGAGGAAACTTTACCTTAGGGGCTTAGGGAAGGAATCAATACTCCTTCTACATTCAAAAACCAAAGAACTAAACCCTTTAATTTCTTCTATGCTTGATACTACTAAATTCGAACTTGATATTAACTCAATACCAGCTGTATCTGAATTTGCTGATGTTTTTCCTAAGGAACTTTCAGGATTGCCCCCAACCCGAGAGGTGAAATTCAGAATCGAGATTTAACTTGGAACCAATCCTATATCCATCACTTCCTATAGGATGGCCTCGGTTGAGTTGAAGGAACTTCAGAAGCAGTTGCAAGAATTGCAAGACAGGGGTTTAGTCAACCAAGTTCATTGCTGTGGGGTGCTCCAGTACTCTTTGTTAAAAACAATGATGGTTCTATGAGATTGTGCATAGATTACCGGTAACTCAACCAAGTTACAATCAAGAACAAGTATCATCTTCCCAGGATAGAAGACTTATTCGATCAGTTGAAAGGCACATTCGTGTTTTCTAAGATCGATTTGAGATTGGGGTATTATCAAATGAAGGTTAGGGAATCCGATATACCCAAGACTACTTTCTGGACTCGATATGGCCATTACGAGTTCCTCGTAATCCCTTTTGGCTTGACAAATGCCCCCGCTGCATTTATGGATCTCATGAATTGGAATGTCACGCCTGAGAAGAGGCGGGGTCATTAATCCCATATCGGAAAGGAAAAGGGAGGTCTTGGGATATAAATACGGTGGTGCTGCACATCTTATCAGACATGTCTTTTGGGAAGAGGGTAATGGCCCCGTGACAAGTGGTACCAGAGCGACCCTTTGACTACCCGATTTCACACCGAGTGCCCATGAGTGGGGTAGGCAGGGTGGACAACTGTGACAAGGTGGCCCATCACGAGAGCGGAAGCTCGTGATGAGGGCGTCACGAGGTTGAGTGGGAGAGAATGTCAAGCCTGAGAAGAGGCGGGGTCATTAATCCCACATCGGAAAGGAAAAGGGAGGTCTTGGGATATAAATACGGTGGCGCTGCACATCCAACATCTGGACAAGTTTTTTGTAGTTTTTATCGATGACATCCTTATCTATTCAAAGGATAAATCAGAGCATTCAAGACATCTTGAAATAGTCCTACAAACTCTCAAGGAGAATCAACATTTTGCCAAGTTAACGAAGTGCGAGTTTTGGTTACTTGAAGTATCCTTTCTCAGGAATGTAATTTTTGCTGCCGGGATTAATGTCGACCCGAAAAAGATTCAATTGATAATTGACTGGAGGCCTCCGTGGAATGTTGGTGAAGTTCAGAGTTTCCTTGGCTTAGCAGGTTATTATCGAAGATTTGTGAAAGGCTTTTCTATTCTAGCCGCCCCCTTGACCAAATTACTTCGTAAGGAAACATGTTTGTTTGGTCAGAAGATCAACAAAGAAGTTTCGACCAATTGAAAGAAGTACTTACTCGAGCCCTGATTTTAACCCAGCCAGAATCGGGGAAAGACTTTATAGTGTTTAGCGATGCATCCCATTTTGGTTTAGGTTGTGTTCTAATAAAGCAAGATAATAAGGTGATAGCCTATGCTTCCCGACAATTGAAATCTCAAAAGCTTAATTATCCAACGCACGATCTCGAATTAGCTGCGGTAATTTTTGGCTTGGAATTATGGAGGCACTATTTATACGGAGAAAAATGTCATTTGTTACTGATCATAAAAGTTTGAAATACCTCCTAACTCAAAAAGAGCTCAATCTTCGACAACGAAGATGGGTCGAGTTGCTAAAAGACTATGATTTGGTCATAGATTATCACCCAGACAAAGCCAATGTTGTGGCTGATGCACTCAGTCGACAACATCATGGAGGTAATTATCAAACAAACTACTTCTTTTTCTTCAATCTAATCGAAAAATTGAATTGATCTGTGTCTAAAATTTGTTTCACCATTTTGTAGCATCCAACTCTATAAATTCCCACTTTCGAGTGTCCAAAACTCAAGGATCTATAGCCACCATTCGAATTCAATCAGATCTTGTATCTAGAATTTGATTACTCCAACGATCGGATCCTGAATTACAAAAAGTTCAACTCAAATTCAAGGATAACAATGAGTCGAAAATTTCTCTAAAAGAAGATGGATTACTCTACTTCCGGGATAGAGTACGTATCCCTAATGATCCTACTTTAAGAAAAGAAATTTTATAAGAAGCCCAAAATAGCCCTTTCTCGATACATTCGGGATTCGTGAAAAATGTATAAAGACCTCAAAGACTTGTACTGGTGGCCGGGAATGAAATATGCAATTACGGATTTTGTGTCTAAATGTTTAGTATGTCAGAAAGTGAAAACAGAGCACCAAGTCCCTTCGGGCTTATTGTAACCTATTGAGATACCTCAATGGAAATGGGAACAAATTACAATGGATTTTTTTAGTGGATTACCTATGTCTCCAAAGAAGAATGATGTTGTATGGGTCATCGTAGATAGGTTCTCAAGATCAGCCCATTTCCTCCCTGTTCGAATGAGCATGAGTTTGGAGCAATTAGCAGATTTATACATCTGGGAAATAATAAGGCTTCATGGAATTCCTGTTTCTATCATTTTAGACCGGGATCCCAGATTTACTTTTAAATTTTGGAAGTCCTTACAGAAAGCTCTTGGGTCTAAGGTTAATCTCAGTACAACCTTTCACCCCCAAACAGATGGCCAGTCTGAGAGAATCATTCAAGTTCTGGAGGACATGTTAAAGCTTGCATTCTTAATTTCGGCCAGAACTGGGAGAAAATTTTCCCTTAGCCGAATTCTCCTACAATAATAGTCACCAATCTTCTATTAAAATGGCACCCTTTGAAGCTCTTTACAGGAGAAAATGCAGAACACCCATGTGTTGGCCAGAATTAGGAGAGAACAACTTTGGGATGTAACTACTTCGTGAAACAGAAGAACAAATACAAATTATTTGCAACCGATTAAAAGAAGCTTTTGATCGGAAAAAAGCTTACGCCAATCGTAAAAGAAAGGACATCCAATATCAGGTGGGAGACAGAGTATTTCTTAAAGTATCACCGTGGAAAAAGGTATTCAAATTTGGGAAAAAGGGAAAACTTAGTCCCCGTTTTATTGGGCCTTTAGAAATAATAGAAGAGATAGGCCCTATTGCTTGTCGTTTGGCTTTACCCAAAGAATTCAACAAAATACACAATGTGTTTCACGCGTCAATGTTGTGTAGTTACCGGTCTGATCCAGCTCATGTTCTCGAGCCTGATGAAGAAGAATTGAATCCCAATATGACGTATGAGGAAGAGCCTATTCAAATAATTGACCAAGAGAATAGAAGGCTTCGAAATAGAACTATATATCTTGTTAAAGTCCTCTGGAGAAATCATGGTATTCAAGAAGCCACATGACAATCAGAATCAACCATGAGAAAGCAGTATCCTCACTTGTTTACTTCAGGTAAATTCGGGGACGCACTTTCTTAAGGGGAGAGAATTGTGACATCCCATGTCATGGCTTAGAAAATTGTATTGTTTTAATTTGATTTGTATATAAAATTGGGAAATTTAACTTAATAGAATAAAGGATTAGAGGTCTAAATCGAAGAATGAAGAGTCTAAAGACTCAATTGTAATTGGACTAAAAATGTAAGATTGAAAACTAGAGGATTGCATGCCAACTTTAAAGACATTGTGGACAATCCACATGTCTCCCTCCCCTTGATGGAATCGGATGATGGGGAACAAACAAAAAATGGCTTTCTTTTTCATTCTTGTTCACTGAAACTTGAGTGAGAGGGAGAATTAGGAAGAGAGAACTTTACTTATAACAAGGAGCGGTTCTTGAAGGGTGGATTATTGTCATTTGATCTTGTCTTGCAATTGTAGAGAAGGTAAGTGACGTCCTTCTCCTCAAGAATTTCAGATTTGGTTGTTAAGTAGTTACAAATCGTCTTGTTGATAGATGATGGTTCAAAATTCTGCAATTGTGAAAGTTTTGATGATTGAATGTTCAAATAAGACTTGTTTTAACAAATGCATCTTTCAAATTGAGTAGCTTAGTTTATAGCATGATTGGTGTCATTCGAATTGTGAAGTTAGAAGATACTTGGAAGGATGTTATTGAAATTTTTTAGTTCAATTGGCCAAAACATGAAATTGTGGTCACCTACTTGTTGCAAACTGTTTGAATGAATTGAATTGCGTCCCTAGGAAGTATCTGATTAAAATTTGTTACTTTTATTGTCTAATTAGAATTGGATTGATAACCCGATTGATGTAGGGGGTAAACAAAAAACACATGCATGTTTAGTAACTTGTAAATGATTAAATCGAACTTGGAAATGTATAATTTAACTAGAGCTGGGACTGCAATGTTTTAGCAATAAAATCGGGACTGATAGAGTCTAAGTATTAGATCAAAAAATGTATTACATAGGGCCACGCATGTTGTAAGAGAAGGGTGATGAGTTAAAACTATGTTAAATATGTTTAGGAAGGATCCAAGGCTGTTAAATTAATGTAATTACGCTAATAATGTCCAAATTGTCTATGTATTGTGAGAACCTTTGATTTGTGTGAACTACTATGTTAATTGGGAATTAGGAAATGAATTATAACAAGATTAGGGACAATTCCGCTATTTTCTAATGTAAATATATGTACATCTGATTTAGACCCTGAAGAGATTGATAGAAGGAAAGCTTTGAGTGATCAAGTCGACAATAGACAAAAAGGAGTGTCGATTCAAGGACAATTTTAGCTTGGAAGAAAACTGTGAGTGTAATCAGCATTTCGATTAACTAAATGCTTGTTGTATAATTATAATGAAACGATTGTCAATTGAGGCATAAGTGCCTAAGTTGCTGGTGCTCGCTGGAAATTTGGTAAGGTAAGCATGCCGAGGTAAGTTATAAACCAATTAATGGAATTGAACAATTGTGTGAATAGATTGGTCTGTTTGTCATCTATATAGCCTGTTGAACATTGTTAATTGAATGGCATTAATCAATTAAATCGAAACTGTGTTGGAAGCCTTGATTAGTACATAGACCTAGCTTGTTTGGCATGCCAAAAACTCTTGAGCTCAGCTTGTTAATGGACTACGGTCCCTCGGTGGTACCACGGTACCCTTGAATATATATATATAATTCCATGGAAAATTCGAATGGTAAGAATGTACCATTGCTTGTTAATTTCTTCGTATGAAGATTGTTTCTAGGTAGGTACTCAATCAAGGCCTCAAAAAAACCTTTGTTTGTTTTTCTTTAAAAGTATCATGGTATGGTAAATTACATATATGTGTCAGTTGATTGTATGATAGACAATTGAATGCTCCTTGTAGAGATATATAACAATTTAATCTCTTGTAATATAAGTGTAACACCCCCTACCCCGGGCTAGTAGCAAATCGGCTAGGGAACGGCTCGGGAGTGTTACTTAAGAAAGGACAAGGCAAGCAATACAAGCAATACAATACAAGGTAAGACATTGATAACTCATCCTTATTAGGTGAGTTACTGATACATGTATGGGGGGCTAAAATGATGCATTGTAGCCAAAGAGTTGAAGCTGTTTTATAAGTCTGGAATTTCAGCCGACTTCCATCGAATTTTTGGATGTGATCCAGGCATTTATGGGTCAACATGTCTTCTTAAAACTTGTCCGGCTGTAAATTAGCTTTCCAACGCATCTTGAAACGCCTCAATCGGACATCTGGATCTCAAGATACGTCTATTTTAGCGAAGACAGCGCATGCAGAAATTCCTATACGGGATTAATAAGGGATTTTTGGATATTTACGAATTTTCAAGATTTTATTTGATTATTTGTAATTTAAATCAACATAGGATTCTGCAATATCTATTAGGATCAGATTTATTTAATTAAGATTTTATTTTTAGCATTTATTTATTATTAGAAGTTACTTATCTAATTAGGAGATTAGATTTTAACATTTATTTATTGTATTTAATTCCTAAGTTTAGTAGGATTAAAACTTCTCCATGGCCTATATAAAGGAGGCTTCACCCACATTGTAATTCAGATTTCATTGATTAATAAAAATTTCTCTTTAGAGATTTTAGTATTCTTTGAGTTTGCAAGTGTTCGATAAACTTGTCTAGAAGCCATCTTCAACATAAGATCATCGAGTTCTTGTGAGGGAGATCATCTTCACACTCTTGCTTGCCTAGGTAATTGCATCTAGGAGGGTGGGTTAGAGCCGCTTGAGGTTGCTTGCTTAGATAATTGCGTCTAAGAGGGTGCCGAGGACAAAACAACAACTATCAATTCATCACGCCATCTCCACATATTCAAGCTTCCTCCATTGACGCCACCACCATAAGCAAATCTGAATTTTTAGATTTGTTCTTTATTTTGTTTTTCTCTTTATTCGAATTTGCGCTACTCTATCAGTTACTTAACTAACAAGCAACCAAATTTTGATTTCCAAACATGAAGGCATTCGATTAGATCATTAGGCAATTTAAATGATTTCTTTCATTGCTTACACTATAAGTTACTACTTTCATGATTCACTTAAGTTCATCTTATACCTTAATCATTCGAATGACCCTAGTATGCAACATAATTCCATTTCATTTCAATGTTCTTTAATTTTTTACATGTACTAATGTCATACCTAAATTCAATAATCATGACCATGTTAACATACAATTTAGTGTAACTTATTTCAAACATATAGACCATTCCGCAATCCTATTCCAACACACAATATACATACAACATGTGATACATGCATGAGCGGGGTTAAATTACTCATATTAGACAAGAAGCTGAATTTGTTCGATGCAAACAATAATGGCCAAAACAATGCACGCATAGGAGGTCAAAAACGATGCATCTTGGACAAGAAACTGAATTTGTTTGTGAAGTCTGGAAAGTCAGCTAACTTGCGACGAATTTTTGGATGGGATCCAGGCATTTATATAGGTCAACATGTCTTCTTAAAACTTGTCAGGCTGCAAATTAGCTTTCCAACGCATCTTGAAACGCCTCAATCGGATATATGGATCTCACGATACGTCTATTTTAGCGAAGACAACGCATGCAGAAATTCCTATACGAGATTAATATGGGATTTTTGGATAATTACGAATTTTCAAGATTTTGTTTGATTATTTATAATTTAAATCAATATAGGATTCTGCAATATCTATTAGGATCAGATCTATTTAATTAAGATTTTATTTTTAGCATTTATTTATTATTAGAAGTTACTTATCTAATTAGGAGATTAGATTTTAGCATTTATTTATTGTATTTAATTCCTAAGTTTAGTAGGATTAGAACTTCTCCATGGCCTATATAAAGGAGGCTTCACCCACATTGTAATTCAGATTTCATTGATTAATAAAAAGTTCTCTTTGGAGATTTTAGTATTCTTTGAGTTTGCAAGTGTTCGGTAAACTTGTCTAGAAGCCATCTTCAACATAAGATCATCGAGTTCTTGTGAGGGAGATCATCTTCACACTCTTGCTTGCCTACTTAATTGCATCTAGGAGGGTGGGTTAGAGCCTCTTGAGGTTGCTTGCTTAGATAATTGCGTCTAAGAGGGTGCCGAGGACAAAACAACAACAACAAATCGCAAGCCATCTTCATCTTCAACCTTCACGCCATCTCCACAAGCCATAAACAAAGTTGGAATTTCCAGATTTGTTTTACGTATCTGCTTATCTTAGTCTTTTTCAATCTTTTGTTTTTATTCTTATTAATCGTCATCTTATCTTCCCTCTTATCTCCGTTTCTTGAATTTCCAGCATTAAATCTGGATTTTTCAAGAAACCCCCAACTAGTTTCTCTTAAATTTTCAGATTTGCGCCTAACTTCCTTGTTCGAGTCTAAAGCCCTAGGTTTGCTTCCAAGCCATCCAATTGAAGGTTACCACGTTCCAAAGCATACTCTATCATTTGGTATCAGATTTGGGACGATTCTTGACAAGAATTTTGGCGTTTTTGGGTGAAAAACTCGAAAATTAGGGAAAATTCGTCAAATTCAAACGAGCAAATTTTGAGCTAACAATTTCCATATCATATTTACACCTTTGGAGGAGTCACCACATAAAATTTCAAAATTGTTTGACATCGGGAACACCTCAAACGAAGTAGATCAAGTTGCTGCAAAATTCTAGGTTTTCCGGGGTTTTTCTAATTTTCTTTCATTCTTAGCCATTAGTTTTCGTTTGTTTTAGCTTTTATTGCTTCTTACACATCTTCTAACACCTTCTTGTTTCCTTGTGTTAGTAGGACTAGAAGTTGCATACTCTTCTTTCTCCTTGCAACTATAATTCTATTGGTGTCAACCTTTTCTTCGGATTCTTAAAGCAATTAGGATGTTTTATTCTCTTTTCAACACTCGTTATCGTATACCAATAAATATATTTTGGTCACGATGTAAGATACAAGGTAATCTATGTTCATTAATTATTGATGGTGACAGTCGTGTAAACTTAGTGAGTAGCTTCATTGTTGATGCACTCGATCTACCATGCCAAGAACACCCTAAGCCATATCATCTTCAAGGGTTTAATAGCGGACCGGATATTAAGGTAACCGAACGTTGTTTAATCTCTTTTACTCTTGGAAGCTATTGTGACGATGTATGGTGTGACGTGGTTCCTATGGAAGTCACCCACTTGCTATTAGGAAGACCTTGGAAAAATGATCGTGGCGCTGTCCATCGAATCAATACAAATGGATACTCAGTTGTGCACCAAGGCCAGAAGCTCTCATTTGCTACAATAGATCCGGAAAAAGTAGATGAAGAAATAGCAAAAGCAAAAAAAACAGTGTGAGAGGATAAAACGAAAAAGATTGGAAGCACAAAAAGGTTGAATCAATTGGCCACACAAAGGCAACCAACCATGAAGACGTCCCAAAACCAGAAGGTACACATGATTCTCTTCGTACTTCTACTTCTAGCATTTGTGCAAATGTTGATATTGGAGAAGAACCATCTCCCAAACAAAAGGATAGTGATAGTGAACACATTAGACAAGATAACAATGCTTCTAATCCCTCATGTGAAGTAGTAGGTCCACTTGCTATACTCTCATCACCTCCCCACGAAGAAAGTAAGTGTAATTCTAACCCTTCATTTGATTCTTGTCCTATCATTCCGTTAGAAACAGTTTCTCCTCTACAGAAATTGTACATTGATGATAAATTTTGTGAGAGGGATATGGGGTGTGAGATACAAAAGACTGAGAGTAAAGAGGCCGAGAGTGAAAAAAGTCAAATTAATGGCCCAAATTTGGTGAGTGAAAATACATATGAGGTAAAAGTCACACAAAGCCCAAAAGAAAAAGACAAGAAAAAGAACGCGACGAGTGATTTTCTTTTGACTAGTCATTACAAATGTTCGAGTAGTGTTGTCTTATTTTTTTAGGATTTTGTTGAACCATTGAGAGGAGCTCAATTAGATCACTCCACATACAACAAAGAAGCCTTTTCAATTGAAGTTGATGATTGTTCTCTCATTGCCGATTTAGATTCGAGGACGAATCCTTTTGAGGAGTGGGGGAATGATACATGCATGAGCGGGGTTAAATTACTCATATTGGACAAGAAGCTGAATTTGTTCGATGCAAACAATAATGGCCAAAACAATGCACGCATAGGAGGTCAAAAACGATGCATCTTGGACAAGAAACTGAATTTGTTTGCAAAGTCTGGAAAGTCAGCTAACTTGCGACGAATATTTGGATGGGATCCAGGCATTTATGGGTCAACATGTCTTCTTAAAACTTGTCCGGCTGCAAATTAGCTTTCCAACGCATCTTGTAACACCTCAATCGGATATATGGATCTCACGATACGTCTATTTTAGTGAAGACAGCGCATGCAGAAATTCCTATACGGGATTAATACGGGATTTTTGGATAATTACGAATTTTCAAGATTTTATTTGATTATTTATAATTTAAATCAATATAGAATTCTGCAATATCTATTAGGATCAGATCTATTTAATTAAGATTTTATTTTTAGCATTTATTTATTATTAGAAGTTACTTATCTAATTAGGAGATTAGATTTTGGCATTTATTTATTGTATTTAATTCCTAAGTTTAGTAGGATTAGAACTTTTCCATGGCCTATATAAAGGAGGCTTCACCCACATTGTAATTCAGATTTCATTGATTAATAAAAAGTTCTCTTTGGAGATTTTAGTATTCTTTGAGTTTGCAAGTGTTCGGTAAACTTGTCTAGAAGCCATCTTCAACATAAGATCATCGAGTTCTTGTGAGGGAGATCATCTTCACACTCTTGCTTGCCTAGGTAATTGCATCTAGGAGGGTGGGTTAGAGCCGCTTGAGGTTGCTTGCTTAGATAATTGCGTCTAAGAGGGTGCTGAGGACAAAACAACAACAACAAATCACAATTTCCAGATTTGTTGAAGATGGCTTCTAGACAAGTTTACCGAACACTTGCAAACTCAAAGAATACTAAAATCTCAAAAGAGAACTTTTTATTAATCAGTGAAATCTGAATTACAATGTGGGTGAAGCCTCCTTTATATAGGCCATGGAGAAGTTGTAATCCTACTAAACTTAGGAATTAAATACAATAAATAAATGCTAAAATCTAATCTCCTAATTAGATAAGTAACTTCTAATAATAAATAAATGCTAAAAATAAAATCTTAATTAAATAGATCTGATCCTAATAGATATTGCAGAATCTTATATTGATTTAAATTATAAATAATCAAATAAAATCTTGAAAATTCGTAATTATCCAAAAATCCCGTATTAATCCCGTATAGGAATTTCTGCATGCGCTGTCTTCGTTAAAATAGACGTATCGTGAGATCCATATATCCGATTGAGACGTTTCAAGATGCGTTGGAAAGATAATTTGCAACCGGACAAGTTTTAAGAAGACATGTTGACCCATAAATTCCTGGATCCCATCCAAAAATTCGTCGCAAGTTAGCTGACTTTCCAGACTTCACAAACAAATTCAGTTTCTTGTCCAAGATGCATCGTTTTTGTCCTCCTATGCGTGCATTGTTTTGGCCATTATTGTTTGCATCGAACAAATTCAGCTTCTTGTCCAATATGAGTAATTTAACCCCGCTCATGCATGTAGCAACATGGTTTACTCACACACTCAAATGACCCTAACATCCTACAAAGCATTCGATTGGTGAGTCAAGTAGCATGGTTCATCACATTCTACTTTCAATTCAAACAAGACATGAATCATTTCATGTTATTCATTCAATCTTATGCATGTACACTAAGTGAGGCATTCGAATACTCCAAGGTAAACTAGATCAAATACTTAGTCATTCCAAACACACAATAACACTTGGCCATTTCATTTGTATCATCATATGTGCAGCAAACAACATTGCATTACAAGTACTTTAAGTTCGTTACATACTTGCCAATAGGTTCATAGCATAGTAGGACCAATCAAGAACACACATATATACAAGTTAAAGTGTACCAAAATGCATGATCAAGCTAAATTATATACAATCTAATGCCAACAATCTAGGAGATATACAAAACAAGTATGAAACCATACTTTAACTATGCTTGTGTCTTGCTTCGAGCTCAAGTAATCAGGCTTCAAGATCAAGCAACACTCGAATCCTTTATCCTGTAGTTGGAAAGAATAAAAATGAGAGTGATAAGTATAAGAATGTACTTAGTGAGGTAGTAACTAGTTCTAACCATTTGTTATATCAAGTTATGTGTCATTTAATCAAGAATGAACATAGCTAGGGGTTTCAAGCATTAGAATGATCCTAGATAAGGCTTTCAAGCATCAAGATAATCCTAGCTAAGGATTTCAAACATTCGGATATCAAGGAACAAGAACATGGAATCATACTTCATGTATTCATATCAAATATCAAGCACATCATGCTTTCAAAACAAGTAATCAAGTTAAGTCATGCTTACATGACAAGTAACATACAATACATGGCTTTCAAGACAAGTCATATTCAATATATAGCTTTCAAGACAAGTAACATGTGATATTGGATTGTTATTTCATGAGTTATCAATTAAACAACCCCTTTGGAACTTAGTTTGTATAGGTAATCGAGTCTCCAACCAATTGTCGCCACAAGATGCACCGTAGTACTAGTCAACCCTCCTACTATCGCCAAAGACCATATACGTACCCTCCGTATGTCGCCAAATAGGGGCCTTAGCCCTGGACCGTAGTCCACCCTGACACAATGAGCTCTAGACTCTAAGGCATGCCCTTCTACCTAGTCCAACTAGCTACCAAGGTTGTTCGATTTACCATTTATACAAGTTTATCAAGATCAAGATCATGTCAACCAAGTTCATTTCATACTAGGCCCTTAGGCCATTTGAGCGTAGCTCACAAATCATGTAATTCTCATGTTTCATTTCATCAAGATGAGATAATATCTCAAGCAAGTGCTCTAGGATTCAATCACATGCAACATGTAACATACAAGCACCAATGTACTACTTAAACATGCTTAGCATTCGAATAAAACATGTATTCAAGATGTGATCAAACTTCATGCATTACTAGTCATTCTTCCCTTATTAGGTCAAGTCCATAATTAGGTTCTTTTAAGCATTTCAAGAATGTAAACAAGCATGCATTGGTTAGGACCTAGTCCTAACCCTGGAGATAACTACACTCACAATACTCCAAGCTTAGCTAGTCTTGGATCCACACTCTTTTGTTCTTATCTTTAGATTGTTCCAATCTTTCCTCTTCCACCAAGTTCAATCCTGGTTCTAACACATTACAAGCAAACATAAATCAAAACAAGTTCACAAAGTCATTCAATCAAGGCAAGGTTACAAGTATACAACATTCACAAATTTGGCAGCATGTTCATATACATTCTCCACTACACTTAACTACACTTATCTATACTCTAGTTCATGTAAAATAGGGCAGAATCAATGTCCTAAAACTGTTTACAAAATAGTTTACAAATTGCCACAAAACAATGTACAATAATTACCTATACTGCTGCTGCCAGGCAGCTTGTACTCTAGTCACTTAATCATGCATAACTTTCATTCCGTATGTCGGAATTTTAATTGGTTTACACCGTTGGAGAGCTAACGTAATTTTCTTTATAACCATATAAGGAGTGCATTTTATTTCTTTTCCAATTAATACAGTTTTTAACTTAAAGACAGGGCAATTTGCTGCACTGGACAGTTTGCACTGTCCCTAGTGTATCTTCTCTACATTTCATTCTACAATCGAGAATTCAGTTCTTTTTTCTCCTAATGAATTTAGACATATCAAGGTGTTGTCCATAAAAATTTCAGCCTTAAATTCATTTTATAAAATTTATAGTGATTTTTCAAAGTTACTGCCCAGAACAGAGTATTATGGGCAGATGACACTAGGTTGAATTTCTAGCTTCTTAACTCATTTTAACAAGGTTCTAACATGGCAATTCAATTCATTTTCATGTTCTTACATGTCTAGGTCAATCTAATTCACCTTGCAATGAGCTTAAAATAGGGATTATCATGTTGAACCGAAATTGATCTATTTGTTCAACATTGCACATCCAATTTACCAATTGAGCGGTCCATTACCTATTTTAACTAATCTAGTTAGGTGCTTTCACATTTCCAGCAACTTATTTACTCAAATCAATTCTCAATTCATCTACCAACATGATCAAAATAGGGTTCTATATTCAATTAACATGCTTAAACATTTTCACTACGAAAACAGTCCCAATTCAACATTGTTTCCAATCATATACACATTTCAAATTGAAGCTAACATGATCCTAACACACATAACAATCATCCTAATCAATCTAGGCAACAAGAACATCAAAATCTCAAGGTTCAAACAATCTATAACAAGTTGAAATCAAGCATTTTACCTTCTCCAAGCTAAATTTGATCAAGGTTGAATCAAGAAGCATGAATTTGGAGGTAATATATGAAGCTTTCTTTCTCCTAATGGATGAGTATGGTTCGGCCAAGGTGGAGGGAGGTGGAGTGGAGAAGATGATATGAACGTCAATGGCAAAGACCCAGAGAAGTACCCAGGTGGCCCCATTACTCGAGCAAGGGTCAAGGAGTTCCAAGCAGCCATGGAAAATATGTTTACATCAAGCTTGGGACGTGAGAAAGAAGAAATAATAAGGGAGGAACACTTTACTTTGCTTATGCATGAATTTGCATGAGTATTTAAAGTTTGCATAACATTCATTGCATTCAATAAACATGTTGTTCATTAAAGCATGCGTTGCATTTAAACATGTAGTTCATTTAGTTATACACTTCATTTAACTAAGTAGTTCATTGATTAAACTAGTTCATTCAAGATTATTAGTTCATTGAATAAAGTTAGTTCATTAATTAAACTAGTTCATTCATCAAACTAGCTCATTTATTAAACTAACTCTTAATTGTTTACATGCATGTTTTCAATTAAAGATTGAATAAAGTTTACCTTTGTGTCTAGGTGCATGAGGGAAGATGAACGGTTTTACCAGATGCAAGAATATCAGCAGAATGTCTTCCAATTCTGGATGCGATACAGACGTGTTTGGATCCAGAAATCAATTGGACATTATTCCTCCATCTCTTAGCTTTCCAATGCCTTTTGAATCACCTCAATCCGATATCGGGAGCTTGAGATACGAATGATTTACTGAAGACAGTGCAGGCTGAAATTTTTATTACAGGAATTTTATATGCATGGATGATTTGAATGAATTTGAGCCAAGGAAGAGTTCTTTCATCTTCTACCAAGAGACAAGCAATTGATGGCCATCTTAATTCAGCAAATTCAAGGCATTCAAGGTTGATGTTATCACCATTCAAGTGGGGTTTCAAAATTCATTGAGGAGACATGAAATGAAGGCTGGATGAAACTCACCTTTTTATGACATTCAAGTCATATTAATCAGCTTGGAAGATGAAGAGTTGCACTTAAACTGGACAGCAAGGATGTCTACATTCATCCTTGTCCACATTCATCCCCTTTCTCTTCATATGATAGCAAAACAAGGCAGCCCAAGAGTCCTTCTTAATTTGGACGAAAATATGACTAAATTCAACCTCAATTTGTCTAAACTAATCAGCTTTGAAGATGAGAAGAAAGGACAAAGCATTCATGTGTATTCAAGTGCATTAAGATGAGCATTCATCTTTCTTGTAACACCTTTTCATATTCTGCCTACTTCTACTATAAATAGGCATCTTTAGGATCATTGTAAGACACACTTTGAATATATAAAACATCTTTGAAAGATTGCTTTCATTCTTGTTCTCTTGTGGAACTTTATCGGCTTCAAGTTAGTCTTGTAGTCTTCATCCATTTCCCTTTTGTTATAGCGTTGGTTCCTAGCTCATCTATAGCTAGTGGGTCACGTTCCATATCCTACCACTTCATTTCCACTTTATTATATTGCTGGTTCCTAACTCTTTATAGTTAGGGGTCACAATCCATCCTTTGAATTTCTTCATCTTAACGCCAACACCCCATCATCTTCACCTACATTTTCATCTTTTATTTTTTTTTCTTCCATAATCACAACTATCACTCTTCCTACACCCCTTCTACATATCTTTCATCCCATTATTTCTATTTCTTATTTATCTATTTCTACTTACATTGTTGTTTGAGTAATTTGAATACATTCAAAGCAACTGCAGAGTTCTTACTAGAATCACGATCGGGCATTCACATATGATTTCAAAACTCATAGTCGAGATCATATCATTTGGTATCAGAGCCTAGACGATTCAGTAAGCGTATTATTTTCTCTCTCCCGGGTTAGTAAAAAAAAATCAAAAAAAAAAAAAAAAAAAAAAATAAAGAGGGAGGGAGCAGTCTATTCTTGTTTAAAAAAAAAATTACAATACATCATTTCTTATTGCTGAATTACAAATTCCTTTACCTATTCTTAGTAATTCTTTCTTTTTTTTGAAGCCATTATCCTTTTATTATTCATCATTCTCCTACCAAGCTAGAATTGTTTCAGCCAAGTCCACGAGACACTTGTAAGCCTTGAGGAAGTTCCCAAAAGGACTTGAAAATAAAGCACAGTGGTAAAAGGCATGAGTGTGCATTAAGGGAAAAGCCTAACCAGTGAAACACGAGTGTGAGTGCATTTTCTTTGGAGTGGAAAGGTGAGATTTTGTGTTAGTAAGGTTTAATTTCTTTTGTTTCTTTATCTAACATGTCACAAAGATCTGGTCATAGTGGTGAAGGAGTTCCCAATTTGCAAAATCAGGCTATGCTTCAAGCAATGGCCAAAATGATCCAAGAGCAATTGGAGCCCCTAATTGAGCGAATAGACCAGCTTGAAATTTCACAAGCTAATCAGGGTAATGAGGAGTATCTGAAGAAGTTGAAGTAGATGATGTGCAAGATCAAGTATCCCAACATAGCATGGTACAACAAGGCGGAGAGAGCTCGACCACGAGTAGACGATAATCTCAGCAACATCAAGATTACCATTCCTCCTTTTCAAGGAAGAACGGATCCTGAAACCTATCTTGCATGGGAAAAGAAGGTTGAGCACATTTTTGAGTGCCATAACTATTCAGCTTAAAAGGTAAAACTTCGCTGCCATTGAGTTTACGGATTATGCACTAATATGGTGGGATCAATTGACATCAAGTAGGAGACGCAATGGAGGACATCCTATCACTACATGGGATGAAATGAAAGCGGTGATGCGAAGGCGATTCATTCCAACCCACTACCATCGAGAGTTATTCAACCGTCTTCAAAATCTTTCACAAGGTAACCGAAGTGTTGAAGATTACTACAAAGAGATGGAGGTGTCCATGATTCGAGCCAACATCGACGAGGATCGAGAAGCCACAATGGCAAGATTCCTAAGCGGGACTAAATCCGGACATTGCGAGCGTGGTCGAGTTGCAACATTATGTGGAGATGGAAGACATGGTGCATATGGCCATGAAAGTGGAAAAACAGCTCAAAAGAAAGGGTGCCACGATCTTATGGGAGTTCAACATCAAAATGGGGCAAAGTTCATACAAGAAGACTCCTCCAATACCGTCCCACGAAAAAGGAGGACCACCGAAAGAAAAATAAGCCCATTGCGAAACCAGCAAGGGTAAGACTACCGCTACTCCAAATCGTTCCGTGACATACAATGTTTTAAGTGTTTGGGCGTGGACACATTGCAAGCCAATGTCGAACCGCAACACCATGCTTCTTGAGATGATGGAGAAGTTGAATCGGAACAAGAAGAGGATGAGAATGAAGATGTTGCCATCGAAGAAGAAGAATTAGAGTATGGCGTGGAAGGAGAGGTTCTTGTTGTCAAAAGAAGCCTAAGCGTACAATCCGTTGGAGGAAATGAACAACGAGAAAATATCTTCCATACTCGTTGCCATGTTGGAGGAAAGGTATGCTTTGTTATTATTGATGGTGGTAGTTGCACTAATGTTGCTAGTACCTTAATGGTAGATACACTTGGCTTGGCAACAACAAAGCATCCACAACCTTATAAGCTACAATGGCTCAACGATGGAGGAGAACTCAAGGTGACCAAACAAGTTCAGGTGTTTTCTCTATTGGGAAGTACAAAGACGAGGTATTATGCGATGTCGTTCCAATGCACATAAGCCATTTATTACTTGGAAGGCCTTGGCAATTTGATAGGCGAGTGATCCATGACGGGTATACCAACGGTATCGTTCACCCATGAAACAACAAAGAAGATCACTTTAGCCCCACTTTCTCCAAAACAAATACATGAAGACCAAATTTTATTGAGAGGAAAAATTGAAAAAGCCAAAGAGAGAGAGACCAAAATGGAGGTAAAAGCAAAGGAGTGTGATCAAAATGAGGAAGGAAAATCAGCATTCTTTCTAAAGAGAGAGTTGAAAAAGAGTTTAATGACAGCAAAGGAAGCACTTGTGCTCATGTACAAGGAAAATTTCTTGAATACTAACTACCTTGATCAAAATTTGCCTGCTTTTGTTGTGTCTTTATTGCAGGAGTTTGATGACCTATTTCGGAGGAAATACCAAGTGGGCTGCCACCTATTCGTGGCATAGAACATCAAATAGACTTTGTTCGGGGCCGTCATTCCAAACCGACCAGCGTGCGAAGCAACCCCAAGAAAACTAAGGAGTTGCAAAGGCAAGTATCTGAGTTGATGTCAAAAGGCTACGTGAGGGAAAGCCTTAGCCCATGTGCGTGCGGTTCTACTTGTGCCAAAGAAGGATGGAACTTGGCGCATGTGTGTGGACTGCCGAGCGGTAAACAAAATTACAGTAAAAATATCGTCACCCTATTCCTCGCTTAGATGACATGTTAGATGAGCTTAGTGGTTCTAACCTCTTTTCCAAGATTGATCTTAAAAGTGGTTACCACCAAATCTGAATCTTGGGAAGGTGATGAGTGGAAAACAGCATTCAAAACTAAGCAAGGCCTTTATGAGTGGTTGGTTATGCCTTTTGGCTTAACTAATGCTCCAAGCACGTTTATGAGGTTAATGAATCATGTTCTTAGGCCATTCTTGGGTAAGTTTTGTGTGGTTTACTTTGATGACATTCTAATCTATAGTAAAACCATGGAAGAACATGTTCAACATTTAAGGTCAGTTTTGCTAGTTTTGAGGAAGGAAAAACTGTTTGCTAACTTACAAAAATGTACATTTTGTCTTGACAGGGTTGTTTTCCTAGGTTTCGTTGTGAGTTCTGAAGGCTTGGAGGTGGACAAAGAGAAGGTTAAAGCCATTGAAGAGTGGCCACGACCAGCAAGCATTTCTCAAGTTAGGAGCTTCCATGGACTTGCAAGTTTTTATCGAAGATTAGTCCCCAACTTCAGCACCATAGCCGCCCCACTAACAAGTGTTATTAAGAAGAATTCTAAATTCTTTTGGGGGAAGATCAAGAGAAGTCCTTTAATAGCATTAAAGATTGTTTAATACATGCCCCTTTACTTGCTCTACCTGATTTTAATCTAACTTTTGAAATTGAATGTGATGCATCAGGTGTAGGAATTGGAGCAGTTTTGTCTCAAGGTGGACGTCCTATAGCCTATTTCAGTGAAAAATTAAGTGGAGCTACGCAATTACCCTACCTATGACAAGGAGATGTATGCTCTTGTGAGGGCAATGGAAACATGGCAACATTACCTTTGGCCTAAGGAGTTCATCATTCACACTGATCATGAGGCATTGAAACATATCCGGGGCAGCATAAACTCAACAAAAGGCATGCCAAATGGGTGGAGTTTCTTGAAACTTTCCCATATGTTATCAAGTACAAGAAAGGTAAGGAGAATATAGTTGCCGATGCATTGTCACGGAGGTATATTCTTTTAAACACTTTGGAATCTAAGTTATTGGGTTTTGTTTTTATTAAAGACTTATATGTCTCTGACTCTGATTTTGGAGAGATTTACAAAGCTTGTGAGAAAAGGTCAATTGAAAAATACTATAAGCATGATGGTTTCCTATTTAAGGAAGGAAGACTATGCATCCCTCAAGGTTCCATGCGTGAATTGCTAACTAAGGAAGCTCATGGAGGAGGATTAATGGGACATTTTGGGATAGCAAAGACTTTGGCTATACTTCAAGAGCACCTATATTGGCCTAAAATGAAACGAGATGTGGAGAGGTTGTGTGAGCGATGCATCACTTGCAGGAAGGCCAAATCTAAAGTCATGCCACATGGACTTTACACACCACTACCCATACCGGAAGCACCATGGATGGATATTTCAATGGATTTTGTGCTAGGGCTTCCACGTACCAAGAATAACAAAGATTCCATCTTTGTAGTTGTGAATAGATTCTCCAAAATGGCTCATTTCATTCCTGTAACAAAACTAATGATGCCTCACATATTGCTACTTTGTTTTTCAGGAAATCTTAAGGTTACATGGCATACCAAGAACTATTGTGTCTGATCGGGATGTGAAGTTCTTAAGTCACTTTTGGAGAGCCCTATGGAGTAAGATTGGTACTAAGTTACTATTCTCCACCACTTGCCACCCTCAAACGGATGGCCAAACTGAAGTGGTGAACAGTACTTTCTATGTTACTTGATCCATCATTAGGAAGAATTTGAAAACATGGGAGGAGAGTTTACCACATGTGGGTTTTGCATACAACCGTTCGATCCATAGTACTACAGGCGCGCGCGCCTTTTGAAGTGGTGTATGGATTCAATCCATTAACACCGATAGACTTGTTACCACCATTACCCGCTGATCAAATTGTGAATAAAGATGGACTTAATAAAGCTGAATTTGTTAAGAAGCTTCATCAACAAGTGCGGGAGAACATTGAAAAACGAACCAAGCAATATGAGCAGCAAGCAAATAAGGGTTGTAAGCGAATTTCCTTTGAGCCAGGGGATTGGGTGTGGCTGCACATGAGGAAAGAAAGGTTCGGCTCAACGAAAGTCAAATTAATGCCTCGGGGAGATGGACCATTCCAAATAGTCAAGAAGATCAATGACAATGCCTATCAATTAGATCTTCCAGGTGAGTTTAATGTTAGTGCAACCTTCAATGTTGCTGACCTATCTCCTTATGATGTAGATGACGATTTGGGGACAAATCGCCTTAAAGGGGGAGGACTGATATGAACGTCAATGGCAAAGACCCAGAGAAGTACCCAGGTGGCCCCATTACTCGAGCAAGGGCCAAGGAGTTCCAAGCAGCCATGGAAAATATGTTTACATCAAGCTTGGGACGTGAGAAAGAAAAAATAATAAGGGAGGAACACTTTACTTTGCTTATGCATGAATTTGCATGAGTATTTAAAGTTTGCATAACATTCATTGCATTCAATAAACATGTTGTTCATTAAAGCATGCGTTGCATTTAAACATGTAGTTCATTTAGTTATACACTTCATTTAACTAAGTAGTTCATTGATTAAACTAGTTCATTCAAGATTATTAGTTCATTGAATAAAGTTAGTTCATTAATTAAACTAGTTCATTCATCAAACTAGCTCATTTATTAAACTAACTCTTAATTGTTTACATGCATGTTTTCAATTAAAGATTGAATAAAGTTTACCTTTGTGTCTAGGTGCATGAGGAAGATGAGCGGTTTTACCAGATGCAAGAATATCAGCAGAATGTCTTCCAATTCTGGATGCGATACAGACGTGTTTGGATCCAGAAATCAATTGGACGTTATTCCTCCATCTCTTAGCTTTCCAATGCCTTTTGAATCACCTCAATCCGATATCGGGAGCTTGAGATCTGAAATGATTTACTGAAGACAGTGCAGGCTGAAATTTTTATTACAGGAATTTTATGCATGGATGATTTGAATGAATTTGAGCCAAGGAAGAGTTCTTTCATCTTCTACCAAGAGACAAGCAATTGATGGCCATCTTAATTCAGCAAATTCAAGGCATTCAAGGTTGATGTTATCACCATTCAAGTGGGGTTTCAAAATTCATTGAGGAGACATGAAATGAAGGCTGGATGAAACTCACCTTTTATGACATTCAAGTCATATTAATCAGCTTGGAAGATGAAGAGTTGCACTTAAACTGGACAGCAAGGATGTCTACATTCATCCTTGTCCACATTCATCCCCTTTCTCTTCATATGATAGCAAAACAAGGCAGCCCAAGAGTCCTTCTTAATTTGGACGAAAATATGACTAAATTCAACCTCAATTTGTCTAAACTAATCAGCTTTGAAGATGAGAAGAAAGGACAAAGCATTCATGTGTATTCAAGTGCATTAAGATGAGCATTCATCTTTCTTGTAACACCTTTTCATATTCTGCCTACTTCTACTATAAATAGGCATCTTTAGGATCATTGTAAGACACACTTTGAATATATAAAACATCTTTGAAAGATTGCTTTCATTCTTGTTCTCTTGTGGAACTTTATCGGCTTCAAGTTAGTCTTGTAGTCTTCATCCATTTCCCTTTTGTTATAGCGTTGGTTCCTAGCTCATCTATAGCTAGTGGGTCACGTTCCATATCCTACCACTTCATTTCCACTTTATTATATTGCTGGTTCCTAACTCTTTATAGTTAGGGGTCACAATCCATCCTTTAATTTCTTCATCTTAACGCCAACACCCCATCATCTTCACCTACATTTTTCATCTTTTATTTTTTTTTTTTCTCCATAATCACAACTATCACTCTTCCTACACCCCTTCTACATATCTTTCATCCCATTATTTCTATTTCTTATTTATCTATTTCTACTTACATTGTTGTTGTTTGAGTAATTTGAGAATACATTCAAAGCAACTGCTGAGTTCTTACTAGAATCACGATCGGGCATTCACATATATGATTCAAAACTCATAGTCGAGATCATAAAGGTGAGATTTTGTGTTAGTAAGGTTTAATTTCTTTTGTTTCTTTATCTAACATGTCACAAAGATCTGGTCATAGTGGTGAAGGAGTTCCCAATTTGCAAAATCAGGCTATGCTTCAAGCAATGGCCAAAATGATCCAAGAGCAATTGGAGCCCCTAATTGAACGAATAGACCAGCTTGAAATTTCACAAGCTAATCGGGGTAATGAGGAGTATCCTGAAGAGTTGAAGTAGATGATGTGCAAGATCAAGTATCCCAACATAGCATGGTACAACAAGGCCAGAGAGCTCGACCACGAGTAGACGATAATCTCAGCAACATCAAGATTACCATTCCTCCTTTTCAAGGAAGAACGGATCCTGAAACCTATCTTGCATGGGAAAAGAAGGTTGAGCACATTTTTGAGTGCCATAACTATTCAGAGCTTAAAAAGGTAAAACTCGCTGCCATTGAGTTTACGGATTATGCACTAATATGGTGGGATCAATTGACATCAAGTAGGAGACGCAATGGAGGACATCCTATCACTACATGGGATGAAATGAAAGCGGTGATGCGAAGATTCATTCCAACCCACTACCATCGAGTTATTCAACCGTCTTCAAAATCTTTCACAAGGTAACCGAAGTGTTGAAGATTACTACAAAGAGATGGAGGTGTCCATGATTCGAGCCAACATCGACGAGGATCGAGAAGCCACAATGGAAAGATTCCTAAGCGGGACTAAATCCGGACATTGCGAACGTGGTCGAGTTGCAACATTATGTGGAGATGGAAGACATGGTGCATATGGCCATGAAAGTGGAAAAACAGCTCAAAAGAAAGGGTGCCACACGATCTTATGGGAGTTCAACATCAAAATGGGGCAAAGTTCATACAAGAAGACTCCTCCAATACCGTCCCACGAAAAAAGGAGGACCACCGAAAGGAAGTAAGCCCATTGCGAAACCAGCAAGGGTAAGACTACCGCTACTCCAAATCGTTCCGTGACATACAATGTTTTTAAGTGTTTGGGGCGTGGACACATTGCAAGCCAATGTCCGAACCGCAACACCATGCTTCTTGAGATGATGGAGAAGTTGAATCGGAACAAGAAGAGGATGAGAATGAAGATGTTGCCATCGAAGAAGAAGAATTAGAGTATGGCGTGGAAGGAGAGGTTCTTGTTGTCAAAAGAAGCCTAAACGTACAATCCGTTGGAGGAAATGAACAACGAAAAATATCTTCCATACTCGTTGCCATGTTGGAGGAAAGGTATGCTTTGTTATTATTGATGGTGGTAGTTGCACTAATGTTGCTAGTACCTTAATGGTAGATACACTTGGCTTGGCAACAACAAAGCATCCACAACCTTATAAGCTACAATGGCTCAACGATGGAGGAGAACTCAAGGTGACCAAACAAGTTCGAATTGTTTTCTCTATTGGGAAGTACAAAGACGAGGTATTATGCGATGTCGTTCCAATGCACGCAAGCCATTTATTACTTGGAAGGCCTTGGCAATTTGATAGGCGAGTGATCCATGACGGGTATACCAACCGGTATACGTTCACCCATGAAGCAAAGAAGATCACTTTAGCCCCACTTTCTCCAAAACAAATACATGAAGACCAAATTTTATTGAGAGGAAAAATTGAAAAAGCCAAAGAGAGAGACCAAAATGGAGGTAAAAGCAAAGGAGTGTGATCAAAATGAGGAAGGAAAATCAGCATTCTTTCTAAAGAGAGAGAGTTGAAAAAGAGTTTAATGACAGCAAAGGAAGCACTTGTGCTCATGTACAAGGAAAATTTCTTGAATACTAACTACCTTGATCAAAATTTGCCTGCTTTTGTTGTGTCTTTATTGCAGGAGTTTGATGACCTATTTCGGAGGAAATACCAAGTGGGCTGCCACCTATTCGTGGCATAGAACATCAAATAGACTTTGTTCCCGAGCCGTCATTCCAAACCGACCAGCGTGCGAAGCAACCCCGAAGAAACTAAGGAGTTGCAAAGGCAAGTATCTGAGTTGATGTCAAAAGGCTACGTGAGGGAAAGCCTTAGCCCATGTGCCGTGCGGTTCTACTTGTGCCAAAGAAGGATGGAACTTGGCGCATGTGTGTGGGACTGCCGAGCGGTAAACAAAATTACGGTAAAAATATCGTCACCCTATTCCTCGCTTAGATGACATGTTAGATGAGCTTAGTGGTTCTAACCTCTTTTCCAAGATTGATCTTAAAAGTGGTTACCACCAAATACGAATGCGGGAAGGTGATGAGTGGAAAACAGCATTCAAAACTAAGCAAGGCCTTTATGAGTGGTTGGTTATGCCTTTTGGCTTAACTAATGCTCCAAGCACGTTTATGAGGTTAATGAATCATGTTCTTAGGCCATTCTTGGGTAAGTTTTGTGTGGTTTACTTTGATGACATTCTAATCTATAGTAAAACCATGGAAGAACATGTTCAACATTTAAGGTCAGTTTTGCTAGTTTTGAGGAAGGAAAAACTATTTGCTTACTTACAAAAATGTACATTTTGTCTTGACAGGGTTGTTTTCCTAGGTTTCGTTGTGAGTTCTGAAGGCTTGGAGGTGGACAAAGAGAAGGTTAAAGCCATTGAAGAGTGGCCACGACCAGCAAGCATTTCTCAAGTTAGGAGCTTCCATGGACTTGCAAGTTTTTATCGAAGATTCGTCCCCAACTTCAGCACCATAGCCGCCCCACTAACAAGTGTTATTAAGAAGAATTCTAAATTCTTTTGGGGAAGATCAAGAGAAGTCCTTTAATAGCATTAAAGATTGTTTAATACATGCCCCTTTACTTGCTCTACCTGATTTTAATCTAACTTTTGAAATTGAATGTGATGCATCAGTGTAGGAATTGGAGCAGTTTTGTCTCAAGGTGGACGTCCTATAGCCTATTTCAGTGAAAAATTAAGTGGAGCTACGCTTAATTACCCTACCTATGACAAGGAGATGTATGCTCTTGTGAGGGCAATGGAAACATGGCAACATTACCTTTGGCCTAAGGAGTTCATCATTCACACTGATCATGAGGCATTGAAACATATCCGGGGCAGCATAAACTCAACAAAAGGCATGCCAAATGGGTGGAGTTTCTTGAAACTTTCCCATATGTTATCAAGTACAAGAAAGGTAAGGAGAATATAGTTGCCGATGCATTGTCACGGAGGTATATTCTTTTAAACACTTTGGAATCTAAGTTATTGGGTTTTGTTTTTATTAAAGACTTATATGTCTCTGACTCTGATTTTGGAGAGATTTACAAAGCTTGTGAGAAAAGGTCAATTGAAAAATACTATAAGCATGATGGTTTCCTATTTAAGGAAGGAAGACTATGCATCCCTCAAGGTTACATGCGTGAATTGCTAACTAAGGAAGCTCATGGAGGAGGATTAATGGGACATTTTGGGATAGCAAAGACTTTGGCTATACTTCAAGAGCACCTATATTGGCCTAAAATGAAACGAGATGTGGAGAGGTTGTGTGAGCGATGCATCACTTGCAGCAGGAAGGCCAAATCTAAAGTCATGCCACATGGACTTTACACACCACTACCCATACCGGAAGCACCATGGATGGATATTTCAATGGATTTTGTGCTAGGGCTTCCACGTACCAAGAATAACAAAGATTCCATCTTTGTAGTTGTGAATAGATTCTCCAAAATGGCTCATTTCATTCCCTGTAACAAAACTAATGATGCCTCACATATTGCTACTTTGTTTTTCAGGGAAATCTTAAGGTTACATGGCATACCAAGAACTATTGTGTCTGATCGGGATGTGAAGTTCTTAAGTCACTTTTGGAGAGCCCTATGGAGTAAGATTGGTACTAAGTTACTATTCTCCACCACTTGCCACCCTCAAACGGATGGCCAAACTGAAGTGGTGAACCGAGTACTTTCTATGTTACTTGATCCATCATTAGGAAGAATTTGAAAACATGGGAGGAGAGTTTACCACATGTGGAGTTTGCATACAACCGTTCGATCCATAGTACTACAGGGACGCCTTTTGAAGTGGTGTATGGATTCAATCCATTAACACCGATAGACTTGTTACCATTACCCGCTGATCAAATTGTGAATAAAGATGGACTTAATAAAGCTGAATTTGTTAAGAAGCTTCATCAACAAGTGCGGGAGAACATTGAAAAACGAACCAAGCAATATGAGCAGCAAGCAAATAAGGGTTGTAAGCGAATTTCCTTTGAGCCAGGGGATTGGGTGTGGCTGCACATGAGGAAAGAAAGGTTCCCGGCTCAACGAAAGTCCAAATTAATGCCTCGGGGAGATGGACCATTCCAAATAGTCAAGAAGATCAATGACAATGCCTATCAATTAGATCTTCCAGGTGAGTTTAATGTTAGTGCAACCTTCAATGTTGCTGACCTATATCTCCTTATGATGTAGATGACGATTTGGGGACAAATCGCCTTAAAGAGGGAGGGACTGATATGAACGTCAATGGCAAAGACCCAGAGAAGTACCCAGGTGGCCCCATTACTCGAGCAAGGGTCAAGGAGTTCCAAGCAGCCATGGAAAATATGTTTACATCAAGCTTGGGACGTGAGAAAGAAGAAATAATAAGGGAGGAACACTTTACTTTGCTTATGCATGAATTTGCATGAGTATTTAAAGTTTGCATAACATTCATTGCATTCAATAAACATGTTGTTCATTAAAGCATGCGTTGCATTTAAACATGTAGTTCATTTAGTTATACACTTCATTTAACTAAGTAGTTCATTGATTAAACTAGTTCATTCAAGATTATTAGTTCATTGAATAAAGTTAGTTCATTAATTAAACTAGTTCATTCATCAAACTAGCTCATTTATTAAACTAACTCTTAATTGTTTACATGCATGTTTTCAATTAAAGATTGAATAAAGTTTACCTTTGTGTCTAGGTGCATGAGGGAAGATGAACGGTTTTACCAGATGCAAGAATATCAGCAGAATGTCTTCCAATTCTGGATGCGATACAGACGTGTTTGGATCCAGAAATCAATTGGACGTTATTCCTCCATCTCTTAGCTTTCCAATGCCTTTTGAATCACCTCAATCCGATATCGGGAGCTTGAGATACGAATGATTTACTGAAGACAGTGCAGGCTGAAATTTTTATTACAGGAATTTTATGCATGGATGATTTGAATGAATTTGAGCCAAGGAAGAGTTCTTTCATCTTCTACCAAGAGACAAGCAATTGATGGCCATCTTAATTCAGCAAATTCAAGGCATTCAAGGTTGATGTTATCACCATTCAAGTGGGGTTTCAAAATTCATTGAGGAGACATGAAATGAAGGCTGGATGAAACTCACCTTTTATGACATTCAAGTCATATTAATCAGCTTGGAAGATGAAGAGTTGCACTTAAACTGGACAGCAAGGATGTCTACATTCATCCTTGTCCACATTCATCCCCTTTCTCTTCATATGATAGCAAAACAAGGCAGCCCAAGAGTCCTTCTTAATTTGGACGAAAATATGACTAAATTCAACCTCAATTTGTCTAAACTAATCAGCTTTGAAGATGAGAAGAAAGGACAAAGCATTCATGTGTATTCAAGTGCATTAAGATGAGCATTCATCTTTCTTGTAACACCTTTTCATATTCTGCCTACTTCTACTATAAATAGGCATCTTTAGGATCATTGTAAGACACACTTTGAATATATAAAACATCTTTGAAAGATTGCTTTCATTCTTGTTCTCTTGTGGAACTTTAACGGCTTCAAGTTAGTCTTGTAGTCTTCATCCATTTCCCTTTTGTTATAGCGTTGGTTCCTAGCTCATCTATAGCTAGTGGGTCACGTTCCATATCCTACCACTTCATTTCCACTTTATTATATTGCTGGTTCCTAACTCTTTATAGTTAGGGGGTCACAATCCATCCTTTGAATTTCTTCATCTTAACGCCAACACCCCATCATCTTCACCTACATTTTCATCTTTTATTTTTTTTCCTTCCATAATCACAACTATCACTCTTCCTACACCCCTTCTACATATCTTTCATCCCATTATTTCTATTTCTTATTTATCTATTTCTACTTACATTGTTGTTTGAGTAATTTCAGAATACATTCAAAGCACTGCAGAGTTCTTACTAGAATCACGATCGGGCATTCACATATATGATTCAAAACTCATAGTCGAGATCATATCAGAAGATGATAGAAAATGGCCACTTGGCCATGTTGTTATCACATGGCTTGACTATTTGCCTCCACTTGGCAAATTATGGTCTAATTGCTTCATAAATCCTTAATTACTAATCCTTATTGCATGCAATTCTACATTTACAATTTGTTACTATTTGATCCTTCCTGATTAGGCTACTTCTTTATCAATCCTTCTAATTTAGTCACTAGGTTTAATTAATTCTTCAAATTTGTAAATTGTTTGTACAATTAAGCTCTACTTAGTTTATGACATGTTACTAGGCCATGATTTGGGGTATTACAATAAGAGATGATAGTATTGTTTCTTTCTTTTTAGCCAAGTGACCTTATAGGGATTGATATTGAATTTGATGATCTTGGCTTATTCGAATGGCTACAAATGTAAATTTAAAATCTAGTGATTTGTTCTTACTCACATAGTTTACTACTATGTCAAGATTGAACGTTCTAACACTCACCTTGACTCCCTTTCAGGAAAAGAAGTGTCTTAGACCATCTTGGGGAGCCGCACAAGTTACAAGTAAACCTTAGAAAGTATGTTTTGTGTATTATTTTGGACTCCTAGGAAGGGTGGCACTAGAATGTAAATACTAATTGTTATTTTGGAACTTTGGAGAAGGCATGTAAAGGTCCTTAAATTCTATATATATATGTTTGTGCTTGTGATGCAGTTGCTTGATTAACCTTGGTGGAATTATTTGTGAAATTGGTATGAATGAATAGTATGCATATTAGGCCTTAGTGTAAGTGTGGTTTGAGCATTGAAATAATCATTGTACGAATATATCTGTTAGGAAAGCTTAATTACTCCGATCATTAGTTATCTTCTAGTGTATAAAAGATTAGGTACATTTCTAATAATTCGAAGACTGGTAGACCGATCATCTATAATTTCCATAAATTTTTAACAAATTCACCCTTCACCTTAGTCAGATTGTTGTGTTAGAACATGTTGGTGTCATGTCAGGCGTTTTCTTTCGATTTTGGGACCTTGGATCTTTCATTTGAATGATTTATTGTTAGGCAAGCAAGTTCGTTTGTTTTCCTTAATCCGGGGACACCTTACGAAGTATAAATTTTAGGGGTTTTTTAACTTGAGATAAGCTTATTCACTTGGTTATATTAATTGTTTCTTAGTATCTTAGTATGATATGTCTCCAAATTATGTGTTTCTCGTTCTTTTGCCGATTGTATTCTTATATCTCAAAGAAGTATATAATCTTGGATGAATGCTTATTTGAGCTATCTCCTTTAACTATTTTTATTTCTTCACCAATTGAATGTCTGATCTTCCTTAGATTTAGAGGATGTTACAAAACTGAGTCATAGCTACCGAAGCCAAGACGAAGACTTCGGCAAAACGATTAGAGAATCAGTCCCGAGATAACAAAAGACCAAGGGATGATCATAAGTCTCATTGGCGCAATAAGAAACAAAAGCACCAAGGAGGAAATTCTTCGAATCAGGGAAATTTCTCTAAGCGTAGCTATATACCCAAGCCACAAGCTATGTCTAGAGCCTCAATGCCTATGGTGTCCTTGGATAGCATCAGGAATACCAGGAGGGAGACCCAAATCCCTGCTTGCAAGACTTGTCAAAAGAATCATTTTGGAGTATGCAAAAAGTTAACTAATGCTTACTACTTATGCGGTGAAACGACTCACTATGTCAAAGATTGCCCCCAAAATCTGAACAAGTTGCCTTCTCATATTTCTCACAAGTCGAGTCAAGCTCCTTCACCCAGGGGAAAAGGTTCGAAGCAAGCTAACTCAGGAAACTATGGAAAGAGCAAAGGTCAAGGGTCCAATGCTACGTATCAAGAGTCTCGGGCACCTGCTCGAGTCTATCACATCCAGGGGCGAGAGGACGAAGAATCTGCTGATGTACTAGCAAGTACAATCTACCTCGATACTCAACCTATTTATGCTTTGTTTGATACGCGATCCATACATTCATTCATACGCTCTCCTTTGATTGAAAAGCTTAAATTGAAGCCTGAATATGTTAGTTGTAGCTTAATTGCTACCAATCCTTTAGGAGACAATGTATTGTGAACCAAATATGTAAGGATTGTCTTTTTTTTATTCAGGGCATCCCTTTCCTAGCTAACCTATTGTTATTGCCTTTTGCTCAATTCGATCTCATTCTGGGATTAGATTGGTTAGGAAGGCATCAAGCTTGGGTAGATGGCCAAAAGAGGAAACTTTTTTCTCCGTGGCTTAGGAGAAAAATCCATTACCTTGATCGATAAGAAACCTATTAGCATCTTTGTTGCTATGATTAAACAAGATGAAATTGAATTCGGTGTGAACTCATTTCCCATTGTTTCTATATTCCCTGATGTTTTTCCTGAGGAACTATTGGGTTACCTAATATTCAGGAAGTCGAATTCAAGATTGAAGTCCAGTGTCTATCGCTCCATATCGAATGGCCCCTGTTGAACTTAAGGAACTCAAACAACAACTACAAGAGCTTCAAGATAAGGGCTTCATTCGACCCATCTCTTTACCCTGGGGAGCACCCGTGTTATTTGTCAAGAAAAAGGATGGGTCGATGAGGCTATGTGTTGACTATCTCCAATTAAACATGCTCACTATCAAGAACAAATACACATTGCCAAGAATAGAGGACTTTTTCGACCAATTTAAAGACGCCAAGGTCTTCTCAAAGATCGATTCGCGGTCAGGATATTATCAGATGAGAATACAAGAGTCTAATGTACCCAAATCCGCTTTTAGGACTCGTTATGGTCACTACAAGTTCCTAGTGATGCCCTTTGGATTAACTAACGCTCCAGCAGCTTTCGTGGACCTAATAAACCAAGTACTCAAACCTTAATTGGACAAATTTGTAGTTGTCTTTATCGGCGACATCCTTGTTTACTCGAAGGATAAAGAAGAACATGCTAAGCACCTCCGAATTGTGCTGCAGACATTGAGAGAGAATCGACTTTTTGCCAAACTTAGCAAATGCGAGTTTTGGCTTTCGGAAGTATCCGTCCTTGGCCATGTTGTCTCAGCTGAAGGAATAAAGGTGGATCCAAGAAAGATCCAGATGGTTATTGAATGGACACCTTCGAGGAATGTTGGCGAGGTTAGAAGCTTTCTCGGTTTAGCTGGGTATTACCGGAGATTCATAAAATGGTTCTCGATTCTTGCTACTCCGTTGACTCGAATCCTTCGAAAGAATACTCCATTTAAATGGTATGAGGACCAGCAGAGGAGCTTTGATCAATTGAAGCAAGTCCTAACTCAAGCTCCTATTCTAATCCAACCTGAACCGGGGAAAGACTTTACAGTCTTCAATGATGTTTCCCACCTCAGTTTAGGGTGTGTATTGATGCAAGACAACAAGGTCATTGCCTATGCTTCAAGCCACATGAATTGAACTATCCAACACACGACTTGGAGTTAGCTGCGGTCATGTTTGCTTTAAAGATCTAGAGACACTATCTATATGGAGAAAAGTGTCGTTTGTTCACGGATCATCAAAGCTTGAAATACATCCTAACTTATAAGGAACTTAATCTTCGACAATGAAGATAGGTGGCAAAGCAAATGTTGTGGCTGATGCACCAAGTCGCAAGCATTCGATGGGTAAGACTATATACGTATTGTCAATACCTTGCCCCTATTCAAATTGAAGGGTGGTGAAAATTCACTAATCTAAATCTTCTAATTGTAGCTTCAACTACCTTCAATGCTCATTTTAGACTCCTAAAGAACCGAAGATATGTAGCAGAACTTCAAATTCAATCAGAATTGAATTTGAGGATCAAAGTACTACAACAAAACAATCTCGAACTTTAGAAAGTATTGAAGGAGATTGGTTCCAAACCAAGTACTAAATTCTCTCTTCAACCAAATGGTGTACTCTATTTTAATAGAGTTTGTGTCCCTAATGATTCAGCTCTGATGAAAGAAATGCTTCAAGAAGCACATAGTAGTCCTTTTCCAATACATCCGGGAGTGATCAAGATGTATAAAGACTTGAAGGAAGTCTATTGGTGGCCCGGGCTGAAAGCTGATATTGCTGACTTCGTATCGAAGTGCCTTACTTGCCAGAAGGTAAAGGCTAAACTCAAATTGCCTACGGGACTCCTACAGCCAATCAAATTGCCTCAATGGAAATGGGAAAGCATAACAATGGACTTCGTATCGGGATTACCTCTATCACTGAGGAAAAATGATGCTATAAGGGTGATTGTTGATCAGTTCTCCAAATCGGCTCACTTTCTACCCGTTTGAATGAACATGAGCCTCAAACAATTAGCCGAGTTGTACATAAAAGAAGTAATCAGACTTCATGGTGTTCCAAGATCAATCATATTAGATCAGGACTCTCGATTTACTTTTCGATTTTGGAGGGTACTTCAAAAGGATATGGGAACTAAATTGAACCTCAGCACTGCTTTCCATCCACAAACCGATGGACAATTGGAAAAAGTGATTCAAGTGCTTGAAGATATGCTTCGAGCTTGCATTGTCAATTTCGGTACGAACTGGGAGAAATCCCTACCACTGGCCGAATTTGCTTACAACAATAGCCATCAAACGTCTATCAAAATTGCTCCTTTTGAAGCCTTGTATGGCAGAAGATGTAGAACTCCCCTATGCAGGTCCGAGCTAGGAGAAATCAAAATCTTAGGACCTGAATTGCTACGAGAAACCGAGAACCAAGTTTGGTTGATCCATAGTAGATTGAAAGAGGCCTTTGACAGACAAAAGACTTATGCTGACCTCAAGAGAAAGAATATAGAATATGAAGTTGGAGACCATGTGTTCTTAAAGGTATCTCCTTGGAGAAAAATACTCTGATTTGGGAAGAAGGGTAAACTAAGCCCTCGTTTCATCGAACCCTTCAAAATCTTAGAGAAGATTGATCCAGTTGCTTACAAGCCAGCACTTCCTAAAGAAATCAATAGAATCCATAATGTCGTTCATGTATCGATGCTAAGAAGATACATATCTGATCCATCTCACGTATTAGAACCTGAAGAGGTTGAATTGAACCCTAACTTGTCATATGAAGAAGAACCGATACAAATTCTTGATAGAAAAGTAAGAAGATTGCGCAACAAGTTAGTTACTCTCGTAAAAGTTCTTTGGAAGAATCATAAGGGTAAGGAAGCCACTTCGGAACCCGAATCAACTATGAGGAAGCAGTACCCTCATCTCTTCTCCTCAGGTAAATTCAAGGATGAATTCTTTTAAGGGGGAGGGAATTGTAATATCCCCAAACCCGAGCCTAGTAGCATGTTACTAGAAGTGGTAACTTAATTTAAATTAGGGAATTGTGATATCCCTAAACCGAGATGAGAAATTGTTACCACTATTTAAACTTATTGGCTAGTTAAATTATGTCCAAATTGAATGGAAGAAGGGAGCTAATTGTGACAATTAGAAGGAGGACACTTGAACTATAGTGACTAAATTAAGCTATTCTCTAAACCGAGTGATCAAATTAAAAATGACCAAAACGAATAGAAAATGGAAATGCATGATTGCATGGTAAAATCAAATTTGATTGTGGACAATCCACATGTCCCCGAAGCCTTGCATGACCGACCACTTTAGGTGGTATACACCATCTTCTTCATTTGTTCCTCAAACCTAAAACACCATTGAGAGAAATGAGAGAAAATGCAAGCTTAATTCATGTGGGGATTGTGATAAAGCTTTGAAATTGGGATCAATTTTAAGGTAATGTTTAGTGTTCATGAATTCCTCTTTGATTTTGTGATTATAACAACTTGCTTGGCTTGAGAAATGTTAGATTGATTGCTGGAAATTGGGAATTGATTAAGAGTTTTGTATGTGTTCTTATATTGAAGCAATTGATATATATATATGTCAGTGAGAACACATTAGAATCGAATGGCCTTTGAAATTGATGTTGTCATTAACCAAATTGATGGTGAATTGTTATATTAGTTGCTGGAAAAAACTTAGATGATAATTAGAATGGATGATTGATATGTGAATTGAAATTATTGTTGTTGGAAATTCTAGTGAGATGATGTCTTATTGAACCAATTCGAAAATATTGCTCAATTGCACTGTTTTTATAGGTTTGACACATAATTGGACTGACTTAAACATGTATGAATGAGTATATATGTTGAACAATCATGATTAGAATCATTGTCTAAGTGATCAATGAATCTAGAATCTAGCTTAAGGAAATCTATCTACAAGACTCTGTTTCAGGCAGTAAGTTTAAAATTTTATAGAAAATCACATAGACCAAATTAGGGAATAAATCTTATATGTACAGAATCATGAGTATGTCTAGTTTCGCATGCAACAAACAAAATCGAATTTTGAGTTATAAAATAGTTTGTAGAGATTAATCTCTAAGGACAGTGCAAACTGTCCAGTGGCATAATTTGGTCTGTTTTTAAATAAAAAACTGTATTGATTCACAATGAATAAAAATGCAAGGCCTATATGGTTAGAAGGAAAATTAAGTTAGCTTTCTAACGGTGTAAATGGTTCAAAATTCCGATGTATGGAATAAAAGATATGAACATTTAAGCAAGTAGTGCACATGCTGCTAGGTAGCAACAATCTTGATGATTTGAATTGAATGCTTGAATGTATAGAGTCATATAATGACTTAAATGGTTGCTGGATTCTACCTAATACACTATGAATTATATGTAATGATAGATCAGGTGGAAATTGAGGAAAAAGGGGCTCACATAGATCAGCAAGCTAGTAGAGGGAAAGGGATTTCGATCCGGGAACGTCAATAGCTCGGAAAAATTCCTGTGAGTGTAGTTTAAAGTTTGGAGAGGGCGGTAACCTCTCCAAGTCCATTTCTGATTTGAATTACTTATTGATTCTTAGTGTAAATTGTGTAATGAGCTTGCTATTGTGCATTAGAAAGGTAAGTGCTCTTTTGAGAAGTTTTGAGCAATTACTTGATTGAGAAGCATGCTTGAATTACTATTGATTGCCATGATATGCCTCTTGCTTAATTGAACTATATTGAAATGAAGCATTTTTGTTATAATTAGAAGTAACTCAATTAATTGTTTAATGACATATTGATTGACATACCCTCATTGACAATTGGAATATTGATTACTTGACTATTGATATTGGAATTGGCATTGAACCCTATTCGAAAAAAGGGCTATTGGCACTAGATGTTCATATTGATTCAAACTATATATTGAAATGGTTAAAATGATGTTATTGAATCGGTCATAGATATAGTTGGCATGCCATAGAGTCCATAGAGCTCAGTGTCGGGGTGGACTACAGTCCTGGACATTCGTCCTTATTTGGTGACAGTAGGAGGGAAGAATTGTTATTGGTCATTGGCGACAATAAGAGGGATTATTGACTGGTACTTGTACCATATTGATTATTGTTTTGGTGATAGTTTGGTTGGGGACTCGAGTATCTAGACTAAGTAATTGATTCTCAAGGCTATACTTAAAATGAAAGACATACACCACATCTATTGAATCCATAAAAGAAATAAAGGAATTGTATTGGTAAATGCTATATGATTGACCCATTGATGTTAGTTGAATGGCATATTGTACTCTTTATTATGCAATTGATGATTGATACATGCTTATAGTATAAACCTCACATTGGTTATGATTGAAATTGCACATATGGTTATTGTTTTATTGATTGTTCGAATGGTTCCTTGTTGATGGGGGAACCATACCATCTATTAGATGGTTCGTAGTTGAGACTTGTTTGTATGGTTGCTTGTATTCTTTAAACTCACTCACTAAGATTTGCTTATCAAGTCTCCTTGCTACGATACTGGTTAATATTAGATCCTATCTTGAAGTCAAGGCTCACTCAAGTCATATTTTGTTTGAAAAGTATGTATTCAATTTGTTATAGCAGTCATCGGATGGTGGCACCTAAGGCTTGTAATTATATGATTATCTAGTATGGTTTGTATAACTTAACTTAAATTATAACCCTTAAGGTGTAATGTTTGCATTTTGAGCATGTATGTGCATAGTTTGACTATTATACTTGATGTTTAGAAATTGAACCTTGATTATCTCTTGTGCTTGCTACGCTTCCATCCAACATAGTGTAAGATGACTAAACTTCAATAGGTATAATGGCAATTCTCCTAAATATGCATAAAGCTTAATGGTCACCTTAGGTTCTAGTTTGAAATGTTCATATAACATTGAAGTATGCATAATTGATCATGCCCTTCCAAACATAGATTGATAACCACTTAAGTGTAAGCTAATGACTTAATATGAGTAGATTAAAATCGAATGCATCATCCCTCTTCCCCATTCGATAGACTTACTTGCTTAGCAAGTAAGTTTGTAACTTGTTACTTGATATTTAAGTAAACTTGAATCTCATTAAACTTGCTTGTCCTAATCTAATTGTTCTTGTTGTACCTATATGTATTGTGTAGTAACATGCCTAATCATCCTACTAAATGGGTTTGAGTATGTTACATTAGCTGTCAAATTCCTACAAAAAACAAATATTTGTTAAAACATGGATTTGTAGTTGGATTAGAACACTAAAATATAGGTATATGTGTGAAAATATGCAAATATTAGACTTATCAATCAGCTACACAGAGAAGAAGACGAAGGATGAAGAAGAAGAAAAAGGAATAGAAGAAGAAGAAGACAAAATTCCACCCAACCCTCCAGCTACTGCTGCAAGAACAAGAAAGAGAGAAAAAGGAGACAACCGCCACTCTTGTGCCTCATAGACCTTCTATGCAGACGAGACCTAAGGACAAGGGCACGACCCCCATGCACCCTGAAAAATCAACTCATGCTAGCTACATACACTTGGCTAGTGATGACTCCATTGAGGTGCAACAATCAGTGGGTCAGGCCACTCCTTCCCTTGTCAATACATCACCTACTCCAACTTTGTCTGCTACCACTCTGAAAACATGGACTAAAGTCACTACTCGTCGAGTCCTTGAGCTCATTGAGGAGCTGCAAGCACACTTGGGGTGCAAACCCCCATTATATATGATACAAAAGCTAGGATCCAAGAATTACCTCAAAATCTATGAACCCTCTAGATCACAATTAATCTAGCAAACTCACTAATATGATCCGAGAAAACCCCAAACTCCATGTTTAGCAAACCGATAATAAAGCATGATCTTGATGTAGAAAACGAGATAGGATGAATTTGATGGTGGCGGTGTTGGATAGATTTGTCCTTGGCACCCTCCTAATCGCAATTGAATAGGCAAACACCTGCAAACGGCACGAATCTCTCCGATGAATGGATGATGACGAGATAGATGTTGTAGGATATTTTGTCCTCGGCACCCTCTTAGACATGATTATCTAAGCAAGCAACCTCAAGCGGCTCTAACCCACCCTCCTAGATGCAATTACCTAGGCAAGCAAGAGTGTGAAGATGATCTCCATTACAAGAACTTGACGAACTTACGTTGAATAAGACTTCTGATACGAAAAATAACAAGGCAAATCTATCTACCTTGAAAATAAAATGGCCCATGGCCAAAGGTTTTTGCAACTCATAAATTCATGATATTGTTCTTATTAGTGAAGCAAATATGCCTTTAAATAGGCTACAAATGAAGAGTTCAACTTAATTAGGAAAAGTAAAGATAATAATAAAATAAATAAACATATTTTATCTAACCTAAAAAACTAATAAATAAACAACAAATCTAATCCTAAATCATCTAAATATCTTCGTAAAGAATCCTAAATTAAATTTAAGTACAAATAATCAATAAAATTATTGAAAATTCGTAATAAATAATATTTCCCGTGATAAAATCGTATAGAGATTTCTGCTCGCACAGTTTTCACTAAAATGGACATAACCTGAGATCCCGATGTCGGATTGATGCGTTTCAAGATGCGTTGGAAAGCTAGAGACAGACGAATATGTTTGAAGAAGACATGTAGACTCAGAAGTGCCCGGATCCCATCCGAAAATTTGATGCAAGTCGGCTGAAATTCTAGACTTATAAAACAGCTTCAACTCTTTGGCTACAATGCATCATTTTAGCCCCCCATACATGTATCATTCTCCCCCTATTGAAAACGATTCGTCCCGAATCTTAAGAGTTGTTGATCACAACCTTCAAGTCTCTTGAGATGTCTCCAGGAATGAACTATTAAAACTAGGATCTATATAGAGAATTATATATTTTTTATTTTTTCTCAACTGCTAAAACAACAATAAAAGATAATTGTTTCAAACACCTAAACCAAGGCTCTGATTACCAATTGATACGGAAGCTAGGATCCAAGAATTACCTCAAAATCTAGGAACCCTCTAGATCACAATTAATCTAGCAAACTCACTAATATGATCCGAGAAAACCCCAAACTCCAAGTTTAGCAAACCGAAAATAAAGCATGATCTTGATGTAGAAAACGAGATAGGATGAATTTGATGTTGGCGGTGTTGGATAGATTTGTCCTTGGCACCCTCCTAATCGCAATTGAATAGGCAAACACCTGCAAACGACACGAATCTCTCCGATGTATGGATGATGACGAGATAGATGTTGTAGGATATTTTGTCCTCGGCACCCTCTTAGACGCGATTATCTAAGGAAACAACCTCAAGCGGCTCTAACCCACCCTCCTAGATGCAATTACCTAGGCAAGCAAGAGTGTGAAGATGATCTTCGTTATAAGGAATTGACGAACTTACGTTGAATAAGACTTCTGATACGAAAAATAACAAGGCAAATCTATCTACCTTGAAAATAAAATGGCCCATGGCTAAAGGTTTTTGCAACTCGTAAATTCATGATGTTGTTCTTATTAGTGAAGTAAATAGGCTACAAATGAAGAGTTCAACTTAAATTAGGAAAAGTAAAGATAATAATAAAATAAATAAACATATTTTATCTAACCTAAAAAACAAATAAATAACAAATCTAATCCTAAATCATCTAAATATCTTCGTAAAGAATCCTAGATTTAAATTTAAGTACAAATAATCAATAAAATTATTGAAAATTCGTAATAAATAATATTTCCCTTATAAAATCGTATAGAGATTTCTGCTCGCACAATCTTCACTAAAATGGACATAACTTGAGATCCTGAAGTCGGATTGATGCGTTTCAAGATGCGTTGGAAAGCTAAGAGACAGTCGAATATGTTTGAAGAAGACATGTAGACTCAGAAGTGCCCGGATCCCATCCGAAAATTATATGCAAGTCGGCTGAAATTCCAGACTTATAAAACAGCTTCAACTCTTTGGCTACAATGCATCATTTTAGCCCCCCATACATGTATCAATATACCTCTTGAGAATCCTTAGCATCAACCACTGCTCCTCCATCACAGGTTGCCCCTACATCCCTTGCGATCAATCAGACCGCACAAGAGCCAGCACCTTTAGCGCCATGTAATGGACAATAAACAAAGTGCCAGGCGCAACACTCTGCACCACCCCCAGTAACTCTCTGTGTTAGTTTTGGTTTTTAATTTTTAGTTTAGTTTTTTCATATTTCATATGCATGTTTTTCTTTTCTTTTTATTTGTTTTTCTTGTTTCATTTTTGTATTGGGGGCAATGCTCTTCTCAAGTTTGGGGGAGTACTATCCCATGTATATATTAGGTAAAATTTAAGTAAAATTTAATTTTTAAAAAAATTTAGCCTGTAAATAGTCTAATATGTTTTTGATGGTTCCCTTTCCTATGATTCCATTGATTCTAAAATTGCTGCTGCGTTGATCATGATTTTCCAATGATTAATCTAAGCTTAATGCTTTGCAATGTGTTAAGAGCTTTCGTGTTTTGAATCAAGTATTGAAACTGATGTAGCTATAGTTGGATTGATCCTTGGAATAGAACTATAAGTGATGATGATTTCCAATGATTAATCTATGATTTCCATTAAGTGATGAATGCTTGTGACAGAGAACCCACTGCACCTATAGTAGGATTGATCCTTGGAATAGAACTGTAAGCTCTAATGAATTGTATCTCATTAAAATAGCTGAGGAATGAATTACTGTTATAACATATCTTGGAATCCTTGTAATCGTAGCTTAGTTGAAACCTTGGAAACTATGGGATGTATACAGTTTTTGTTTTTGATTTTCATGTTTAGATAACATTGCTTGAGGTCAAGAAATAGTTCAAGTTTGGGGGTATTTTATGACTGTATAAATATCCTATTTTGCATACCCTTTTTACTTGGCTTTTGCATGTTTTCAAGCTCATTTAGTTGCATTTAGAGTAGATTGCATATAGTTTGCATGTAGTTAGGGATTGCTTGCTTAAATGTTATATATTTTAGTGCTTTTAATGGGAAAGGTAGTGTTTTGTGGTGCATGCGTAAGAACCTAGTGGATGCTGGAGGAATACTAGAGCGGAAGAATAATAGATCTCTTAGCTAGAGTTGTCAAGGCAAGAAGAGTTGGAGATAAATCTATCTTCGGTCCACTTGGACTTTCTCCTAGATACAAAACATTAATAGATATCGGGAAAGTAAAGATCCTCTTAAAGGAGGTCGTGCGCTTTAGGGTTACAAAACCCTAGCTTTCCTACCTATATAAGGAAGACTTGGAAAACAATTCACGAGAGCTCGATCATAGACGATAATCCTTAGTCTTCAGCTATCGGGGAACCACTAGAGTCGAAGTTCTAGAGGGGTCTCCACATGACATAATCTATCAAGATAGGCTGAAGGAGTGCGGGACTTGCAGCAACAGTTGGACAACACAGATGAAGATCGTCGATGACGCTTGACCCTTTTCTATTCCTTGCTTGATAAAATGTCATACTATTATTCTTTTATTATGGATGTTTTAGGCTCATAAATGACTTAAGTACTTTAGTTCGGATTATTTCTTATTAGGATTTTATGTTTTGGATATTTTATTTTAATGCTATAGTTCTTTTCCTTTTATCTACTTTGTACATAGTTCTTCATGCGTAGTTATTGTGGGAGCTATCGAGAGAGGCTTTTAACTATTGATTTGTGGTTTAATATCAGGAGAGTTAGATTAAAAAAATGTGAACAATTGGGCTAACTTGTTAACTTAGTCTTAATCTAGCTTAGACATGAGTTTAGGGTTTCAATGACTAAAAGGGAGAACTTGAATAAATAATAGAGTTGTTAGGGTTCACGCATACATGTATTACCAGCGCTTCAATGTTATTAATTTATAGGCATCGAGAGAGTCAAAAGTTCATTTGAAAATCCCATCGAGTAGATAAAGATCTTAATGATTTACGTAGACATGTATTGTCAGTCGCTAAAGCGTTGAAATAAGTATTCAACATAATTCCTAGGCAATAAACCCAGCTTCCAAAATTATTTGTTATTTACCGCAACATTTGTGTTTCTTGATCATTGCTACCTTTACTTTATTTGCAATTAGTTTAGATAAAACGATAACATAATTTGAATTTGATGAACTTAAATCAAATCAAAAAATTCAAATAAAATTTTAGTCATAAAATAGGAGACCCGTCAACTTGATCAACTCTATTTTTACTCATCTAGATCGAATGTTCACCCATATTCGCATTTGCAGATTAAAGTTATAATTATGTTAAAAATGTTTTTTAGTTTATATATTATAAATAAAATAGATAAAATCACGTGATTTAAATTTTTATTTAATAATATGCATGTCCATTTTACGGTCTATATTCAGAGTGCGAGGCTGCCCCTCCGAACAATGTTGTCTATAGGGTTGTACTCGTGTCCTCTCCTATGCACCGAATCTTTGGGTATGAGATTTAAAACCTTGATGAATGACTATGAATAAAAAGAATATGTGGGTCTGTGTGAATGGCATCAAAGGTGGCAACCTTAGTGGATCACCTTGGTGTGCTATGCATGTGCATATGATTATCATTAAAGGCAGAGGATGTTTGTTGGTGGGGTCATCGTTTTTTGTCTAACTTTGCATGTAATATAGGGTTTCACTGCTTTCTCTCTCTGCTAGTTTCTTACACCCTTTTCCTTATGATAGAGTAGCGCAATCTTGGATTTGGAAGCCTTCAATCAAGTTGTTGCAAGAACTAGGAGCTCTAGACCCAATCAAGGAAGTTTGGGCAGATCTGAAAATTCAAGAGAAAAGAGAAGGGATTTTCTTGAAATTTTCAGATTCAAGGCTGGAAATTTAAAGAAAGAAAGATAAGATGAAGGATTATATGATAAGAAATAAGAATCTAAAAAGAAGATTAAAAAAAGATTGAGAAAGTGATAAGTAAAACAAATCTGAAAATTCCAGCTTTGTTTATAGAATTATGGAAAAGATGAAGTGAAGGTTGAAGATGAAGATGGCTTGCGAATTGTTGATGTTGTTTTGTCCTCGGCACCCTCTTAGACGCAATTATCTAAGCAATCAACCTCAAGCGGCTCTAACCCACCCTCCTAGATGCAATTACCTAGGCAAGCAAGAGTGTGAAGATGATCTCCCTCACAAGAACTCGATGATCTTATGTTGAAGATGGCTTCTAGATAAGTTTACCGAACACTTGCAAACTCAAAGAATACTAAAATCTCCAAAGAGAACTTTTTATTAATCAATAAAATCTGAATTACAATGTGGGTGAAGCCTCCTTTATATAGGCCTGGAGAAGTTTTAATCCTACTAAACTTAGGAACTAAATACAATAAATAAATGCTAAAATCTAATCTCCTAATTAGATAAGTAACTTCTAATAATAAATAAATGCTAAAAATAAAATCCTAATTAAATAAATCTGATCCTAATAGATATTGCAGAATCCTATGTTGATTTAAATTACAAATAATCAAATAAAATCTTAAAAATTCGTAATTATCCAAAAATCCCGTATTAATCCCGTATAGGAATTTCTGCATGCGCTGTCTTCGCTAAAATAGACGTATCTTGAGATCTAGATGTCCGATTGAGGCGTTTCAAGATGCGTTAGAAAGCTAATTTGCATACGGACAAGTTTTAAGAAGACATTTTGACCCACAAATGCTTGGATCCCATCTAAAAATGCTTCGCAAGTTGACTAATGTTTCTGACTTGCAAATCAGTTTCAACTTCTTTTCCAGGATGATTATTTTGACCCCTCTCATGCTCGTATCATTCCCCCACTCCTCAAAAAGATTCGCCCTCGAATCTAGATCGGTAAATTGAGGAAGTTCATCAAAGTACCATAGAAGAGAAGACGTCTTGAAGGATCCTTTTGCAGAGTCTCTTTTTGCAATGTAATTTAGAAGTTCCTTCTTATTGGGATCATCACGATTGTTCTTTTGGTCGCAAAGTAACTCATTATCATATTAAAAATTGTTATTAATTCTAAAAGAGGAATAAGCATAAATAGAATTTTGAAAACATTCAATGATACCTTTTGATTGTAAGGTACCTTCGTCGGTGTTTGTCGTTTGATGATCATCTTGAATCGTAATAGTAGGTTCGTCACTAGAAACAAACACACTACTTATAATTTCTTCCTCATCAATAGGCAAGGTTAAACTCTCGATGGTATCGTCTTCCTCATGTTCTTTAGAAGAACAAATTTCTTGATCATGCTCCGGACCACGAATTTCAATATCATTAGAAGACATGAATTCAGACAATATCTCTCTCAAATTTTTTTCTTGAAAATAAAACTTATCTGGACAATCATACCCTGAATGATCTAGTCGACAACAATAATGACATTGAGTCCCCAAAAGGGTAAAATCCAATACGTTGCTCAAAGACATCCTCAAGAACGGCCTGAATCCGATACCAAATGATAGAGTAAGCTTTGGCACGTGGTAACCTTCAATTTGATGGCTTCGAAGCAAACCTAGGGCTTTAGACTCGAACAAGGAAGTTAGGCGCAAATGTAAAACAAATCTGAAAATTCCAGCTTTGTTTATGGAATTATGGAAGATGGAGTGAAGGTTGAAGATGAAGATGGCTTGCGAATTGTTGATGTTGTTTTGTCCTCGGCACCCTCTTAGACGCAATTATCTAAGCAAGCAACCTCAAGCGGCTCTAACCCACCCTCCTAGATGCAATTACCTAGGCAAGCAAGAGTGTGAAGATGATCTCCCTCACAAGAACTCGATGATCTTATGTTGAAGATGGCTTCTAGATAAGTTTACCGAACACTTGCAAACTCAAAGAATACTAAAATCTCCAAAGAGAACTTTTTATTAATCAATAAAATCTGAATTACAATGTGGGTGAAGCCTCCTTTATATAGGCCATGGAGAAGTTTTAATCCTACTAAACTTAGGAACTAAATACAATAAATAAATGCTAAAATCTAATCTCCTAATTAGATAAGTAACTTCTAATAATAAATAAATGCTAAAAATAAAATCCTAATTAAATAAATCTGATCCTAATAGATATTGCAGAATCCTATGTTGATTTAAATTACAAATAATCAAATAAAATCTTAAAAATTCGTAATTATCCAAAAATCCCGTATTAATCCCGTATAGGAATTTCTGCATGCGCTGTCTTCGCTAAAATAGACGTATCTTGAGATCCAGATGTCCGATTGAGGCGTTTCAAGATGCGCTAGAAAGCTAATTTCTATACGGACAAGTTTTAAGAAGACATGTTGACCCATAAATGCCTGGATCCCATCTATAAATGCTTCGCAAGTTGACTAATGTTTCTGACTTGCAAATCAGTTTCAACTTCTTTTCCAAGATGATTATTTTGACCCCTCTCATGCTCGTATCACCTTCATTTTTTAACATACTGTTTCCCTTCATTTTTAAAGTTTCTTGCCGGTAGAAATGTATTTTTTTAGTTTCTCAATATATCTATTCGAGTGAGTGAGTTCAATGATTATTGACCCAATGACTAAATACCAATCATCTATTTGACACAAATATTAGTTTTATTAAATATAGGAAATATCCAAGATTACAAATAGGGTTTACAACCATAATCGTAAATGGACACATAATTCAGATATTTTCCTATAATCCAAAAGAAATTAGCCACTTGAGATCAAACAAGGACCAAGCAATGAAAATGTTAAAAAAGCTATTATTCTTGTTACCTCCGTCCCCGAAAAATTCCAAAAATAACCGCATTTGTTCACTCCGGTAGTATCACATAGCACCAGTCCCTCCGAAAGTCTGAAAGGTCTTGGGAACAAATATTGGCATACGCTATAGTAACCCCACCCACGTTATCGACATGAAAAGCTTAATATTTGGAAGTTGAGTCTATCTCTACCAACTAGTCCATATGTTGTCACTATGCCTGGAACTGTTCAATTACAAACGGCATCAAAGGCTATAAATACCCATGAAACCAAATAGAAAGGTTAGGCCAAATCAAGAGGGCAGTACCCCTCTCTTCTTTCTCTCCCTCTAAACTACTCCATTCATCATATTGTCTGCGGCTCTTCGCTCTAAGTTAACTGGGGTGAACCACCTAAAACCACCATCAACCACTATGGTCGTCTTCTTCGCCTCCCTTATTTGGTGTCTACTCGCTTTAGGCATGAACAATTGGTGTTGTGAGCATGGAGAATTCCTTGACCACGAATCAGTTTTCATAAATTTCCTACCCCTAGCTATATCGGTCCAAACGTATCATCTTTTCTCTTAGGCTTGAATTGATCAATCGAAAACCGAAAAGAGGGTGCAATTTGCTTCCCAAATGAATTGGCTAAAACCAGAAAATAAAGGATAGTATAGCACAGTGATTTTAGAGTGGTTCGATTTTTAAACCAAGTCTACATCCATTACCTTAGCACACTTCTAAGGATTTCTCAATTCACTACAATGAATTCTTTCTTTTTACAGGCCAAAGGGGTAAACTTTACAACCCTATCTTTTCAATGGCTAAGATTAGAACCTCTAAAATGCCCCAAGAATGGGCTTAGGAGTTTTGGCGGTTTAATAGTAGGTTTGGATCAGGGAACCTGGTTTGGCGATTAAAATACGTTTCAGAAAATAAATATTTTTGAAATGGGTTTTTTCAAAAAGGGATAAAATTCGGTTAAAGCTTTTTAAAAATGTTGAATAATTATATTAAACATTTTTGGGTTGAAATTGGAAATCGATTTAATCAATTGAGATGACATTTTGGGTTCAGTGTGTAATACCCCAAATATTAGCTTAGAAGTTTGTAACAATTTGGTAAGAAGTCAATTATAATTTAATTGTCACCTATTAAGCTAAACAAGTGACTTTAGGACCAAATTGTAATAAGGAAGAAATAAATAGTCACATGTAGTAAGGACTAAACCGAATGCTTGATGGAATTAGAGGATTGCGTGCTAAACAATAAGTTGTGTGAGGGTTTGTACAAGTGTCAAGCTAAGATGAAGACATGATGGAGGGGTCTCGGCTAGGATGAGATAATCCAAAATGTATCATCTCCTTCATCCTTCCAAATTAACCAAACCCTCCATTGTTGAGAGAAGTTAGAGAGAGACCAAGGAGTTTCTTCATCTCTTGCTTTCTTGTAGATTTTCATTCGATTTAGATTAAAGTGGAAGGTGAAATTCTTTCTCCTTCATTTATTATTCCTTTGAATATGAAAGTTTTGCTTAAATCATGTATTGTTAATCTTGTTTGGAGAATCAATTATGCTAATAAGAATTTAGACTCTTTCAAATTATGTATATGATGAACTAACTTGATTTTAGTATAGTTGAAACAAGGATGTGATATTTGTTAGATTGAATTGGTTAGCCTAAATGGTTATTTACATATTTATACAAGTACATACCTTAGTTAGGGGTTGTTTTGATTATATAGGGAAAATATAGGGACTGTTTTGAGCATGAATATGTGTACATATAAAAAGGGGTTTGTTTTGCATACAAACAAACAATTGTGGACAGTCTTGTTATACATATAGGTGTAAACATGTGATTTGGGGACTGTTTTGTATATATGTATATATATAGGCAATGTTTTGGATGCTTATGTCTGTAGTGGACTTTTTGTTGTGCATATAGGTGTAGACATGTGTATAGGTGATTTGAATGCATATAGATACATTAGGGATTGTCTTTGATGTATATATGTATGTATGCAAATGAATTGGGGCAGTTTGGTTGAATTCATGTATGTGTACATATATGATTGAGTTGTTAAATAAGTAAATGGTTGATAAGCATAATTCTAATACATGAGTGTATTTCTTGTTATATCTAGACCCGGAAGGAATCGAAGGTATAAAGGCATAAGTAGACCAAATAGGAGATAAGCAAAAAGGGATTATAATTCAGGAGCAAATCTATCTCAGAACGAATTGCGAGTGTAGTTTAAAGTCTTGGAATAGGAGCGAAACCTTCTCGACCATTCTTTGTTGTTTAATTTCATTGCTTTATATGATAGAGTAGGGCAAATTCGAATAAAGAGAAAAACAAAACAAACCAAAATAAAGAACAAATCTAAAAATTCAGATTTGCTTATGGTTGTGGCGTCAATGGAGGAAGCTTGAATATGTGGAGATGGCGTGATGAATTGATAGTTGTTGTTTTGTCCTCGGCACCCTCTTAGACGCAATTATCTAAGCAAGCAACCTCAAGCGGCTCTAACCCACCCTCCTAGATGCAATTACCTAGGCAAGCAAGAGTGTGAAGATGATCTCCCTCACAAGAACTCGATGATCTTATGTTGAAGATGGCTTCTAGACAAGTTTACCGAACACTTGCAAATTCAAAGAATACTAAAATCTCCAAAGTGAACTTGATACATGCATGAGCGGGGTCAAATTACTAATATTGGACAAGAAGCTGAATTTGTTCGATGCAAACAATAAAAGCCAAAACAGTGCACGCATAGGAGGTCAAAAACGATGCATCTTGGACAAGAAATTGAATCTGTTTGTAAAGTCTAGAAAGTCAGTCAACTTGCAACGAGATTTTGGATGGGATCCGGGCATTTATGAGTCAAGTTGTCTTCTAACAAATTGTCCTCCATTCAGTTACCTTTCCAACGCATCTTGAAACGCATCAATCGGACATCAGGAACTCAAGATACGTCCAATTTACTGAAGACTGCGCATGCAGAAAACTGGATACGGGATTATTACGGGATTTTAAAAATTCAGCCCAAAAGCTAACATATAAGGCTTTGGACGAATTAAACTTAGCCCAATATATTTATTATCATTTAAATTGATGTTTTTAGGGTTTATATACTTTAGGAACCAGCCACCCAGCCCTTATCAGCTTATCACTTGCCTTATCATCCTATTCCTTGCCACACAAGCACAAGGAGTTTAAAGGCTGTTATTTTTTTATTATTTTTATTTAGATTAGGTTTTCCTTGTTTTAGTAGAAGTTAAATTACTTTGTCTATCCTTCACCTATAAAAGGATGAAGCCTCCATCATTGTAAGACAGATTTTCTTTGATTTATGAAATATTTAGTGAGTTTGTTTTTGCAAGTGCTGATTACTTGTGGCTTCGAAGTCTTCTTCAACATAAGTTCGACGAGTTCTTGTGAGGGAGATCATCTTCACACTCTTGCTTGCCTAGATAATCGCGTCTGGGAGGGTGGGTTAGAGCCGCTTGAGGTTGCTTGCTTAGATAATTGAGTCTAAGAGGGTGCCGAGGACAAAACAACATCAACAATTCACAAGCCATCTTCATCTTCAACCTTCACACCATCTTCCATAATTCCATAAACAAAGCTGGAATTTTCAGATTTGTTTTACCTATCTTCTTCTTAATCTTTTCTTATCTTTTTATTTATATTCTTATTTCTTATCATCTAATCCTTCATCTCGTCTTTCTTTCTTTAAATTTCCAGCCTTGAATCTGAAAAATTCAAGGAAATCCCTTATCTTTTCTCTTGAATTTTCAGATCTGCCCAAACTTCCTTGATTGAGTCTAGAGCTCCTAGTTCTTCCAACAACTTGATTGAAGGCTTCCAAATCCAATATTGTGCTACTCTATCATTTGGTATCAGATTTGGGACGATTCTTGACAAGAATTTTGGCGTTTTTGGGTGAAAAACTCGAAAATTAGGGAAAATTCGTTAAATTCAAATGAGCGAATTTTGAGCTGAAAATTTCCAGATCAGATCTACACCATTGGAGGAGTTACCACACAAAATTTCAGAAATTTTTGAGTTTGGGAACACCTCGAACGAAGTGGATAAATTTTCAGCCAAATTAGGGTTTTCCCCCTTCTTTAACCCTATTTTCATTATTTTTTCTTCAATTTTCGTTATTTTTCAGTTTATTTACCTTGTAAAAAGAAAAGAAAAGAGAACAAAATTAAAAAAAAGAAAAAAGAAAAGAAAGAAAAGTGAAGAAAAGTGAGAAAGCTTATACCTAGCCACCAACCACCATCAAGAATCATCAAGATCACCGTCATCAACCACCACAAGCATCACATTGAAGTGGATTCAACATTGGATTTCTTCCTTCAAGTTGTTTCTGGGTTTTGGGGTTATCATCTTTCTCTACTAATTTTTTTCTACTCTTAGTTTCTTAAGTTCCTTTGTTTTGCTTTTTCTTTCTTCTATTACGCAATTTAACACCTTCTCTTTTCTGGTGTGAATAGGACTAAAAGTTGCATTCCAATCATTCTTTCTTGCAACTATATTCAATTGGTGTCAAGCCTTTCATTGGACTCCTAGTACAATTAGGACTCATTGTTAGGATTAAACTCCGATTGTAACTTGTTGACTTGTGGCAGGAAGGTCTTTAAAGAGCACGAGATCGGTTTACTTGCCTCGCTAAATATTTTTCTTGGAGTGTTTAGTGAGATTTCTAGTTTTCTTTTGCTTTTTACCTTTTAAATCTGAGTGTTTCAGGATGTCAGAAACGAGTAACGATGAATAACCACATGAGGTGACTCTTCAAGAAGTTTCGGATACTCTCAATAAACTTGAACGGACTGTAACCTCATTGGCAACCAAGCTTGAGCACACTGATACAGTCGTGACCGCAATCACTCAAACCATTGGGAGATTAGAAACCACTGCTATCGCAAGCGATACCGAGGAGCCTAAGTGTCCAAATCTTGTTCCCATTCAGAATAGACGCCAAAACCCCTTACATAGGCACAATCATCACATAGAACCGAGACGAGCAACAAACACCTTAGCCAAGCCAAAGATCATTGTACCACCTTTTCAAGGAAGGTATGACCCTGATGCTTATTGTGGCTGGGAAAATTGAGTTGATCTTCTATTCGAGCATTATCAATGTCCCGAAGAGGATCAAGTTCCACTGTTGACTCTCAAATTCACTGAATATGCATCCATTTGGTGGTCCCAATTGGTCCGCAATCGGCATCTCAATAGAGAAGCCAAGATAACCTCATGGGGAGAACTTAAAAAAGTCATGCGAGAACGATTTGTTTCCCCATTATATCAACGAGAGATCAAACAAAAGTTACAAAGGATCCGACAATGCTGCAGAACTATTGATGAGTATCTCAAAGAAATGGAATCATTGATGCAAAAAGCTGGCATACAAGAGGATGAAGAGGATACAATGACTAGGTTTGTTATCGGACTCAATGACAACATTCTTGAGGTACTTGAACTCAAAACCTACTACACCCTTCAAGAGCATTCCAAGCAAAAAATGGATCAAAGATCGATGATATCGAAAATTATCACTATGAAGAGGTACCAAACCTTTATCTCATTCTAATTCTTCTAAACCTTGTCTTTGAGACCAAAGCAGAAAATTGAAACATCCATGTCATTGGACAAAACCAAGACAAAAATCCCCATGTTGTCCGAAAAACACACAAACACTCAAACAAGAGGATAGTGATAATGAACACATTAGGAGATGACAATGCTTCTAATCCTCATGTGAGGAGTAGGTCCAACAATACTCTCATCACCTCCCCACAAAGAAAGTAAGTGTAATTCTAACCGTTCATTTGATTCTTGTCCTATCATTCCGTTAGAAACACTTTCTCCTTTGATGTTTTATACATTGTGATAAAATTTTGAGAGAGGGATATGGGATGTGAGATACAAAAGACTGAGAGTAAAGAGACAAGATGGAAAAAGTCAAATTAATGGCCAAAATTTGGTGAGTGAAAATACATATGAGGTAAAAGTCACACAAAGCCAAAAAAAAAAGACAAGAAAAAAACGCGATGAGTGATTTTGTTTTGACTAATCCAAGGAATGTTCGAGTAGTGCTGTCTTATTTTTTTCAAGATTTTGCTGAACCATTGAGAGGAGCTCAATTAGATCCACCACATACAACAAACATCCTTTTCAATTGAAGTTGATGATTGTTCTCTCAAAAATTTAGATTGCTGCACCTTTTTTTGAAGATGGGGAATGATACATGCATGAGCCTTTAAATTACTAATATTGGACAAGAAGCTGAATTTGTTGTAAACAATAAAAGCCAAAACAATGCACTTAGGAGGTCAAAAAAAATGCATCTTGGACAAGAAATTGAATCTGTTTGTAAAGTCTGGAAATTCAAACTTACAAGAGTTTTTGGATGGGATCCGGCATTTCTGAGTGAAACAACTTCTAACAAATTGTCCTTCATTCAGTTACCTTTCTAACGCATCTTGAAACGCATCAATTGGACATCAGAAACTCAAATACGTCCAATTTAAAGACTCTTGCAGAAAACTGGATAAGGGATTATTAACTTTTTTGAAAAATTCAGCCCAAAAGCAAATATAAGGCTTTGGACGAATTAAACTTAGCCCAATATATTTATTATCATTTAAATTGATGTTTTTAGGGTTTTATGTACTTTAGGAACCAAGCAACCAGCCCTTATCAGCTTATAACTTGCCTTATCACCCTATCCCTTGCCACACAAGCACAAGGAGTTTAAAGGCTGTTATTTTATTATTATTTTTAATTAGATTAGGTTTTCCTTGTTTTAGCAGAAGTTAAATTACTTTGTCTATCCTTCACCTATAAAAGGATGAAGCCTCCATCATTGTAAGACATATTTTCTTTGATTTATGAAATATTTAGTGATTTTGTTTTTGTAAGTGCTGTTTACTTGTGCCTTCGAAGTCTTCTTCAACATAAGTTGGACGAGTTCTTGTGAGAGATATCATCTTCACACTCTTGCTTGCCTAGATAATCACGTCTAGGAGGGTGGGTTAGAGCCGCTTGAGGTTGCTTGCTTAGATAATTGAGTCTAAGAAGGTGCCGAGGACAAAACAACATCAACAATTCGCAAGCCATCTTCATCTTCAACCTTCACACCATCTTCCATAATTCCATAAACAAAACTGGAATTTTCAGATTTGTTTTACCTATCTTCTTCTTAATATTTTCTCATCTTTTTATTTAGATTCTTATTTCTTATCATCTAATCCTTCATTCTGTCTTTCTTTCTTTAAATTTCCAGCCTTGAATCTGAAAAATTCAAGAAAATCCCTTCTCTTTTCTCTTGAATTTTCAGATCTGCCCAAACTTCCTTGATTGAGTCTAGAGCTCCTAATTCTTGCAAGAACTTGATTGAAGGCTTCCAAATCCAAGATTGTGCTACTCTATCAGAACTTTTTATTAATCAATGAAATCTGAAAAAATGAATCCATAAAAGAAAGTTTTAATCATAGTCTTAGGAATTAAATACAATAAATAAATGCTAAAATCTAATCTTCTAATTAGATAAGTAACTTCTAATAATAAATAAATGCTAAAAATAAAAGGACAATTAAATAAATCGGATCAATAGATATTGCAAAAAGGTTGATTTAAATTACAAATAATCAAATAAAATCTTGAAAATTGTAATTATCCAAAAAACCAAGCAATTTCTGCATTACTTATCATACAAAATAGACGTATCTTGAGATTTTTATTTCAAGATGCATCCTAAAGCTAATTTGCAGCCGGACAAGTTTTAAAAGACATGTTGACCCATAAATGCCTGGATCCCATCCAAAAATGCTTCTTGACTAATGTTTCACTTAACAGTTTCAACTTCTTTTCAAAGATGATTATTTTGACCCCTCTCATGCTCAATCATTCCCCACTCCTCAAAAAGATTCCATTTCTAGATCGGTAAATGGAGGAAGTTCATCAAAGTACCATAGAAGAGAAGACATCTTGAAGGATCCTTTTGCAGAGTCTCTTTTTGCAATGTAATTTACAAGTTCCTTCTCATTGGGATCATCACGATTGTTCTTTTGGTCGCAAAGTAACTCATTCTCATCTTCAAAATTGTTATTAATGCTAAAAGAGGAATAAGCATAAATAGAATTTTGAAAACATTCAATGATACCTTTTGATTGTAAGGTACCTTCGCTCGGTGTTTGTCGTTTGATGATCATCTTGAATCGTAATAGTAGGTTTGTCACCGAAACAAACACACTACTTATAATTTCTTCCTCATCAATAGGCAAGGTTAAACTCTTGATGGTATCGTCTTCCTCATGTTCTTTAGAAGAACAAATTTCTTGATCATGCTTCGATCACGGATTTCAATATCATTAGAAGACATGAATTCGCACAATATATCTCTCAAAATTTTTCTTGAAAATAAAACTTATCTAGACAATCATACCCTGAATGATCTAGTCGACAACAATAATGACATCGAGTCCCCAAAAGGGTAAAATCCAATACGTTGCTCAATGACATCCTCAAGAATGACCTGAATCCGATACCAAATGATAGAGTAGCGCAAAAATTCAATAAAGAGAAAAACAAAACAAACCAAAATAAAGAACAAATCTAAAAATTCAGATTTGCTTATGGTGGTGGCGCAAAAGTCAATGGAGGAAGCTTGAATATGTGGAGATGGCGTGATGAATTGATAGTTGTTGTTTTGTCCTCGCACCCTCTTAGACGCAATTATCTAAGCAAGCAACCTCAAGCGGCTCTAACCCACCCTCCTAGATGCAATTACCTAGGCAAGCAAGAGTGTGAAGATGATCTCCCTCACAAGAACTCATCTTTATGTTGAAGATGGCTTCTAGACAAGTTTATCAACACTTGCAAACTCAAACAATACTAAAATCTCCAAAGAGAACTTTTTATTAATCAATGAAATCTGAATTACAATGTGGGTGAAGCCTCCTTTATATAGGCCATGGAGAAGTTTTAATCCTACTAAACTTAGGAATTAAATACAATAAATAAATGCTAAAATCTAATCTCCTAACTAGATAAGTAACTTCTAATAATAAATAAATGCTAAAAATAAAATCCTAATTAAATAAATCTGATCCTAATAGATATTGCAGAATCCTATATTGATTTAAATTACAAATAATCAAATAAAATCTTGAAAATTCGTAATTATCGAAAAATCCCGTATTAATCCCGTATAGAAATTTCTGCATGCGCTGTCTTCGCTAAAATAGACGTATCTTGAGATCCAGATGTCCGATTGAGGCGTTTCAAGATGCGTTGGAAACCTAATTTGCAGCCGGACAAGTTTTAAGAAGACATGTTGACCCATAAATGCCTGGATCCCATCCAAAATGCTTCGCAAGTTGACTGATGTTTCTGACTTGAAAGCAGTTTCAACTTCTTTTCCAAGATGATTATTTTGACCATCTCATGCTCGTATCATTCCCCACTCCTCAAAAAAAGATTCACCCTCGAATCTAGATCGGTAAATGGAGGAAGTTCATCAAAGTACCATAGAAGAGAAGACGTCTTGAAGGATCCTTTTGCAGTCTCTCTTTTTGCAATGTAATTTACAAGTTCCTTCTCATTGGGATCATCACGATTGTTCTTTTGGTCGCAAAAAGTAACTCATTCTCATCTTCAAAATTGTTATTAATGCTAAAAGAGGAATAAGCATAAATAGAATTTTGAAAACATTCAATGATACCTTTTGATTGTAAGGTACCTTCGTGGTGTTTGTCGTTTGATGATCATCTTGAATCGTAATAGTAGGTTCGCACCGGAAAACAAACACACTACTTATAATTTCTTCCTCATCAATAGGCAAGGTTAAACTCTCGATGGTATTGTCTTCCTCGTGTTCTTTAGAAGAACAAATTTCTTGATCATGCTCCATATCACGAATTTCAATACCATTAGAAGACATGAATTCGGACAACATATCTCTCAAAATTTTTTCTTGAAAATAAAACTTATCCGACAATCATACCCTAAATGATCTAGTCGACAACAATAATGACATCGAGTCCCCAAAAGGGTAAAATCCAATACGTTGCTCAATGACATCCTCAAGAACGACGTGAATCCGATACCAAATGATAGAGTAGCGCAAATTCAAATAAAGAGAAAAACAAAACAAACCAAAATAAAGAACAAATCTAAAAATTCAGATTTGCTTATGGTGGTGGCGTCAATGGAGGAAGCTTGAATATGTGAGATGGCGTGATGAATTGATAGTTGTTGTTTTGTCCTCGCACCCTCTTAGACGCAATTATCTAAGCAAGCAACCTATGTATTGTTGATTTTGTTTTGTCTAACCAACAATTATCTAAGCAAGCAACTCTAACCCAACCCACCCTCCTAGATGCAATTACCTAGGCAAGCAAGAGTGTGAAGATGATCTCCTCACAAGAACTCGATGATCTTATGTTGAAGATGGCTTCTAGACAAGTTTACACAACACTTGCAAACTCAAAGAATACTAAAATCTCCAAAGAGAACTTTTTATTAATCAATGAAATCTGAATTACAATGTGGGTGAAGCCTCCTTTATATAGGCCATGGAGAAAGTTTAATCCTACTAAACTTAGGAATTAAATACAATAAATAAATGCTAAAATCTAATCTCCTAATTAGATAAGTAACTTCTAATAATAAATAAATGCTAAAAATAAAATCTTAATTAAATAAATCTGATCCTAATAGATATTGCAGAATCCTATGTTGATTTAAATTACAAATAATCAAATAAAATCTTGAAAATTCGTAATTATCCAAAAATCCCGTATTAATCCCGTATAGGAATTTCTGCATGCGCTTGTCTTCGCTAAAATAGACGTATCTTGAGATCCAGATGTCCGATTGAGGCGTTTCAAGATGCGTTGAAAGCTAATTTGCAGCCGGACAAGTTTTAAGAAGACATGTTGACCCATAAATGCCTGGATCCCATCCAAAATGCTTCGCAAGTTGACTGATGTTTCGACTTGCAAAGCAGTTTCAACTTCTTTTCCAAGATGATTATTTTGACCCCTCTCATGCTCGTATCATTCCCCCACTCATCAAAAAGATTCACCCTCGAATCTAGATCGGTAAATGGAGGAAGTTCATCAAAGTACCATAGAAGAGAAGACGTCTTGAAGGATCCTTTTGCAGAGTCTCTTTTTGCAATGTAATTTACAAGTTCCTTCTCATTGGGATCATCACGATTGTTCTTTTGGTCGCAAAGTAACTCATTCTCATCTTCAAAATTGTTATTAATGCTAAAAGAGGAATAAGCATAAATAGAATTTTGAAAACATTCAATGATACCTTTTGATTGTAAGGTACCTTCGTAGGGTGTTTGTGTTTTGATGATCATCTTGAATCGTAATAGTAGGTTCATCACTGAAAAAACAAACACACTACTTATAATTTCTTCCTCATCAATAGGCAAGGTTAAACTCTCGATGGTATCGTCTTCCTCATGTTCTTTAGAAGAACAAATTTCTTGATCATGCTCCGGATCACGGATTTCAATATCATTAGAAGACATGAATTCAGACAACATATCTCTCAAAATTTTTTCTTGAAAATAAAACTTATCTGGACAATCATACCCTGAATGATCTAGTCGACAACAATAATGACATCGAGTCCCCAAAAGGGTAAAATCCAATACGTTGCTCAATGACATCCTCAAGAAGAACCTGAATCTGAATCCGATACCAAATGATAGAGTAGCGCAAATTCAATAAAGAAAAAAAAAACAAACCAAAATAAAGAACAAATCTAAAAATTCAGATTTGCTTATGGTGGTGGCGTCAATGGAGGAAGCTTGAATATGTGGAGATGGCGTGATGAATTGATAGTTGTTGTTTTGTCCTCGGCACCCTCTTAGACGCAATTATCTAAGCAAGCAACCTCAAGCGGCTCTAACCCACCCTCCTAGATGCAATTACCTAGGCAAGCAAGAGTGTGAAGATGATCTCCCTCACAAGAACTCGATGATCTTATGTTGAAGATGGCTTTCTAGACAAGTTTACCGAACACTTGCAAACTCAAAGAATACTAAAATCTCCAAAGAGAACTTTTTATTAATCAATGAAATCTAAATTACAATGTGGGTGAAGCCTCCTTTATATAGGCCATTGAGAAGTTTTAATCCTACTAAACTTAGGAATTAAATACAATAAATAAATGCTAAAATCTAATCTCCTAATTAGATAAGTAACTTCTAATAATAAATAAATGCTAAAAATAAAATCTTAATTAAATAAATCTGATCCTAATAGATATTGCAGGATCCTATGTTGATTTAAATTACAAATAATCAAATAAAATCTTGAAAATTCGTAATTATCCAAAAATCCCGTATAGGAATTTCTGCATGCGCTGTCTTCGCTAAAAATAGACGTATCTTGAGATCCAGATGTCCGATTGAGGCGTTTCAAGATGTGTTGGAAAGCTAATTTGCAGCCGGACAAGTTTTAAGAATACATGTTGACCCATAAATGCCTGGATCCCATCCATAAATGCTTCGCAAGTTGATTGATGTTTCTGACTTGCAAAGCAGTTTCAACTTCTTTTCCAAGATGATTATTTTGACCCCTCTCATGCTCGTATCATTCCCCCACTCATCAAAAAGATTCACCCTCGAATCTAGATCGGTAAATGGAGGAAGTTCATCAAAGTACCATAGAAGAGAAGACGTCTTGAAGGATCCTTTTGCAGAGTCTCTTTTTGCAATGTAATTTACAAGTTCCTTCTCATTGGGATCATCACGATTGTTCTTTTGGTCGCAAAGTAACTCATTCTCATCTTCAAAATTGTTATTAATGCTAAAAGAGGAATAAGCATAAATAGAATTCTGAAAACATTCAATGATACCTTTTGATTGTAAGGTACCTTCGTCGGTGTTTGTTGTTTGATGATCATCTTGAATCGTAATAGTAGGTTCGTCACTGGAAACAAACACACTACTTATAATTTCTTCCTCATCAATAGGCAAGGTTAAACTCTCGATGGTATCGTCTTCCTCATGTTCTTTAGAAGAACAAATTTCTTGATCATGCTCCGAATCACATATTTCAATATCATTAGAAGACATGAATTCAGACAACATATCTCTCAAAAATTTTTTCTTGAAAATAAAACTTATCCGGACAATCATACCTGAATGATCTAGTCGACAACAATAATGACATCGAGTCCCCAAAAGGGTAAAATCCAATACGTTGCTCAATGACATCCTCAAGAACGACCTGAATCCGATACCAAATGATAGAGTAGCGCAAATTAAAATAAAGAGAAAAAATTCAAAACAAAAACAAAAACAAAAAAATAAAGAACAAATCTAAAAATTCAGATTTGCTTATGGTGGTGGCGTCAATGGAGGAAGCTTGAATATGTGGAGATGGCGTGATGAATTGATAGTTGTTGTTTTGTCCTCGGCACCCTCTTAGACGCAATTATCTAAGCAAGCAACCTCAAGCGGCTCTAACCCACCCTCCTAGATGCAATTACCTAGGCAAGCAAGAGTGTGAAGATGATCTCCCCTCACAAGAACTCGATGATCTTATGTTGAAGATGGCTTCTAGACAAGTTTATCGAACACTTGCAAACTCAAAGAATACTAAAATCTCCAAAGAGAACTTTTTATTAATCAATGAAATCTAAATTACAATGTGGGTGAAGCCTCCTTTATATAGGCCATGGAGAAGTTTTAATCCTACTAAACTTAGGAATTAAATACAATAAATAAATGCTAAAATCTAATCTCCTAATTAGATAAGTAACTTCTAATAATAAATAAATGCTAAAAATAAAATCTTAATTAAATAAATCTGATCCTAATAGATATTGCAGAATCCTATGTTGATTTAAATTACAAATAATCAAATAAAATCTTGAAAATTCGTAATTATCCAAAAATCCCGTATTAATCCCGTATAGGAATTTCTGCATGCGCTGTCTTCGCTAAAATAGACGTATCTTGAGATCCAGATGTCCGATTGAGGCGTTTCAAGATGCGTTGGAAAGCTAATTTGCAGCCGGACAAGTTTTAAGAAGACATGTTGACCCATAAATGCCTGGATCCCATCCAAAAATGCTTCGCAAGTTGACTGATGTTTCTGACTTGCAAAGCAGTTTCAACTTCTTTTCCAAGATGATTATTTTGACCCCTCTCATGCTCGTATCATTCCCCCACTCATCAAAAAGATTCACCCTCGAATCTAGATCGGTAAATGGAGGAAGTTCATCAAAGTACCATAGAAGAGAAGACGCGTCTTGAAGGATCCTTTTGCAGAGTCTCTTTTGCAATGTAATTTACAAGTTCCTTCTCATTGGGATCATCACGATTGTTCTTTTGGTCGCAAAGTAACTCATTCTCATCTTCAAAATTGTTATTAATGCTAAAAGAGGAATAAGCATAAATAGAATTCTGAAAACATTCAATGATACCTTTTGATTGTAAGGTACCTTCGCTCGGTGTTTGTCGTTTGATGATCATCTTGAATCGTAATAGTAGGTTCATCACCGGAAACAAACACACTACTTATAATTTCTTCCTCATCAATAGGCAAGGTTAAACTCTCGATGGTATCGTCTTCCTCATGTTCTTTAGAAGAACAAATTTCTTGATCATGCTCCGGATCACGGATTTCAATATCATTAGAAGACATGAATTGCACAACATATCTCTCAAATTTTTTTCTTGAAAATAAAACTTATCTGGACAATCATACCCTGAATGATCTAGTCGACAACAATAATGACATCGAGTCCCCAAAAGGGTAAAATCCAATACGTTGCTCAATGACATCCTCAAGAACGACCTGAATCCGATACCAAATGATAGAGTAGCGCAAATTCGAATAAAGAGAAAAAATTCAAACAAAACAAAATAAAGAACAAATCTAAAAATTCAGATTTGCTTATGGTGGTGGCGTCAATGGAGGAAGCTTGAATATGTGGAGATGGCGTGATGAATTGATAGTTGTTGTTTTATCCTTGGCACCCTCTTAGACGCAATTATCTAAGCAAGCAACCTCAAGCGGCTCTAACCCACCCTCCTAGATGCAATTACCTAGGCAAGCAAGAGTGTGAAGATGATCTCCCTCACAAGAACTCGATGATCTTATGTTGAAGATGGCTTCTAGACAAGTTTATCGAACACTTGCAAACTCAAAGAATACTAAAATCTCCAAAGAGAACTTTTTAATAATCAATGAAATCTAAATTACAATGTGGGTGAAGCCTCCTTTATATAGGCCATGGAGAAGTTTTAATCCTACAAAACTTAGGAATTAAATACAATAAATAAATGCTAAAAACTAATCTCCTAATTAGATAAGTAACTTCTAATAATAAATAAATGCTAAAAATAAAATCTTAATTAAATAAATCTGATCCTAATAGATATTGCAGAATTCTATGTTGATTTAAATTACAAATAATCAAATAAAATCTTGAAAATTCGTAATTATCCAAAAATCCCGTATTAATCTCGTGTAGGAATTTCTGCATGCGCTGTCTTCGCTAAAATAGACGTATCTTGAGATCCAGATGTCCGATTGAGGCGTTTCAAGATGCGTTGGAAAGCTAATTTGCAGCCGGACAAGTTTTAAGAAGACATGTTGACCCATAAATGCCTGGATCCCATCCAAAAATGCTTCGCAAGTTGACTGATGTTTCTGACTTGCAAAGCAGTTTCAACTTCTTTTCCAAGATGATTATTTTGACCCCTCTCATGCTCGTATCATTCCCCCACTCATCAAAAAGATTCGCCCTCGAATCTAAATCGGTAAATGGAGGAAGTTCATCAAAGTACCATAGAAGAGAAGACGTCTTGAAGGATCCTTTTGCAGTCTATTTTTGCAATGTAATTTACAAGTTCCTTCTCATTGGGATCATCACGATTGTTCTTTTGGTCGCAAAGTAACTCATTCTCATCTTCAAAATTGTTATTAATGCTAAAAGAGGAATAAGCATAAATAGAATTCTGAAAACATTCAATGATACCTTTTGATTGTAAGGTACCTTCGTCGGTGTTTGTCGTTTGATGATCATCTTGAATCGTAATAGTAGGTTCAATCACTTTGAAACAAACACACTACTTATAATTTCTTCCTCATCAATAGGCAAGGTTAAACTCTCGATGGTATCGTCTTCCTCATGTTCTTTAGAAGAACAAATTTCTTGATCATGCTCCGGATCACGGATTTCAATATCATTAGAAGACATGAATTCGCACAAACATATCTTTCAAAAAATTTTTCTTGAAAATAAAACTTATCTGGACAATCATACCCTGAATGATCTAGTCGACAACAATAATGACATCGAGTCCCCAAAAGGGTAAAATCCAATACGTTGCTCAATGACATCCTCAAGAACGACCTGAATCCGATACCAAATGATAGAGTAGCGCAAAAATTAGAATAAAGAAAAAGAGAAAAACAAAACAAACCAAAATAAAGAACAAATCTAAAAATTCAGATTTGCTTATGGTGGTGGCGTCAATGGAGGAAGCTTGAATATGTGGAGATGGCGTGATGAATTGATAGTTGTTGTTTTGTCCTCGGCACCCTCTTAGACGCAATTATCTAAGCAAGCAACCTCAAGCGGCTCTAACCCACCCTCCTAGATGCAATTACCTAGGCAAGCAAGAGTGTGAAGATGATCTCCCTCACAAGAACTCGATGATCTTATGTTGAAGATGGCTTTCTAGACAAGTTTACCGAACACTTGCAAACTCAAAGAATACTAAAATCTCCAAAGAGAACTTTTTATTAATCAATGAAATCTAAATTACAATGTGGGTGAAGCCTCCTTTATATAGGCCATGGAGAAGTTTTAATCCTACTAAACTTAGGAATTAAATACAATAAATAAATGCTAAAATCTAATCTCCTAATTAGATAAGTAACTTCTAATAATAAATAAATGCTAAAAATAAAATCTTAATTAAATAAATCTGATCCTAATAGATATTGCAGAATCCTATGTTGATTTAAATTACAAATAATCAAATAAAATCTTGAAAATTCGTAATTATCCAAAAATCCCGTATTAATCCCGTATAGGAATTTCTGCATGCGTTGTCTTCGCTAAAATAGACGTATCTTGAGATCCAGATGTCCGATTGAGGCGTTTCAAGATGCGTTGGAAAGCTAATTTGCAGCCGGACAAGTTTTAAGAAGACATGTTGACCCATAAATGCCTGGATCCCATCCAAAAATGCTTCGCAAGTTGACTAATGTTTCTGACTTGCAAAGCAGTTTCAACTTCTTTTCCAAGATGATTATTTTGACCCCTCTCATGCTTGTATCATTCCCCCACTCCTCAAAAAGATTCGCCCTCGAATCTAGATCGGTAAATGGAGGAAGTTCATCAAAGTACCATAGAAGAGAAGACATCTTGAAGGATCCTTTTGTAGAGTCTCTTTTTGCAATGTAATTTACAAGTTCCTTCTCATTGGGATCATCACGATTGTTCCTTTGGTTGCAAAGTAACTCATTCTCATATTCAAAATTGTTATTAATGCTAAAAGAGGAATAAGCATAAATAGAATTTTGAAAACATTCAATGATACCTTTTGATTGTAAGGTACCTTAGTCGGTGTTTGTTGTTTGATGATCATCTTGAATCGTAATAGTAGGTTCGTCACTGGAAACAAACACACTACTTATAATTTCTTCCTCATCAATAGCCAAGGTTAAACTCTCGATGGTATCGTCTTCCTCATGTTCTTTAGAAGAACAAATTTCTTGATCATACTCCGGATCACGGATTTCAATATCATGAGAAGACATGAATCCAGACAATATATCTCTCAAAATTTTTTCTTGAAAATAAAATTTATCTGGACAATCATACCCTGAATGATCTAGTGGACAACAATAATGACATCGAGTCCCCAAAAGGGTAAAATCCAATATGTTGCTCAATGACATCCTCAAGAATGACCTGAATCCGATACCAAAGGGCAAATTCGAATAAAGAGAAAAACAAAACAAACCAAAATAAAGAACACATCTAAAAATTCAGATTTGCTTATGGTGGTGGTGTCAATGGAGGAAGCTTGAATATGTGGAGATGGCGTGATGAATTGATAGTTGTTGTTTTGTCCTCGGCACCCTCTTAGACGCAATTATCTAAGCAAGCAACCTCAAGCGGCTCTAACCCACCCTCCTAGATGCAATTACCTAGGCAAGCAAGAGTGTGAAGATGATCTCCATTACAAGACTTGACAAAACTTACGTTGAAGAAGACTTCTGATACGAAAAATAACAAGGCAAATCTATCTACCTTGAAAATAAAATGGCCCATGGCCAAAGGTTTTTGCAACTCATAAACTCATGATGTTGTTCTTATTAGTGAAGCAAATATGCCTTTAAATAGGCTACAAATGAAGAGTTCAACTTAAATTAGGAAAAGTAAAGATAATGATAAAATAAATAAACATATTTTATCTAACCTAAAAAACTAATAAATAAATAAATAACAAATCTAATCCTAAATCATCTAAATATCTTCATAAAGAATCGTAGATTAAATTTAAGTACAAATAATCAATACAATTATTGAAAATTCGTAATAAATAATATTTCCCGTGATAAAATCGTATAGAGATTTCTGCTCGCACAGTCTTCACTAAAATAGACATAACTTGAGATCCCGATTTCGGATTGATGCGTTTCAAGATGCGTTGGAAAGCTAAGAGACAGACGAATATGTTTGAAGCAGACATGTAGACTCAGAAGTGCCCGGATCCCATCCGAAAATTTGATGCAAGTCGGCTGAAATTCCAGGCATATAAAACAGCTTCAACTCTTTGGCTACAATGCATCATTTTAGCCCCCCATACATGTATTATTCTCCCCCTGTTGAAAACGATTCGTCCCGAATCTTAAGAGTTGTTGATCGCAACCTTCAAGTCTCTTGAGATGTCTCCAGGAATGAAATATTAAAACTAGGATCTATATAGAGAATTATATATTTTTTATTTTTTCTCAACTACTAAAACAACAGTAAAAGATAATTGTTTCAAACACCTATACCAAGGCTCTGATTACCAATTGATATGGAAGCTAGGATCCAAGAATTACCTCAAAATCTAGGAACCCTCTAGATCACAATTAATCTAGCAAACTCACTAATATGATCTGAGAAAACCTCAAACTCCACGTTCAGCAAACCGATAATAAAGCATGATCTTGATAACGAGATAGGATGAATTTGATGGTGGCGGTGTTGGATAGATTTGTCCTTGGCACCCTCCTACTCGTAATTGAATAGACAAACACCTACAAACGGTACGAATCTCTCCGATGAATGGATGATGACGAGATAGATGTTGTAGGATATTTTGTCCTCGGCACCCTCTTAGACGCGATTATCTAAGCAAGCAACCTCAAGCGGCTCTAACCCACCCTCCTAGATGCAATTACCTAGGCAAGCAAGAGTGTGAAGATGATCTCCATTACAAGAACTTGACAAACTTACGTTGAAGAAGACTTTTGATACGAAAAATAACAAGGCAAATCTATCTACCTTGAAAATAAAATGGCTCATGGCCAAAGGTTTTTGCAACTCATAAACTCATGATGTTGTTCTTATTAGTGAAGCAAATATGCCTTTAAATAGGCTACAAATGAAGAGTTCAACTTAAATTAGGAAAAGTAAAGATAATAAAAAAATAAATAAACATATTTTATCTAACCTAAAAAACTAATAAATAAATAACAAATCTAATCCTAAATCATCTAAATATCTTCATAAAGAATCGTAGATTAAATTTAAGCACAAATAATCAATACAATTATTGAAAATTCGTAATAAATAATATTTCCCGTGATAAAATCGTATAGAGATTTTTGCTCGCATAGTCTTCACTAAAATGGACATAACTTGAGATCCCGATGTCGGATTGATGCGTTGGAAAGCTAAGAGACAGACGAATATGTTTGAAGAAGACAAGTAGACTCAGAAGTGCCCGGATCCCATCCGAAAATTCGATGCAAGTCGGCTGAAATTCCAGACTTATAAAACAGCTTCAACTCTTTGGCTACAATGCATCATTTTAGCCCCCCATACATGTATCACTGAGAGTAAAGAGGCCGAGAGTGAAAAAATTCAAATTAATGGCCCAAATTTGGTGAGTGAAAATACATATGAGGTAAAAGTCACCCAAAGCCCAAAAGAAAAATACAAGAAAAAGAACGTGATGAGTGATTTTGTTTTGACTAGTCATTACAAATGTTCGAGTAGTGTTGTCTTATTTTTTCAGGATTTTGTTGAAACATTGAGAGGAGCTCAATTAGATCACTCCACATACAACAAAGAAACCTTTTCAATTGAAGTTGATGATTGTTCTCTCATTGCCGATTTAGATTCGAGGACGAATCCTTTTGAGGAGTGGGGGAATGATACATGCATGAGCGGGGTTAAATTACTCATATTGGACAATAAGCTGAATTTGTTCGATGCAAACAATAATGTCCAAAACAATGCACGCATAGGAGGTCAAAAACGATGCATCTTGGACAAGAAACTGAATCTGTTTGTGAAGTCTAGAAAGTCAGCTAACTTGCGACGTATTTTTGGATGGGATCCAGGCATTTATGGGTCAACATGTCTTCTTAAAACTTCTCCGTCCGCAAATTAGCTTTCCAACGCATCTTGAAACGCCTCAATCGGACATCTGGATCTCAAGATACGTCTATTTTAGCGAAGACAGCGCATGCAGAAATTCCTATACGGGATTAATAGGAGATTTTTGGATAATTACGAATTTTCAAGATTTTATTTGATTATTTGTAATTTAAATCAATATAGGATTCTGCAATATCTATTAGGATCAGATTTATTTGACTGGGATTTTATTTTTAGCATTTATTTATTATTAGAAGTTATTTATCTAATTAGGAGATTAGATTTTAGCATTTATTTATTGTATTTAATTCCTAAGTTTAGTAGGATTAAAACTTCTCCGTGGCCTATATAAAGGAGGCTTCACCCACATTGTAATTCAGATTTCATTGATTAATAAAAAGTTCTCTTTGGAGATTTTAGTATTCTTTGAGTTTGCAAGTGTTCGATAAACTTGTCTAGAAGCCATCTTCAACATAAGATCATCGAGTTCTTGTGAGGGAGATCATCTTCACACTCTTGCTTGCCTAGGTAATTGCATCTAGGAGGGTGGGTTAGAGCCGCTTGAGGTTGCTTGCTTAGATAATTACGTCTAAGAGGGTGCCGAGAAGAATGGAAATGATAAAAACATTGAACTTGGAGAAGTTCAAGAACAACAGATCAATGAACTAGGTTGAGCAGTTTCCACTAATTGTTGAGGAAGAATCAACATATTTAGAAACGCAACCACTGCGAAGGTCCATAAGATAAGCTTAGAACTTATCAAGAAGCAGTGTCGAGCCCAGACTCTAAGAAATTGCTTGAAGCTATGAGGTCTGAGATGGATTCCATGTCAGTAAACCAAGTATGGACTTTGGTTAAACCACTTGAAGGGGTCAAACCTATAGGGTGTAAATGGGTTTTCAAGAAGAAAACAAACATGGATGGTAATGTACAAACATACAAGGGGCGATTGGTCGCTAAAGGTTTTTGACAAGTTCATGGCATATACTATGACAAAACTTTCTCCCTTGTTGCTATGTTTAAATCCATCCAGATCTTGCTTGCGATTGCTACACTCCATGATTATGAAATCTGGCAAATGGACGTCAAAGCCACTTTCCTTAATGGGAAACTTGAAGAAAATATGTATATGACACAACCGAAGGTTTTGTTGCTCCAGGAGATGCTAGAAAGGTTTGTAAGCTACAGAGCTCCATTTATGGACTAAAACAAGCTTCTCGAAGTTGGAATCTTTGTTTCAACGATGCAATCAAAGAGTTTGGTTTTATCAGAAACGGAGATGAGCCTTGTTTCTATAAGAAGGCTAGTGGGAGCATTGTTTCCCTCCTGATCTTATATGTAGATGACATACTCATCATAGGAAATGATATACCTACTTTACAGTTTGTTAAGACTTGGCTAGGCAGTTGTTTTTCTATGAAAGATTTGGGTGAGGTAGCGTATATATTAGGAGTTAAGATCTATAGAGATAGATCAAGACGACTCCTACGTTTGAGTCAAAGTACACACATAGATAAAGTGCTAAAAAGGTTTAGCATGCAAGAATCCAAGAAAGGATTTTTACCTATGAGACATGGTATATCACTCTAGAAGGAAATGTGTCCTTCAACACCATAAGAGAGAGAACGGATGAATAAGATCCCATATTCTCCGGCTATTGGTTTTATCATGTATGCCATGATATGTACTCGACCGAACATATCGTATGCCTTAAGCATGATGAGTCGGTATCAAGTAAATCCTGGTGAAGGTCACTGGGTTGCAATTAAAAATATCCTTAAGTACTTGATAAGAACTAAGTATACGTTTCTTGTATATAGAGGTGAAGAAGAGCTTAGTGTAAAAGGTTACACGGATGCTAGCTTCCAAACTGACAAGGATGACTCACGATCGCAATCTGGTTTTGTATTGTCTTAATAGAGGTGCTGTAAGCTGGAAGAGTTTAAAGCAAGACACAATAGTTGATTCTACAATAGAGGTTGAATATATTGTAGTCAGTGAAGTTGTAAAATAGGTAGTTTGGATCAAGAAGTTCATATCCGAACTAGGGGTTGTTCCTAGCATATCAAAAGCTATAGAACTCCGTTGTGATAACAATGGGCCATTGTACAAGCAAAGGAACCCAGATCTCATCAACGATCCAAACATATTCTAAGGCACTTCCATTTCATTCGAGAGATCATAGATCGAGGAGATGTGGAAATATCCAGAGTACACACAGATGATAACAATGTTGATCCCTTGATGAAGCCTCTGACACAGCAAAAGCATGATCGTCACACTGAGTCACTCGATATTAGATATGTGAGTGATTGGTCTTAGTTCTAGTGGGAGATTGTTAGAGTATGCCCAAAGACCAATCATGAGATGATTGTATTGATATACTTTCTTTACCATGTTTTTGAATAAAGGCATTGCCATTATTATTTTTCAGTCATATTTCTATGTCTTAAATAAACTGAAATATAGTGAACTCCATATAATAATATGATTGTTATTAAAAGATCCTTAGCTGAGTATTATTATGGTCTTGGACAATTAGAATACGTTCAAGGCTAACATATAGTTGATTGATGACAATGAGTTGTCATTGACATAGAGATGTCAAAATCAATATATGAGTACGTTGTTAGAGAACAACATATTGGATTGACCCATTATGAGCATATATCTTGGATTATTATGTGACGATCACAATATTGCTCATGATGGTGACTACATGTATGATCCTTAGACTTGAGATGTTACTATCTCAACATATATTATTGTATGTTTTGATACAGTTAAGCATGCTCCGTGACTGGTCGCACTATAAAGATTGATGTTGAACATATCACGATATATGTAGTGGGGTGTGAATGATCAAGATAGAATTTGTCCCTCCTACATAATAGGAGTTATATCACATGCACTTTATTGAGTGAGACTAGAAATGCATGGCCATGCTCTAACAAGTTGATATGAGATATCATAAGTTGTTTGTTTATTGTAGTATACTCTCGAACAAGTGTGATTGTTCCAAGACTTGTGCCTATTCTAGATATAAAGGACAAATGGATATAATAAATAAAGAAGCTAGTCACGAAGATGTAATGTTGAATCATGACTTCTTGTAACTTAGATGACCATGATATATTGCTAGATGTCACTCATGGTTTGTAATATTAGAATGGTTCTAATAATTGCTACTAATGTTATAGGAACCTACAGGGTCATAACCAAGGGTTGAGTTGAGCAAATATCAAACGAGTTATAATTGTACAATTTTATTGTATATGAAATATATAATTAAAGTTAATATATATTTGATATATATATGTAATTTTAATTATCCCAGATTTGTTAAATATATATTGAAAGAATGTAATTATGATTATAATTCTTTTAATAGATATAAAATTTAGATTAAATTACCCTAAGGGTTAGGGTAACTACATATAAAAGGAGAAGTGTGGTCTAGCAGTCGCTTTTCTTGCTTAGACGAGATTTTCTCAAGAACAATTTTTGAGAAAAGAAATATTTGCTCTCAACTAGGTGAACTGAGTAGAGGCCAAGACATTATCGTGGAGGCTTGGGATTTGAACTAATCGTGACTGCACTATTGACTTGTTGTTTTTTAGGTGAACTAATCATGCATCTTTTCCTCTCGAATTCGATTGATCGTACATGGAATCCTATATGAGATCGTCGGATTATTTTTCCGCTGCGCCATGGGGTGTACCAACGATCCTGACACTCATGTTGCCCAACTGTTGAGGTGGAGGAAGAGAGACCTATTACGGAGCACTCGACACCAAACATTGACAATTTGATGCCAAGACTGATTGGTCCTATAACACCCAAAATAGGGCTTAGAATGTTACCACTATTTAGAATTCCTAAATAGTTGAATCATGAATTAATTGAATAGAATTAAGAAATCAATTATAGTGATCAAAAGAAAGAAAATGAATGTCAATCGATTAAGGATTGAAAATAAAAGATATACAAAGAGAAGAGCCAAATTAAGAGGATCATCAAAATGAATCATTGGAAACCTTGTGCAATGCATGCTAAATTATAATAAAAAAATGGACTTGACACATGTCCATTACTCCATGTCTTAGCCGGCCACTATGGAGGGGTAATACCCATCTTCTTTTCTCATTATTCATCACCAATTAAGAAAGAAAAGTGAGAGAAAGAAGAGAAAGCTCTATTGTATCTATGGAGTGTTGAGGAACTACTTGGATTGAGTTTGGTTAGAGGTTAAATTCAGTTAGGGTTCAGCTTAAGTAAGGTAATCACATGTTATTTCAATTGATTTTATGTTTGAATTGTTGAATTTGTGATAACATAGTTTGCTAGAAATTTGAAATGAAATGTTGTTGTAAGAATTTAATTGTTAGAACACCTAATTGAGATATAGAACTAATGAATTGAACATGATCATGATTAGGTAATGTAATTAAAGTGTTAAACAAGCTAAATTGTGAGTTACCAATGCTGAAAAATCTAGGAATTATGAACATGATAGAAAACAGTCTTGTTAGGGACTGTTTTGGTTATAGAAATTGAGCAAACATGTTAGATGAACTTAGAACTCTATCTTGATCATGTTACTAGGTAAAGAGAAGATTGAATTGAATACATGTGTTTCTGGAAAATGTGACTATACCTAATTGAACTAGTTAAATTAGGTAATGGACTGTCCAGTGGGTGAATTGATGTGTAAACATGCAAAATTAAGCAACTTACTCTATTTTGGTCACCTTGAAAAATGAATTAGCATTGAGTAAACATGTTTAGGATTTCATATGAAATGAATTATAGGGCCAAAACATTGGTTAACATGAATTTAAGGAATTAAAATGTGAATAGGTGCAATCTGCCCATAATTGCTCTGTTCTGGACAGTAACTTTGAAAATTTACCAAAATTTGTATAGATCAAATTCAGGGCTGAAATTTTAGTGACACGATCCTTAGTATGTCTACTTTCATTAGGTGAAAACAGAACTGAAAACTGGGTCCTATGCTGGAAACTGTAATTAGAAATAGCTGGACAGTGCAAACTATCCAGACAGTGTAAATGCCTTGTCTTTGAACAATAATCTGTATTAATTGGCTAAGAACTAAAATGCAAGACTTAATATTGTCATAAATACAATTTTTAGCTTTCCAACGGTGTAAATTAATCGAAATTCTGACGTACGTATTAAAAGATATGAACATTTAAAGGGAGAGTGTGCAAACTGCCAGACATCAGTGTCCTGGGCAGTTTGGGACTGTTTTTACACCTAGAAGCTGCAAAAGAGTAATAAGGCCCAAGAGGTAAAGGCATTAGACCCATTCTGTACAGTATGTGGAGAGGATCACCTCATAGAAGATTACCCTACCAACCCTGAGTCGGTAAATTTTTTTTGGCAATTTTAATCGTAATTATATTCTGAATTCCAATACTTACAATGCAGGTGGAGACAGCACCCAAATTTAGCTTGGAGAAATCAAGGAAGCAACCAATACAATGCGCAATCGCAGAACAATGCCCAACGTCAGAACAATGCCTAGCAAGGTTTCAATCAAAATGCGCAGAGGGCACAAAACAATTTTTCTACAGGGAAAAGGAACAACTCGGGGACTTTGACAAATTACATGGAGAGGAATGATGCAACTGTCCAGAGTTTGACAGCATCTATGCGAAACTTGGAGTTGTTGGAAAGATTTCCAGTGCACTCAGCAATAGACCCCAAGGAGTTTTGCCAAGTGATACAGAGGATGTCAGGCAAAACCGTAGTGAGCAATGCAAAGTTGTAACTCTTCAAAGTGGCAAACAATGTGAGGTTGAGACACCTTTCAAGCATCCAAATAGTTGTCAGGGGGAGAAGAAAGGACTATTTGATGAACCAAAAGAAACAGAGAAGAAAGAAGCTAGCATAAGCGATGCCAAATCTTAGATCGATGCTAGACCGTAGTTTGATGCCAGACAGCAGCCTAATGCCATACCTCAATTGGATGCCAGTAAAACCTTGGCAAAGCTAGCTTATGCTTATCCCCTCCACCATTTCTACAAAGACTACAAAAGCACAAGGAAGATAAAAAATTTAAAAGCTTCTTGGAAGTCCTTAAACAATTGCAAATTAATCTACCATTGGTGGAAGCTCTCGAGCAGATGCCTAATTATGTCAAATTCATGAACGACAACTTGTCCAAAAAGAGGAAATTGGGTGATTTTGAGACTGTAGCTCTCACTAAAGAATGAATTGAGATGATACTCAATCAGTTGCCACCAAAATTGAAAGATCCAAGAAGTTTTACTATCCCCTGTACCATTGGCAATAGATTCATGGGTAAGGCGCTATGTGAATTGGGAGCCAACATCAATTTAATGCCAAAGTTTTTTCAGAAAGCTTGACATTGAAGCAAGGCCTACCAAGGTAACACTCCAGTTGGTAGACCGATCTCTTGCACATCCTAGGGGTAAGATTGAGGATGTGCTGGTAAAGGTCAAAAAACTCATATTTCCAGCTAATTTTATCATTTTAGATTATGAGGTAGATGTTAATGTCCCAATTATATTGGGCAGACCATTCCTTGCCACAAGTAGAGCTTTAATTAATGTTCATAAAGGTGAATTAACTATGTGCATGAATGATCAACATGTTATATTTAATGTGTTTCAAGCTCTTAAATACGCAGATGAATCTGAGGAATGCCAAGCTGATGAAATGATGGAGTCCATTTTTAAGGTGGACGTTGAAGGAACAACTTTAAAAGAGGTAAGCTATTTCGGATAACTAGACTCACTAGAGTTGGCTGGCAGAGAGATCGTGGCACCTAAACCATCCATTGAGGAGTCACCCGAATTGGAACTGAAATTGTTGTCAAATCATCTCAAGTATGCCTACTTAGGTAAACATTCAACCCTGCCAGTGATCATTGTTGCTAATCTAACTAATGATTAGGAGGAAAGATTGCTGGAAATTTTAAGTAATTACAAGCAAGCATAGGGATGGACCTTGGTTGATATTCGAGGAATAAGCCTAACCATTTACATGCACAAAATAATTGTAGAAGAAGAGTATCATGGAAAAACAATTGAGGGCCAAAGAATATTGAACCCGAGCATGAAAGAGGTTGTAAAAAAAGAAATTATCAAGTGGCTGGATGCCGGGATAATCTATCCTATTTTTGATAGCTTGTGGGTCAGCTCGGTGCAATGTGTTCCAAAGAAAGGTGGCATGACCGTGGTTCAAAACAACAACAATGAGTTAGTTCCTTCCATTACTGTTACTTGGATGGAGAGTGTGCATGGATTATACGAAGCTGAACAATGTCACCAAGAAAGACCACTTTCCATTTCCCTTCATTGATCAAATGTTGGACATATTGGCAGGTAAGGCATGCTACTGCTTCCTAGACGGTTATTCAGGATATAATCAGATTGTCATAGCTTTGGAAGATCAAGAGAAAACCATGTTCACGTGTCCATATGGGACATTTTCCTTTAGGAGAATGCTATTCGGGCTGTGTAATGCCCCAACAACATTTCAACGTTGCATGATGTCCATTTTTTTTCAACATGATTGAACATAACTTGGAAGTGTTCATGGACAATTTCTCAATGTTTGGTAAAACATTTGAAGAATTTCTTTAGAGTTTGGAGCAAGTTTTTAGGAGATGCATGGAGACAAACCTGGTCTTGAACTGGGAAAAGTGCCACTTCATGGTGAAAGAGGGCATTGTTCTCGGGCATAAAGTGACCAAGAGAGGATTAGAGGTTGACAAAGCAAAAGTTGAGGTAATCAAGAAATTGCCACCTCCTACAAGTGTAAAAGTATAAGAAGTTATTTGGGACATGTAGGTTTCTACCGTCGTTTCAATAAAGGTTTCTCTAAAATTTCTAAACCTTTATGCTTACTTTCAGAACAAAATGATTCTTTTGTATTTGATGATTCTTGTTTAAGAGCGTTTCAGGAACTTAAGGAGAAGTTGATTAATGCCCCTATAGTCATGGCACTGGACTAGAATGAGCCATTTGAGCTCATGTGCGATGCCAGTGACTATGTCGTTAGAGAAGTGTTGGGACAACGATGTGGCAAAGGTTTTCATACCATTTACTATGCCAGTTGGACATTAAATGAAGCACAACTGAATTGCACCACTACCGAGAGAATTTCCCACGGTTGTATTTGCATTTGATAAATTTAGATCTTAGTTGGTAACAAGGTTGTGGTGTATACAGATCACTCGGCATTGAAATACCTCTTGGCAAAGAAGGATGCCAAAAGTCCAGACTAATCCAGTTGAAGCTTATGCTATAAGAATTTGATCTCGAGATTTTAGACAAGATGGGTAGTGAGAACTTAGTAGCTGATCATTTATCACGCCTAGAGCATCACCAGGAAAATGGTAAGACATCTGCCATAAGAGATGAATTACCTGACGGGTATTTACTTGCAGTCAATGATATGCCATGGTACGTTGACATAGTTAACTACTTGGTAAGCAATATTCTGCCACCAGATTTGGCATATAATGCCAGGAAACGATTCCTACAAGATGTTTGGCAATATTATTGGGGTGAGCCAATACTGTTTAAGCAGCGTACCGACCAAGTGATAAGACGGTGTGTCCTAGAAGATGAACAACACAACATATTGCAATTATGCCATGCAACACCATATGGAGGTTACTTTGTCAGGATGAAAACTACTGCTAAAGTGCTACAATTAGGAATCTTTTGGCCCACTATATAAAAAGATTCCTATAAGTTTGCGAAGGCATTTGATCGATGCCAGCGGACAGGAAACATATCCAGAAGACACCAACTGCTACTTTAGAACATCATGCTAGTAGATTTGTTTGATGTATGGGGAATAGACTTCAAGGGTCCCTTCCCCCATCATTTGGTAACCTATAAATCCATGTGGTTGTTGACTACATTTCAAAATGGGCTAAGGTTGTTGCACTGCCAACAAACGATGCCAAGTTCGTTGCCAAGTTCTTGCATAAGCATATTTTTACCCAATTTGGTGCCCCTAGAGTTATTATTCATGATGAAGGTACACATTTTAAATACAATATAATTTCTAAGGCTTTTGTAGGTGTGGAATTCAATAGAGGATTGCCACGACATATCATCCCTAAACAAATGACAAAGCGGAGATTTCAAACAAGGATATTATTAATATTTTAGAGAAGACTATGAATCCAACAAGGAAGGACTGGTCCTTGAGACTAGATAACCCTTTGTGGGCTTATAGAACAACCTTTTAAACTCCTTTGGGACCCTCCTCATTTAGACTCATTTTTGGGAAGACATGCCACTTACCGATGGAGATGGAACACCGAGCCTATTAGGCAATCGAAATGCTTGATATGGCATGGAGGGTTGTTGGAGTAAAAAAGGTTACTAGACTTGAATAAATTAGAGGAATTCAGAATGCATGCTTACGAGAATGCTAGACTCTACAAGGAAAGGACCAAATGATAGCATGACAAAAGGATTTTGCCAAGGCAATTTGAGGTAGGCCAACGTGTTTTGTTATTTAACTCAAGGCTAAAGTTGTTTCTAGGAAATATCATGTAATACCCCAATTATTGGTTTAGAAGTATATATATATTTGGTCAAGCCAATTGAAGTCTAATTGTATCTCATTAAACCATTTTAGTGGGGGGTGACCAAAATTTAAAACAAGTGAAAGTATGTGACCAAACTAGAAGGGTTGAACTGAGTTCCTAGTAAAACTCTAGGATTGCATGCTAAATGAATTATTCTTGGGGGATCATTACACTTGGCAGCCTTGGGGGAGTTTGGGAGAGCGGTCTCGATTAGTGGGGGGATAATGGAAACATTATCCCCATCTTCTACATGCAGCTGATCTTTCTTGAGCGAGAGGAAAAAGAGAATAGCCATGGAAGTTCAAGATTTTTTGTAGAATATTGAGCTAAATTCTATGTTAGTCGAGCATCTTGAGAAAGGAGGTAAACAATCTTTTCCTTTCTCTTAATTTTAAGCTTCTAGGTGAGAGTTATGTATGAAATTACTTGGCCTTGAGTGATGTCAAGGTTCTTAGAAAAGTTAGTCTGTGTTCCTTTGAATTGTAATGAGATAAATGTTGAATTATCATGCTGCTATGAGATGGTAACCTGGTTGTAATGCTAATGCTGCCATTAAATTCTGTTTTAGGGAGATTTTAAAGATGAATTAGATCATTGTTGAGGGCTTAAGTTGTACTTGAAACTTGGTTATATGTTGTTGCTTGGGAGATAAGAACCTTGGATTGTATAGTTATGCTTGAATTGAATTGGATGAATTAATCCTGCTCGATTGAAAATATGTTTAAGTAGTCTTGGTAGATATGTGAATTACTTGTTTAATTGAAAGTAAATTAGTGTTAACAAGATAATGTCGTGTTTTAAAGGTGTATGAATGTATTTACATGTGTGATGGATTATCTTGGCACACTAGAAAAGCATGATATTTCGAAAGTATATATGAACACGTATATGAATCAGGACTATTTTGTATATGTGGGAACAGTTGGGAACTATTTTGGATTAATATAAAATAGGGGAAGGGCTGTAATACTTCATAAGGGCTGTTTTGTGCAAGTATAAGTATTAAATTGACTGTTGTGAGAATTTATAAGTGAATACATGCATATTAGGGGTTGTGTTGCATTAAAATGAATAATAGTGAACTGTTTTGGTGCATATAAGAATGTATACAAGTGTGTGGGATGTTTTGAATATACAAAAGCATGGTAGAGATTGTTTTCTGAATGTATAAGTGATTACATGTATTTTAGGACTGTTTTTGAGTAATTAAAGATACTATGGACTGTTTTTGTGAATACATGGTTGTGTTTATATGTTAGGAACTATTTTTGAGCAGTTAAAATGATATGGACCATTTTGAGTAAAAGTAAAAGTAAATGTGAACATGAGAAATTGAATAGTTATTAAGAGTTGTTCTAGTGTATGGATATAATTTTGTGGTATTATACCAATGAGGTTGAGGGACTAAATACGAAAGTGGATCAAGTAATGGAGAGACAAAAGGGGACCGTGATTCGTAATCAAAACTAGCTCGGAACGAACTATGAGTGTAGTTTAAAGTCTCGAGATAAGCTTGTAACTTTCCCTAGAACCCTTTATTAAATTACTTAAATTGTTCTTTGTTGGTTAGAGCTATGTTATACTTGATAATTGGCTTGGAAGTCGAGGTGAGTACCTTATTATGAAGTATTGTATGACATGCTAAATTGGGTAAAATGCAACTTAAGATTTTGAAGCTATATTTATATGTGGTTGAATATGCTTGATATAATTTGTTATAAGCCATGTTTGTGTGATAAAAGTATGTGGAACTATACTCAACTTAACATGAATAAGATATGTTATTTAACTTGTGATTGAGGTTATGTTTGATGTGAATTCTACTTGTATGATTTTACTTGCTTGATAAGTAAACCAATGCTAAGTTAACATTTAATTAAGAACCTGAATATGAAATTTGAATCATGAATGAATTGAATACATGCTTGACATGGTATGACCTAAACCCTTGCTAAAAGTACATGAATTCGAGCTACGCCCACTTTATGATGTAATAAGAGATGCTCTTTTAATAAGATACCTTGGAGCTCTGCTCATATCTGATTCGTATAAGAAATGTTGTCTGATATTCTGATAAGGAGCCATGCTCATTCTGTTTTCTACTATGATAATAAGGTAACATGATTACATAAACATGGAGCTAAGCTCAATCTTGATTATGGTAAGATAAGAACTAGTGAAAAGCCTTGGTTTCAAGTCAGTCTTAGGTATAGTTTGCATGCCATATAGTCCATAGAGCTCATGTTTAGGGTGGACTACAGTCCTTATTTGGCGACAGTAGGAGGTAAGTGTTCGGGTCGCTTGGCGACAGTAGGAGGGATTGACTGGTACGTTGAGTACATTTTATTTGGCGATAGTTGGTTGGGGATTCGTGTACCTGGGCTACTTGACACTCAAGGCTATGTTAAAGACAAAATATGAAATTTGTAAACACAACAACCAAATGATTTTGATATCTCATGTTATTATGGTAATTTATGACTCCTGACATGTTATGTTGAGCAATTTCTTTATAAGAAATCTATGAACATGATATACTACGTTAGAGTAAAATAATGTAAGTTCACAAGTTAAATTATTAAATCATGATAATAACTTGCAAGGCAAGTACTATGTATATATATGATTCTTGAATTTTCCCTTTTAAGGAAGGCATAGGCTATATTCGAATATATATATGTATGTATATATGCATTGCTTGAATATTTTAATACATATGGATTGTTGAATACCATGCATATATGATATGATTGGTCCAAATGCCTTGGTACATGTTGGATAGTTCTTGTTCAAATCTATAACTAATCTATGTTTACGATCTGAAATATTTGATATCTTACATGTCAAGTAATCCATGTTTATGGTTTGATATGTTTATAACTTGTATGCTAAGTAATCTATGTTTATGATCTAAAATGTTTGATATCTTACATGTCAAGTGATCCATGTTTATGGTTTGATATGTTTGATAACTTGTATGCTAAGTAATCTATATTTATGGTCTGATATGTTACATTGGATAACTTGCTTGAAAAGTAGATAATGGTACATGCTTGTTCAAATGCTTGGGATAAGTGATAAACTTGTATTTAAACCTTGTGCTCCTTGGAGTGAAGATACATTTTGGTTCAAATGCTTTAATCTAAAGGAAATGATAAGTAATCTATGTTTATAATCTGGTATGTTTGATGTCTTACATGCCAAGCAACTCATGAATATGATTTGATATGTTTAGTACCTTGTATGCTAAGTAACTTGCGTAATGAAATGCTAAGACCGATATCTTACATGATAAGAGAAATTCATACTTATGTCGTGTTTGATAATTGATGTGGTAAGTACTAGATGTATGTGAGAGGCTATGTGTAAGAAATTAATGAAACCTATAAGCTAACTAAAGTATCACCTTGATAACTTGTGTAGTAAGTATCCTATGATAATAAGACAATTTATGTTTATAGTTTTAATTATGGAATGTTATCATTTCTACCTCTCATTCGAATGATTATCCTTAATCCAGGCTGAAAATACTTGGTTGCTAATAAGGAGCAGATTGTCTAAGAACTAAGCATGATTTTATTTGAAACTAGATGTTGAGTTGGTAATTCCTCTTGGATAGAATTTGCATGGATTTGATAAACCTAGAATTAAGGTCGTGTTCGAATCCTATGAACAAGATGTTTTGATCAAACTTGCTCCTTACCTAGCCCCAATAGATTTCAAGAAAGAATAGAGTTACTTATAGAGCTTTTAATTCATGCTTGAATTATCTAAACTACCTCACTAAGCTATTGCTTACTCTTTTCTTCATTATATTTCAGGGTAAACGTGCTATCAGTTACCTCTTGAGCCTAAACGTGATCATAAACTCCATACGTATGTTTGAAATTTTGCATTTAGAACTCCTACAATGGTGGCACATAGATGTTTTGTATGCATAATGCATTTTGATAATCTCTTTGGCTATGTTTGTATATAAGCAATATAAGTAATAGTATGTTGTGTAATGGGCCTTTATATTAACTTGTTGTTGATCATTTATTCGATGGATAATTTGAATGTTTGGTAGATGGTTGGAAGTTTATGTATGGATGTTTAATGATGCTATATATCTATGCTTGAATTGTTTATCAGGGTAAGATTTGGTTGCTTGCAACATAAGTAATTAGAGGTCTTTGAGGTTGTCTAGTTTGAATGTTTTGATTTGTCATCTTGGTTAGATTGTTGTATATAGGCTTATATATGTTAAATTCTATGGTTGCTACATTGTGGTATCTTTGACATGCTAGTTTAAAAATCATAAGTGTCTCAGTTATGATATTAACCTTTGATAAAGAATTTCAAATTGCTTATAGAAATGAATAATCTTGGGTGCTAGCATAATTCTTAATTGGATTAATTCCTAAATGATAGTCAATGGTATTCCCTAATTTGTAATTGCTCCTAAAATTAAATAAAAGTGGGACTAAGTTTCTTATCTTAGTTTATAAGCTTAAAACTAAAACATGCTAATAGTTAAGCATGATGTTATGTATGATAGTGGTTACTTGATCATGAGTTATTGTTCCAAACCGGGTTTACAATTAAGCCAAGGTCAACGGTTGTTTATCAATGGAATAAAGGAAACAAAAATAAAATTTTACCCTGAATTATGTAACTGAATGTTTATAAATTCTTTGGTCTATTACGTTCCCTTTTGTATCGTTACTCTGATTTTTCATGATCGCCTGAAAATGTGTTTATGAGTTGACAAATTGCATGTCGTTACTTCTGACGTCCGATCTAGTGGCTTACAAGTACGTAAGCTATCTCTTGTGTGTTTTAAGACACTTCCTAATTCGGTTTACTTCTATGCCGGGTTAGGGGTGTTACAGCTCAAGTCTAAATGGTCAGGACCCTTTGAAGTTGTGAATCCATATGTTCATAGAGCAGTAGATATTAAAGATTTGAAGACAGGAACAATCTTCAAGGAAAACGGCCAAAGACTAAAACACTATTTGAAAGACACTCAAAAGAATGCTAAGAAGGTTATCCTACTGGCAGAGGTACCGTGATCATCATCATCGTTGTTTGATTTTTGTAAATAGTAGGTTAGTTGTTTTTCTTTATCAGTATTTTTTCATTTATTTATTTTTATTTTGATTTTTCCCTTGTTGCGTTGAAAATTTTTTCTTTGAGTAAGTGCAGGTTTGGTGTGCCAGGCAGAATACCAAGGTAAGGTCTTGGCATGGGGCAATTTAAAGAATGTGGAAAAGGAAATTTACCTTAGCCGTCAAAGGTTTGATGGAGCTCGGCCCAAAGAGAAGATTGAGAATTTGCTAAGTGATTGAGATTTACCCTAGCCGCCCAAGGTGAAAGTTGAAATTTAAAATTTTAACCTAATCACCTTATCACTTCACCCTTTTTCTCGCTCCATCTTATCACTTAAAACCTCATCACATCATCCTTTTCTCTTCCCCAAACATGCTAGAAGCTATCATTATCCCCTAGTAAACAGGCCACATTCAACACCCAATAAACACTCAACCTTTTTACCTTTTCATCTACTTAATTAAAACCTTAACCGTTTCAAGAATTAAAACCTTTGCACTCTTTCTTCTATTTTCTTCATCGAGCAAAAACCCAAGAACCACCTTTTCTTCTTCTTCTAAAAAATCTCTTAAGGCCCCAATTTGTTTTATGGCATCATCATCGACACCCTTCAAGATCTTTTTCAATGAAGAGATCCGCAAGAAACATGAAGAAAATTTTGCCTTAAGGACGTTTTGCCATGAGAAAAACTTTGAGATCAAGAACAAACTAAATTTGGGATTCACCCTGGAGTTCATTGCGGTGGTAACCAAGCATAAGTGGGAGTTGTTCTACCAATAGACTGAAGAAGTTCTATAATACCCCATCCTCGGGTTAGCCGTAACCCGGTTTGAGAGTGTTACCGAAACAAAAGCAAAGCGATAGATAGGTTACTTGTCGAACAAGTAACCTCAGAATTACTTGACTTGATGCGCAAGTAACCTAAACTAAATCTTTCAAGTCATACAATTTAAACAAACCAACGTACATAGCATACCAATTTAGTTACCAATTTGTTTCATTTCATACTTATACCCTAAGTTACCATTATCATGTTTCTATTTCATTCAAATCACATACAACCTTCAAACAACAACTCAAGTGTAGCATACTTCACATTAAGTTACTATTAAACATGATACAACTTTCATCCCTATTGCAATTCCATGCACCTTATTCGAATAACTCTGGTGATCACTAAACATGTTTTAACTAGCTTACTTGCATCTCAAGAAACTACTTATTCAACCAATTAACATGAACATTACAAAGCATCCAACTTACATCTTATTACATCTTCATACATCCATTCGAACAACATGATAATCCCGAATCACATTTCAATTGTTTCTTTACAATCAAGTCATCACATTTCATGGCATACTTAGTTAGTTCATTGTTAATGCATGCTTAAACATACCTTAGCCTCAAGCTTGTCATTGTCGATTCATGCTAATAAACGTAGGAACAAATGCATGATCATACACATTGGTCTAACATTCAAATTAAACAAGATTTCATCACACATTTGATTTCCATCACAATTTGTGCAGCATCTACTTCATATATACATAACATCATGGTTCATGTACATGGTTTAAGTCATCCAAATAGGTTACATAATAGGCCCATCAAAACATTCCACAAACTAGTCTTAATCATCTATTCAAATGCATGATCAAGCCTACCTATTACATAATCTAGTGCCACCAAACTAGGAGTATATAAAGAGTATGAATTCATACTTTTAAGCTTGCCTCAAGTGTTGCTTCAAACCCAAGATATCCTCTTGAAGTATCTTTAATCTGTTATGGGAAGAATGAAGAATAGAGTGGTAAGTACAATTTATGTACTTAGTGAGGTAACACTAAGTCTAGCCAATTTCAAAGCATATAAGTCCAAGTTTTCATGTATTTCAAAGAATCAAGATCATTTCTTCATAACATAATCCATTCAAATTGCATAGGTAAACATAGGCAAGCTTCTCATATCACACAATCAACATAGCACCATCCATCATGTATACATACAATGCCATTCGATTTGTTGCTTAGGTGACAAGCAATCCAAAAACACAAACACCAAGTAGGCATTCGAACACATAGTCATCATCTATACATTTCTTTCAAAGCAAGGAAGTTCATACACATTTCTTACAATACAAACAATGTTTTGAATTATTAAGTCATCTTTCAACATCCTTGGTAAGTAGCTTACTAGATAATCAAATCTTAACAATATGCACCGAAGTGCCAATATGCACCGTGGTGCCAATATGCACCGTAGTGCCAATATGCACTATAGTGCCAATATGAGCTCAAGATTCTAAGGCATGCCCTCATATCTATCAAACTAGCTACCAAGGTTGTTGATCATCCATTTCATTTAAGCTTTATAGATTTCATGATCCAATACAACATTATGACCTTTAAAGGCCAAGCCCTTAGGCTTATGGACTCTTAACTCCCAATACAAAACTATCCATGCCATTCTAATGGCATGAATTCAAAGTAGTATCCTTGTTCAATTCATTTCAATCAGCCATGTATAGCATTCACAAACACAATCATGTGTATGCAATGTGCGTAGCTTATTCTCCAAGCAAGCATGCCATTTCATACCTTTGGCATAAGCAATGCAATATGTCAAGCAATACATTTCATTTGCTTAACACTCAAGTAAACACATAAATCATGGCATCAAACAAGTTATCATACATATCATTATTCCCTTAATTAGCCAAATAAGTTTTAAGTCGTGTTACATGGCAATAACGTTGAATTAAACAATAACAAGGTTGGTTAGGACCTAGTCCTAACCCTAAGGATAGTTACACTCACAATACTCCTAGCAATTCAAGTGTCTTGAATCCAAATCCCTTTGCCTCTAGCTTTGGGATGTCCGCTCCTATCCTCTTCTTCCCCAACTTGTTGCCCTTGGTCTTGCAAGCATAACACATACACATTCCATCAAAACAAGCACTATATATCACACAATCATAGTAGCTATGTTATTACATTATACCTAACATTTAGCTACTATTTTTATGCTTCCTTTTAAGCATTTTTTATTAATTCATTTCCATATTGTTATTACTTCATTTTAAAGCATAATTGGACAGTTTACAATGTCCCAAAACTGCTTTGAAAACAGTTTGCTACTAGGTGCAAAAACAGTCCCAAACTGCCCAGGACACTGCTGCCTGGTTCTTTCAACAAAAAAAAAACACTGCTGCCTGGCAGTTTGCACACTGTCCCTTTAAATGGCCATATCTTTTAATCCGTACGTCAGAATTTCGATTGCTATACATCGTTGGAAAGCTAATGAAATTTTCTATAAGTCCATGTAAGACTTGCATTTTAGTTCTTATCCAATTAATACAGTTTATTGTTCAAAGACAAGGCATTTACACTGCCTAGACAGTTTGCACTGTCCATCAATTCCTATTTACAGTTTCCAGTATAGGACCCTGTTTTCAATTCTGTTTACATACTAAGGATCATGTCATTAAAATTTCAGCCTTGAATTTGATCTATACAATTTTTGGTGAATTTTTAAAGTGACTGCCCAGAACAGAGCAATTTTGGGCAGATTGCACCTAATCACATTTTAATGCCTTAAATTCATTTTAACCAATGTTTTGACCCTATAATTCATTTCATATGACATCCCAAACATGTTAAGTCAATGTTAATCCATTATTCAAGGCTGCCAAAACAGGGCAAGTTGGTTACAATGCCTAATCTTGCATATTTACTCAATTTCAATTCCACAAAACAGTTTCTATGTTGCATAACTATGTTCATACTTTCATCTTCCATTTCCAACATTGTTTGTTAACATTTCAATTTGTCTAACACCTTCTTTACAATATCTACTCATGATCATAATCAATTCTTTAATTCGATAACTCAATTTTAAGTTCTAATCATTCAATTCTCATTTCAACATCACAATTCAATTTTCCAACAACCTAGCTTATTACACTATCATAAACACATAATTTCCAGCATAGTACCTAGTGTTCATTCTTCAAATTTACATAATTCTACAACCATTCAATCATCTAACAACATATTCAATAGCAAATGTTATCTATAATCATCAAAACAGTCCAATTCAACATATATATTTGCCTATTCAATTGAATACAAGTAGAATCATACTTACTTTGCTTCTAGCTTAATTTCAATGAAAAATTACTACACATGCAAGCTTAATTCCTTCTCCAATGGTGTTTCCCTTAGCTTTCTTTCTCTCACTTTCCTTTCTCTCTTTTTCGGCTAAATGGAGGATAATGGAGAAGATGACAACATCTAATCCATGATATTGGAATCGTTCATTGTCTAAAATGTCCCTTAATTAAATCCTTATCTTAACTTAATCAAGGGCAATAGGGGAAATGAGGAATTTAGCACGCATTCCCCATCTTCCTCCTTTAATTCAATGTAGTCACTTTTAAATTGGTCACTTATTTCATTCATTCATTCAATTAAACCCTTAACTAATCAATTTAGCTTAATTTTAAATTCAATTAAGTTATCTACTTATGCAATTTGGTTCCAATACTTCTAAGCTAGGATTTGGGGTGTTACAAGTTCACTCCAACATTGTCCATGAATTCTATGCCAATCTAACAACCAAAGATTCACCCTTTCTAATGATACGTGGTACATGTGTGATTTGATGAAGGGTATATTAATGCCATGTTTGAGTTGGATGGTGCCGAGTATGACCATCTGGAGTTTGCTAATTCAATGGAGGCTGCCAAGAAGAAAAAGTTTTTGACAGATTTATGCGAGCCCGACACCGCCTGAATTGTGACATCGAAGGGACACCGGACAGTCAAGTGGCTGGCATTAAAATCACAACTGAAAGGGTGGAATCATTTTCTAATGGAAAACTTGATGCCAACAACTCATAACAAAACTGTCTCGGAAGAAAGGTTGGCATTATTGCACTCAATCATGGTGGGCCGCAATATCAACGTCGACCGACCCATCATGAGGAAACCTATAAGTGTGCTAAAAGGAGTAAGGGCAATTTGTTTTCCTCCTTGTTGATTTCTAAAATTTGCATGAAGCATGGTGTGCCAATGATCGTTTCGGACAAGGTCCTAGAAACCAAGGGAACAAGAATAAAAGCTGACATATGGAGGCAACTCAGTGCCACCAAGTCAAAAGATAAAAGCAAGGGAAAGGCAAAAGAGCCAATGCCCAAGCCCAAGGTGCCGAAGGCAGAACCTGTCAGTCTTATGCTAGCTAGTTCAGTGGCAACGATTTCGTAGATTTACCAGTGCCGGAAGATCATTCTCTAAAAGTTAGAGAAAGCTGAGGAGCAAAATCTCAACCTCTGGCATTATGCTCATGTTAGGGACAATGCCATCAAGATGACTCTTGAAGGAATGTCCATGGGTGTTTAGCCAGCATTCCCCGAGTTCCCCACTGATATATTTGCCAGCAATGCCAGCCAGTCCCCACTCTGTCCATACTCTGACCTATTCTGATGCTACCATTCCAATCTCGCCAGTACAAGTTGAATCTGTTAGAACTGACACACCACCTAAATCTGAAGATGAAGGAATCCAGAGCCATGCCAAACCTACTACCACGCCAGCCACACCAGCCTCATCTGCCGCCACCGATGCTCCTGCCACCTTGTAGCCGGTGCAAGTTGTTAGGGAATTTCTCTGCGACCTTGGAGCTTCCACAACAGCCTCAAAGACAAGTATTAAGTGAAAAAGGACATGGCTCTTGATAGAGGAAGCATTTTCAAACGGAAGACCCGCGTATCACGGCCAAAACCCCCCGAAGGGGAGTCCACTACTTCCTAAACTCTTTTATATTTCATTTTATTGCATTCACATGTTCAGGCATTTTCCTGCTTTTATTTGTATATAAGTGTTGTTTTAATGCATTGAGGACAATGCACGCCTTTGGTTTGGGGATGTGCATCCTCACATCTGTTGCCATGTCATGCATTCATGTTTATGTTTATGTCTGCATTCTGATGCCATGCCATGTAGATTAGGATTAAGCCATGCATACCAAACCACTAAATTTTTTTGCCTCGGTCAAATTTTGAAAGAATGTTAGCATTTTGATAGTTTAGTATTGTTTGTTCTAGAATATTCTGTCCAATGATTAAATTTGAAAACCTTAGTTTGTCTATGCCAGTAGAGTAGTAATGCCAGGACTACTTGGCAATTGATCTCTAGTTTAGGGAATTGAACTTTTACTTAACACGTAGTATGTATCTAGTTCCCAAACAAACTTAGAATTCTTGAAACTAAGCTCGGAAAAAGAAAAGAAAAGTAAAAATTTGATGTCAGTGGTAAATGAAATTAATAAGGCAACAATGTTTTGCCAAGGCAAGCAGAAAATATAGAACTCCCCTCTACCTTAGGGATAATAAGTAACTTGGGGCTTCATGGTTTTCTCCCTCTTAGTTCTCAAGTCAAAAACTTTAGGGTATGAGTTGAAGAGTAAAAGCCTAGTAGTAATGTATAGATTAACGTAGGGGCTCGTGGTATGCTCCCTCCTATTTCTCACACCAAACATATTACATAAGCAAGCTTAAAATATTGCCAGCAGAGACCCTTGGCAGGGATAAAAGATAAAAAAATTCTGAGTTTAGATATTAAATTTGACTAAGGGAGTAAAAGGAAACTTGATGCATATTGTCTGTAGATCATACACTTCTCATGACCATAGACTAGAGTTATAATGATGCGTTTGAATTTGCTTATTTGCTTGGCATTACTGCACTGGGATATCTGAGGACAGAACTAGGGCCAAATTATGCTTGCCAGCACTTGTTGTCATTCTGACCAAATTTTTGCCGATGTACTTTTCTTGTTTTTATATTTTTAGTTGCATTACTTGAGGACAAGCAATGAGCTAGGTTTGGGGGTGTGTTAACTCCTCAAAAGTATTATTTTTATGATTATTTTACAAAGACTTTGTTAGCCCTTTAAGTACATTTAGTTGCATTTAATTGTTAAATTCATGCATTTGCATAAGGAGTTAGGGAAATAGGGAATTTTTGTGCTTTGCCAGTGAGAAAGGTTGCTTTGTTTGCATTATTACAATCTTGGCAGAGCTAGACAGGTTTGGAAGTACAACGCAGGAGCAGAAGCATAAAATGCAGAAGAGAATATCGAGTTACAATTGGCAAAGTTGGACCAAAGATTGCCAAGCTCGGCTGGAATAGAAGTAAAGTTTGATGCCTGGTCAAGTAGCCGTTGGACCTTGTACACGTCAACCCTTGGATAAAAATTTGGATAAGAGGATCACGGATCTTATCCCTTGCACATTCAAATTTCAAACTCAAAGGCTTATCCTAGGGAACCCTCACATGCCTATTTAAAAAGATCAAGTGAGCACTTGAAGAGGACAAATCGAAGAGAAGAGGTTGCACTGTGGTGAACTAAGAGGCGACGTTGTTCAACTAGCTAAAGACCGAGAGCTTGGAGCCATTGAAGGGCTGCATCAACAAACCTCCTTCTTGCCCATTCTCTTAGTTTTTATTTGTTTTTATTTAAATAATGATGTAGAGAAACAATGATATTTTGTGGATGGACCCCCCAACCATGAACTAAACTTTTATAGTTGGTTGGGGGATGTTTGCATTTAATGCTGGTTTTATGTTTGGCTTTTAATATTACAAATGTCTTGGCATTGTTTTCTCTATCTGGCATGTACTTCAGTTTTCTAAATTCTTTTCTATGTGACCGCTAACATTGTTTGCTTATTACACCTTAATATCTTAACAAACTTGAGGGGTAACGATTAATTGCTAAATACTAAGGAGAGAAGCTTTGAAAGAAGATTTTCAAGTAGACGAGCTTATTTCTAAAGTGAATATACCCCTTACGAGCATAGATTGGAACTTAATCAAATTAATTAATGAAAAAATTCATTATAGACTTATAGGGTTTTAACATGGTTAATTTCGGGCATTGCCATCAACAGAGGTAATGCCATCCTTGAATTTGCTTGGCAATAATTCTAAGGCATGATGTTATTAAAGGCTGACATGAATAGCGTAAAAACTAGACATCCCTTTCCAACGCTCATCACTTGTTTGAAACCTCTTCTTACCAATGTTGTTTTACTTTCATTGCATTTCTTTAAGTTAGTCCTTAAACAAACTTCAAATTATTCCAACATTTTCCCCTTTGACAAGTAACAATTAAAGCAGTCAAATTCCTGGTCAATCCCTATGGATTCGATACTTAGCTTCCTATTGTATTACTTGCTGACCGTGTATACTTGTACGCAGAAGACTCATACTTGGCATTTTACTTATTTCCATTGTATTTTCTATTTTTTCCCAAACATTAGCATAGTCGACACTAAGATGTTAGAATCTTAGGTTTGCGGGTGGAGATTGTTTGGTTGTTGATTGGTGTAGTTTTTGGTGTTTTGGGATGGTTTTTGGGTGCTATCTCGTGGGATTGTAGGGGATAATTGTAGGATGATGTTAGAATGCATTTTGCCTCTTGTTTTGTGTTGCCAAAATATGGGACTCATTTTTAAGGAAATCGGCTCGTTTTGAAGGCTTGGAGCGCACAAGCAAAGTGTTGTGCATCGGTGAGTGTACATGTGTTTTGAACACTTTCAAAGGTTTGAATAAAGAGTTGGGAGCTTAGGTTAGGTTTAGCAAGCTTAATTAAGATCGGAAGGAAGTTTTCCTTGATTTCCACTTTGGATATTAGATTGATATGAGACTTGTATGTCATATTTTGGTTTGAAAGCATGGTTTGGTTTACTTACTAGTTTATGCATCATTTTGAAAGATATGCAATGTTTTATCATGTTATGGATGCCTAAGAGCATTGAGAAATGGTTCCTAAATGGAATGTGATTGTTGCATTGAGCAATGTTGATAATTGCATATGGAAAATGGTTTGCTAAATGCAAATGGGAAAAACAATAAGTAGATGTGTTTAAAAGTGTATATTGGCTACGAGTGACAAGCAAAGAAAAGTACCAGATATAGTTGGCATGCCATAAGATTTAAAGTGCACTATAATATAAGTCGTCACCCCTCGGTTCTAAGTGTATGCAGTAGGCTACTCGGGCCAGTGGATTGCCACTAGAGTTTGCAGTAGGCTACTCAGTTTGGTGGTTTGTCACTTGTGTATGCAGCAGGCAACCCAAGTTGATGTTGTACCTTGTGTAGGATTGAGGTGAGACTCTCTGGGTCAAGGTATGTGTTGGTAGAAGTTGTCTACCGGGAAACTCGTGTATCTGATGTGGTTTTATAAAGGTCACTGTAATTGCCAATATATGGGAAATAAGTGGAAAGCTATTTTGCATATGGTTGTTATGCATGTTATGTTTTGGAAAAGGGTTTTCAAAATGTGATGGATTCCATGCTCATGTTTAAATGCATAGCAGGATGTGAAAAAGTTGCACCACTAAGCATATGTTTGCTTACGCTCTCATTATTATTTGCAAAAAATTGAGGTTGGTGGAAGCATTTGGTGCGAGGAAGTCCTAAGACATCATTTGACTTTGAGTATGGTTTTAGTTTAAAGCATTTGGCAATAAGGCATTGTGTTGTCCAAGTTTGGGGATTTGTATTTTGGTTACTTGCTTTCAAGGGTTGTATCTTGTTGGTTGTTGGTTTGATGTTTAATTTGTGATGTGGTTTGATAGATTTATGCTTAGTTACTATTTCGAGCATGTTTGGTGAACTGTTTAGGAAGCATGCCTATAGTTTACACTTTCGTGCCCGATGATGCCTATTTGATGATTTGATATGTTGTGGATGAATGCTTTATTTGCCAAAGATGTTTAGAATGCATCCTAGGTTGATTAGGGCAAATTGGTGTTGTTTTGGAGTCTAAAACCAGTTAATTTGGGCATTACTAGCCTCTCGGTATTGTTACAGTACCCTCGGTATTGGTACAGAGGGTCTGTATCAGGTCTGGGAAGTAAAATTTTGGTTGGGGTATCGGTACGGGGTGAACTGTATCGATACGGGTTTTAGCTACTGGAATTTGTTAACTTGGCCAAAATAGCCTGGGTACCGATACTCAGAGAAGCGTATTGGTATGAGCCTTGTAAATTGTGACCAGGGTATCGGTAGGCATACTTCAGTGCCAATACCGCCCATGTGTACAAAGCCTGGTATCGGTACGGTGTCCTGTGTACCGATATTGCAGACTGTTAATCCTGTTGATGAGGTGTTGTGGTTTTAGATTCTTTCTCTTTGGTCCCTACTTCGCTTGTATGTAAATTGGATGTGTTTAAATGATCCGTTTTGGCTAAAAATAAACGTTTGCGCATGTAACCTGAATAACTGAGTATTCGTAAACCTATTTTTAAGTAAAACCTTGTAGTTTCCATATTTGTAATTTGGTCTCTAAATTGCAAAGTCGCGCAATTGGATGTCGTTTTGACGCCCGATTCAATTGAGTCCTTAACCGCAACCAGTATATACACCTTAGGTAATAACGTTGCATCTAGATAAGATAAAAAGAGAAAAAATTGACCTAATTCAAGATATTCGATTCAAGTTTGCTACGACAAACTTAATGTAGCTCACTCGGTTCGTCCTAGCACCTACGTCGGGTCAAGGGGCTTACAACCTCTCCCTTTTACAATGTAAATTTGTGTAAACAATAAAACCTCACAAGGTGGGTGTTTACGAGACTGAAGCTCATAAGAGTGTAAAGAATAAAAATAATTAAAATACTCTGTATGCACAATATTCAAGAGAAATGAGAGAATAAAACTTGAAATCTAATTTCTCCTAATCGTGAAGCTTGGATATATTCTCTCACCATCTTCAAGTGTCCTAACTCTTCTATTAAAGTGTGGAATGAGCTACTAGCTGTTTATGACGGTTGGGGTGGTTTGGAGCCATTGGGGATGAAAAACCAGCACTAAATGCACTTCTAGGCATGTCGGTATTTGATGATTTGTAAATATCCTATTTTGCATACTCGTTTTACTTGACTTTTGCGTGTTTTCAAGCTCATATAGTTCTCATCTACTTGCATTTAGAGTAGATTGCATATAGTTTGCATGCAGTTAGGGAGTTACACTGACTGTGTTTAAATGTTATATATTTTGGTGCTTTTAATGAGAAAAGTAGTGTTTGGTGGAGCATGCGCAAGAATCTAGTGGGTGTTGGAGGAATGCTGGAGTGGAAGGATAGAGGATCTCTCTGTTGGAGCTAACAAGGCAAGAAGAGTTGGAGATAAATCAATCTTCAATCCACGTGGACTTTCTCCTAGATACGAAACATTAAAAGATAGTGGGAAAGCAAAGATCCTCTTAAAGGATGCCGAGAACTTTATGGTTACAATACCCTAACTTTCCTTCCTATATAAGGAAGACTTGGAAAATAATTTAAGAGAGCTCGATTATAGACGATAGTCCTTAGTCTTTCGCTATCGGTGGACCACTAAAGTCGAAGTTCTAGTGGAGTCTCCACACGACAGAATCCATCGAGAGAGGCTGAAGGAGTGCGAGACCTACAACAACAGTTGGACAGCACAGAGGAAGATCGTCGAGGACGCTTGGCTCTTTTCTATTCCTTTCTTGATAAACTACCGTACTTTTATTCCATTATTATGGATGTTTTAGGCTCAGATGTGAGCTAAATACTTTAGTCGGGTTTATTACTTATTAGGATTTTATGTTTTGGATATTTTATTTTAATGATATAGTTCTTTTCCCTTTATCTACCATGTTCATTGTTCTTAATGCGTAGTTATTGTAACAGCTATCGAGAGAGGCCTTTTAACTATTGATTTGTGGCTTAATGTCAAGAGAGTTAGGTTAAACTAACATGAACAGTGGGGCTAAGCTGTTAACATAGTCTTAATCTATGTTAGACATAAGTTTAGGGTTTCAACGACTAAAAGGGGAAAATTGAATAAATAATATAGTTGTTAGGGTTCATGCGGACATGTATTACCTTGACTTCAATATTATTAACTTCTAGGCATCGAGAGAGTGAGAAGTTCTTTAGAAAATCTTGTCGAGTACATAAAAATCTTAATGGTTTACGCAAACATGAATTGCCAACCACTATAGCATTGAAATAAGTACTCAACACAATTCCTAGACAATAAACCAGCTTCCATAATTATCTGTTATTTGACATAGCATTTGCTTGTCTTGATCATAGCTACCTTTACTTTATTTGCAATTAGTTTTGATAAACCGACACCAATCAATACTTGCTCAAACATTCTTAAGTTCAATAACTTCGTAGTTATTGATCCAATCCTCGTGGGTTCGGCACTCTACTCTATTACTTTATTACTTGATTCGACAAGTATACTTGCTCTAAAGTGCATCATTATTCGACAAGAATCAGTATCGGTACACAAGACTTTGGTATTGATATCTACCAAATCAGGAATGAGCTGTTGCAACATTTAAGTTGTGCGTACGGTACCTGGGGTATCGGTACGCGATATAGCATACCAGTACTAGAATTCCTTAATGGAATTCTACATAGCTTTCTCTTACCGGTGCAGGCAAGGCCGTATCGGTACAACTAACTGCGTATCAGTACCAAGGGTAGGCTACCGGTACGATCAGTCTATTTTTGACCTTTTGAGTATTTAAACATGTGTACAAGTCAAAACACTTGCTAAAACATTTTTCATTTGATATATCAAAATACATGTTCAACAATCTCTCCCTTTTTGATATAGAAAAACATCTTGAAAGAAAATTTTGAGAAAGCTTCCCTTTTGAAATTTGTTTTTGAAAAAAAGAAAATTTTTAGAAAATTTTTTAAGCTCCTCCTTTTTCTTTTTGATGTTAAATTTTTCAAACCGCTAAGAGGTTTGAATTTGCTTCCCGAATGAATTGGATAAAATCGTAAAATAAAGGACAAATATTGCACGATAATTTTAGGGTGGTTTGAGTTCTAAACCAAGTTTTACATCTACTACCTTAGCACACCACTAAGGATTTCCCCATTCACTACAATGAATTATTTCCTTTTACAGGCCAATAGGGTAACCTTTAAACCTTATCTTTTCAAAGGCTAAGATAGAATCACACTAGTTTTTCCTTAGGCTAAACTAGAACCTCTCCATTTTACAAGATAAATTTGTGTAAACAATAAAACCTCACAAGGTGGGTGTTTACAAGATTGAAGCTCACAAGGGTGTAAAGAATAAAAAATAATTAAAACACTTTTTATACACTATATACAAGAGAAATGCGAAAATAAAACTTGAGAGCTAATTTCTCTTGATCATGAAGATAAGATACATTCTCTCACCATCTTCAAGTGTCCCAAGTCTTCTTTTAAAGTGTGGAATGAGCTACTAGTCGTTTATGGCCATTGGGGATGGTTTGGAGCCGTTGGAGATGAAAAACCAACATTAAATGCACTTTTAGGCATGTCGGTATCGGTACATAGGACTCCGATATCAATACCTTCCAAATTAGAAAAGAGTCGTTGCAGCATTTAAGTTATGCTTACCGGTACGCAATACGTCTGTATCGGTACGGTACTTGGGGTATTAGTACAAGATATAGCGTACTGGTACCAGAATTCCTTACTGAAATTCTAGATGCCTTTTGCGTATTAGTAGAGGAAAGGTCGTACTGGTATGACTAACTGCGTATTGATACCAAGGGTATGGTACCGGTACGAGCATTTTATTTTCAACCTTTTGAATATTTAAACACGTGTACAAGTCAAAAACACTTACAAAAACATTTATCATTTGATATATCAAAATATATGTTCAACATTTTTCTATAAGTAACTCTAAATTCGCCAGATCTTGGCAATCAATGACACTAGTCATGAAATCGACGACCACGATGGAGTTTGAAGGTTGTACAGTCACCATGCGAAGTTCCTTTCATAAAGATCAACCTGAAGGAAGCAAGGATAATGAGGTACAAATTTCTCTTCACTCTCTTCCAAAGGGCATGAAAAAGGGACGATAGGGTAGCAACATTTCCCCACATCCTGTGGTGGAGATGTACTATCCGGTGAGGGCTCGAACCATAAGGGAACTACTTCGCCCCACCAATAGAATGCCCCATGTTGCCCCACCACCACGTGACACGCCAAGAGCACTTCAGGAACTCCTCACATAAACACACCAACATTTTGTGTGATATGTATGCAAGGTGTAGTCCAAAAAAGGTTCCGACACCTGAGCTGCAAATGATAAGGGGCCTTCGAAAATGCCAATGTGGATGTTATTGGAGAATCAATGACAGAGACCATGAGAATTGCTTGTAAACTAGGTGTTCTACTTTATAGTACTCCTCTGATTGAGGGGGGACAAGTGTTATACCTGGTACCTCTAACTCCAGTGAATTCTGTAAATAACCCTCAGTGCCTCCGCATTTGATGCCTCCAAAAGTATCCCATGGCTGCAATTAATCTGAAAGTCTAAATGATCTTAGGAACAGATACTGTCAGAGGCTATAATAACTCCACCCATGAGACCGACAGCAAAGCTTGATACTTTGAAGTTGAGTCTGTCTCTACCAACTCATCCATAGGCTGCCACTAGGCCAGGATAAGTTCAATCATAAATGGCACCAAGGGCTACAAATGCCCATGTAACCAAAGAAAAGGCTAGGTCGAATCAAGAGGACAACCCCTCTATTCGTTCTATCCCTCATTCATATTCCGATCACCATATTGTTTGCGGCTCTCCACCCCAAGTCAATTAGGGTGAACACCAACCATTGTGGTCTTCCTCTCCACCTCTCTTGTTTGGTGTTTGTTCTTTTTAGGCATCAACAAAACCTAACCAAAAGACTCGAACAAAAGATAGATACAAGCATATATGACTGCATCTGCAAATAAACCACAAAAGTTCCATCGAAAAGAGGGTTGCAAGAACAAGCCAAAGGAAGAATAGAATGAACAAATCAATTTCTGTGAGTGCAAAAAGCCGGGACACATCAAGTTCGATTGTCTCCAACTAAAGAGAAAGATATTTGGGAAGAAGAAGAAGCTCAAGGCTCATGTAGCTACTTGGAGCGATGATGACTCATTCGATGTGGAGGAGCAAGAGGTGGCCAACCTATGTCTCATGGAACTTGAGAAGGATCCAAAGGTAACCTATAATTCTTCTATTTTTGAATTTAATGAACTTCAAGATGCTTACGATGAATTACAAGATGTTTATGATGAATTAATTGTAGAATTCAAAGGGTCCATTTTGAAAAACAAAAAATTATTTCAAACTTGAAAAATGAAAATAACTATTTCTAAAACTAATTTGGAGCTTGAAAGTAAAGTAAAAGAAACGCAAGGAAAAATAAATGATCTTGAAAAGAAAAATCAAGACTTGCATGGATTACTTTCAAGAGTCCATGATGATCACCAAAAGGAAGTGGGTGATCTTAAAGCTTCCTTGAAAAAATTTGGGACATCTCATTTTGAAAAAGGAAATAATTCAAAACCTAACTATGTGAAGAGGATCTTTAATGGGACAAACATAGAGGCTTCCAAAGGCCCTCTAAAGGTAAGAATGTTAGGAGTGTTTGGGCTCCTAAGGAACTTGTTGCTTCTAATAATGTTGATGCTATTGCTTCTTGGATTCCCAGGAGAACCAAGATTTTTGGAGCTAATACTCATGGACCCGAAAGAATTTGGGTACCAAAAATCAAGACCCGATTCTATGTTTGTAAGGGGAGAATTGCTACAAGGCCTAATATTTAAGTTCAAACTCATGGTACTTTGATAGTGGATGCTCGAGACACATGACCGGTGACAAGAGTCAGTTCTTGGAGCTAAAGCCAAAAAGTGGAGGAGTAGTGACATTTGGTGCAACTCCAAAGGCCACGTAGAAGGAATTGGTTTCATTGGTAATCACTTTTCTATACTTATTGATAATCTTTTGTATGTCAACGGTCTAAAACATAATTTGTTAAGCATAAGCCAATTATGTGATACATGTTTCAATGTCATTTTTTATAGTTGCAAAATAATTGACATTGAATCTAATAAACTTGTGCTTATTTGTCATAGAATAGGAAATATTTTGAAGGTGCCTCTAGATGACATTCTTATTGCCAATGCATGTTTTGCTGCTAAAGATGAACATGATTCTTAGTTGTGGCATAGAAAACTAGGACATTCTAGCATGAGTGTTTTGGAAAATTAATTTCTAATAATCTAGTAAGAGGTTTGCTTAAAATCAAGTATTATCTTGATAAAAATTGTGATGCATGTGCTAAAGGCAAACATAACAAAGTTTCTATTAAATCCATTAACGATGTATCAAAAAGTAGGACATTACAATTGATCCATATCGATCTTTTTGGACCTATTAGAACTATGAGCTTGGGTGGAAAACAATATGTTTTTGTGCTTGTTGATGATTACTCTAGATTTACTCGGGTTCTATTTTTAAGTACCAAAGATGAGGCTTTAGAAAAATTTATCACATTTTCAAAAACAAACCAAAATGATGTTGGTTACTCTATTTCTCGTGTTAGGAGTGACCATGGAACAGAATATCAAAATCTTGGTTTTGAAGAGTTTTGTAACTCTAACGGTATTAGCCATAATTTTTCGGCTCCTCGCACCCCTCAATAAAACGGGGTTGTAGAGAGGAAAAATAGAACTTTAGAAGAAATGACAAGAACCATGCTTTGTGAAAATAATTTGCCAAAGTATTTTTGAGCGAAAGCCATAAATACTGTTTGTTATATTGTTAATAGAGTAATGATTAAGCCACTTTTAACGAAAAATCCCTTATGAGCTTTTCAAAAATAAAAAGCCTAACATTAGCCATTTTCATCCTTTTGGATGTAAATGTATTGTTTTAAACAATGGAAAAGACAATTTAGGCAAGTTTGACGCAAAAGTGATTAAGATACTTTTCTTGGATACTCTATAAACTCTAAAGCCTATTGTGTATTTAACAAAAGAACTTTAGTGGTTGAAGAGTCTATACATGTTGTTTTTGATGATAACCCCCTTTCGAGGAAGGATACTTGTGATGATGATGTAAGAATTTTGAATGCCAGTGATGGTGAGGACAATCGTCAAGGGTGGATGAAGTTCCATCAAAAGAAGAACCACAAGATCCACCTTTAGAAGCCTTGGAGTACATGTCTCTAGAGGAAAGGGAGGTCACCTACCCAAGGGAATTCAACTATGCAAAAGGTGGTGAGATTTTGGAAGATCAATCCAAAGAAGTAACCACTAGATCCTATTTTAGAAATACTCGTAATTATGTTGCATTTATCTCATGCATAGAGCCTAAAAATATCAAAGAAGCATTAAATGATGATTATTAGATATTGGCTATGCAAGAAGAGTTAAATCAATTTGAGAGAGTTAAGTTTGGACATTAGTTGATAGGCTTAGTAATAAATCTACAATAGATACTAAATGGGTTTTTAGAAACAAATTAGATGAGAGTGGTAACATAGTGAGAAACAAGGCTAGACTTGTTGCTCAAGGTTACACTCAAGAAGAAAGAATTGATTTTGAAGAAACATGTGCACCCGTAGCTAGAATGGAAGCTATAAGGATATTTCTTGTATTTGCATGTTTTATGAATTCAAGCTTTTTCAAATGGATGTCAAAAGTGTTTTTCTAAATTGTTTTACAAATGAAGAAGTGTATGCTGAACAACCTCCCGATTTTGAAGATCCAAATTATCCAAACCAGGTTTTCAAACTTTCAAAGCTTTATATGGTTTGAAACAAGCTCCTAGAGCTTTGTAAGAAAGATTGTCAAGTTTTCTAGTAGAAAAAGGTTTTGACAAAGGGAAGGTTGATACTACACTTTTTATTAAAAGAAAAGGCAAGGAAATTTTAGTAGTTCAAATTTATGTTGATGATATTATTTTTGGTTCTACTAATGAATCTCTTTGCCAAGAATTTGCTAAGTTAATGCAAGGTGAGTTCGAAATAAGCATGGTGGGGGAGCTCTCATTCTTCTTGGGACTCCAAATCAAGCAAAGGAAGGATGAAATCTTCATCAATCAAGCAAAGTACATCAAGGATGTGCTCAAGAAGTTTGTCTTAGAGAATGTGAAGCCTTAAGCCACACCAATGAGCTCCTCTACAAAGCTTGACAAAGACGAAGGAGGTAAATGTGTTGATCTTAAGTTTTATAGATCTATGATAGGATCTTTTGCTTTATCTTAACACAAGTAGACCAAATATCATGTTTAATGTTTGTTTGTGTGCTAGATTTCAATCTAGTCTTACAGAATCACATTTACAAGCCATTAAAAGAATCTTTATATGCCTTAGAAATACACCTAGTTTAAGTCTTTGGTATCCTAGAGACTCATCCTTTAGTTTGCATGCTTATTTGGATGTGGTTTATGGACATTGTAAAATAGATAGAAAGAGTACCTTTGGTACTTGTCAATTCCTTAGTAACATGCTCATATCATGGTTTCCTAAGAAACAAAATACTGTTGATCTATCTACCACTGAGGTGAAATATATTTTAGCCGATAGTTGTTGTGCTCAAGTCCTATGGATGAAACAACAACTCTAAGATTATGGAGTTGCTGTAGGTGCCATTCCCATAAAGTGTGACAATACTAGTGCTATTTGTCTGAGTAAAAATATCATCCAACATTCTAGAACCAAGCATATAGTGATAAGACATCATTTCATTGGAGATCATGTCTTAAAAGATGATGTAATTCTAGAGTATGTAGATACCTTACATCAAGTAGTGGACATCTTTACCAAACCGTTAGATACGGAGCGTTTTTTGGACTCTTAGGAGAGAGTTAGGGCTTACAAGCCTTTCTTGAACCTTAGAGCCCTAGCTTGATCTTAAAATTGCTTGAATTTGTATGAATTTCATGTTTGTGTGATCTTCTCCTTGAATGCGTCTATTCATGTTGTTAGGGGGAGTATGTCTTTTTGTTTGCCCATACATATTGCTCATTGTAGACTCTCTAGAAGAAGTGTGTTATGAATGCTGGCAAAAGGGGCAAAATGTATGTATTAGTAAAATAATGCCAAGAGTCTTTTGTGTGAAAGTATACACGATCTGCAAGTAATACAACAGTTAAGCTGAGTATCGATCCCACAAAGATTGACTTAGAATTTGATTGTTTGATTGATACTTACCTTAGAAAGAAAGATGTTTGTTTTGAAGATTGTTTTGGAATTAATAAAAAGAAAAGAAATAAAAGTGAAGTAAAAACGTTGGCAAGGAAGATGTTCTTAATGAATAATGAGTGTGGGCAGGGAATGCTTGGGTTTAACGCTGTTCATGCCAGCCTTTGTTGGCAAATTGTCTTGGCATTGTTTGCCGAGCAGATTCAACGTTAGCAATGCCTCTCTCAATGGTCATTGCCCTAAATCAATTATGTAAAAACTCCTATATCTCTATAGTGAATGTTTTTAAATGAACCAATTTGATTCAGACCAATCTATACTCCAAGGGGGTAGATATCCCTTCTGAAGTAAGTTCATCTACTTCAACGACTTCTCTCGAAGCTTCTCTCCCTAGTATTCAACAACTTAATCGTTGCCACCCCAAGTCTGTTAAGATATTGAGGAGCAATAGGCCAACAGTGCCAGCTCCCGCTTGACAAAGTATTTAGGAAAAATTTATGTATGCCGAATAGAAAAACTTTGCCAAAACAAAATTTCATTAAAGAAAACTAAGGCATGAAACCAACGTTTAAACTAAACATCCCCCACCAACTGTGAAATTCGTTCATGGTGAGGGATTTAACCATCAAATCCATAACCATTTTCAAATACATCATCAATAAAATAAAAGTAAAAGAACTTAAGCCCAATAGAATAGGCGAGAAGGGTCTCTCGATGAAGCCCTCAAATCCAGGCTCTCTTAAAGTGGTTGAACCTCCTTCCTTGGTGTAGTCGGTCGTCACTCGTCGCACCTCACTTTGATCACTCTAAGCCTTCCCAATCTCTCCCTCACGGTCCCCCTAAATGCTTGATTGGTTGGTGTTATATAGGCATGCAAGGGAAGGGAATAGGATACCTTCTTCATTTGAATTTCAAATGCTCCAAGGATAAGAGATAGAGTCTTATCCGATCGGTGTGATAGCTTATCATGCTAGGGCTGATGTCATCATGTCGATGTTGCCTTGGCACATAAGCTTGGCATGTGTTTGCCAACATAGCTTGACATCACCTTATCCACTATTTTTTCGGAAGTTAATCCATTTGTGATCTTTTAGGAGCCTGATCATATCCTATTTTTTTAGGGTTCAACAACCTCTTGGGTGGCTTCAAGTTCACTTCTCTGCCAACAGGTGCTTGGCACTATCTGGTCCTTCTGTGCCAACAACACTTGGCATTCTTCTTGGCAATCCTAACTTTGTTGCTTTCCTGCGCCTAATCCTATGCCAAACCTGTAAAATAGCCACAAAACAACCCTTCACACTGTATAGACAGAATACTAAACTCCTTATGCAAATGCATGATTCTAACAACCTAATGCAACTAAATGTACCTAAAAACAAGTAGAAGCATTGTAAAATTGGCATTAAAAATAGTACTTTTGGAGAGGTAAGACTCATAGATCATAATCATGCATATCGATTCGAGTAAATTCCAATTTTTTGGTCCTTTGCAGACATTCGAGTATGTATCTATGTTTGCCCAAACATGTTGCAAATACATCCTAATTTGAACCAGTCTGGGTCGAAAATCGGTACAGAGTGGTTCCATATTGGTATGTATTGTTATGGTACACTTTTAATCCGTATTGGTACACATGCGTTGTTGCCATTAAATAGGCTTTCCTATTTTAAATCAAATACCAACTTTTTCCCTCAAAAATCCTAGCCAAAAAAACACTTTAAATCTCTCATTTTTTCATCAAATATTTTTGGGGGCATTTGTTTTCAACATCAAACCCAAGTGATCTTCATCAAGTTTAGTGCGAATCATCTCCTCATTCATCAATTCATCCATATCTCAAGGTAAAAACCCTATTTTTATACTATTTCAAATTTCGCTATACTTGTATAATTTTAAGGTTTAAATTTAACATATTTAGGATGTATAATTCTATAATTTCAAAGTTTTTACAAAATATTTTTCAAAACTGAAATTTTTTTATTCGAATATATATTTATGCTTGTATAAATTATTTTACAGTTTTCAAGTTTAAACTTATCAAAATTTTTCTTTATACTTGTATATGTTTTTAAACTATAAATTATAGATTTTTAACACTACCTTGATTATTGGTTGATTTATTGGAATGAGTTTGATATATTTGCCTACATATGTTTTTGTGGTATGAATTTTTGCAGGTTTTATCCAAAAGCATTTACCATGCCTCCTAGAAAACTCCCTAGTTCTTCCAATCTCAGTAATGGTACCAAACCCAATCTTTCTCAACTTTATATTCATTGTTTTGATGAACAGGGTAATCCTCACCAAATGGAATTTTCCAAACAATTTCAAAACATTACTATCTGTCGTGAGCGAATCTGTATCACCCCCTACCAGTCTAGAAGAGAACCGAGTTAGAGATGTTACCAGAAACTTAAATCGAAACATATAATTTCATGAATCATACATTGAGCAAGCAATCAAACACAAGCACATGCTCCTTAACATCCTAGGTTACTAGTTTATCATATCACATCATATTAAGCCTCAATTTTAAGGTTATTTTGCAAAGGATTTAAAGTTTAGGGACTAATCTGTAATTCTTGACATTTTTAGAATTTGAGATCATGCATCTTAACCGTTTTAACTCATTTGGGGGTCTAGAACTCAAGTAATTAATCCATCAATAATTTAGGACCAAGATGTAAAGTTTTAAAGTCTAGTTCAGAGTCTTAATCGTTTTAACTACCACTGTACCGGTACTAAAGGGGACCATACCGGTACACTATTAATTTCCCGAATTCTAGTAACCAATTTTGGTGCTGGTATAGGGTTATACACTGAAGTACCGTACCAGTACACCATTCATATATGAAATTCTAGAATCCAATTGTCGTACTGATACGGTCGACCATACTAGTACATTTTGTACCATATGGTCAAATCTTATTATTTTAAGCCTGGCCATAATAGTACGCACCAGATAGGGTACCGGTACTCCCGACACCAGATTTTCAAATGTGAACCAATTCTTGTTCTAAACATGTTCAAACCATATCCTATGCATTTTAAACTTATACAATAGATTTCTAACCTGAAAGGGTGCCTTGAGAAAAAGTGAAAACCCGAAAGGGTGCTTTGAGAGAAGCAATCTAAAGTGAAAACCTGAAAAGGCGCTTTAGAGCAAAAGATGAAGAGATCTAGAAGATTGAACCTGAGTGTGAGATGGGTTACCTTGTCAGCAAAAGGAGTTTTAATGAAAAAACGAAGCAATGAAATTTTGAGCTTCCCTAATGATGAAAGCTCGACCAAGTAGTCCTCATTTGGCAACATCCATGCATCATATATAGTTAGGCATCCGTAAGATAGGAGTATATTAACTCATGCATTCAAAGAATTTTTGTACATTTTTGCAGGAGTTTACAAGAATCAACAAGGAGAAGACAATGATTTCAATCCATGCCTTCGAGAAAAGAGAAGTACACCCAGTAAAGAATAAGCAAAGATTTCAATCTATAACTTCAAATCGAAGAAATAGATCCAACAAAGATTAGCAAAGGTTTCGATCACATTTTGTGAAGCAAAGACATCAACCTTTTATGTAATATACTCTAACCACCCTAGTAGGATTAGGTAAGTTACCACAATTTCAATCAATGATCCATTCAATTAAAGCTAGTGAGTTCAATTCATTTTAAGTCTTTCTTGCTCATTAAGTAAGTATTCGAATAGGTAAGGACCCAATAGACATTGCATGATGCACCTACTAGATATATTAGGACCCATAATGCAATTTGTTATCATAATCAATACCATTTAGGACTTACTTGTTCGTCAAGCAACCATTCAAACTATATGGAAAACACAATAGAAAATTTCAACATTCAATGTAGCTATTATGCATACCAATAGGTGATTTACATCATTTACCTATGTGACCTTAGTCAAGCATACATGCTTTCAATGTTATGTACATCATTTGACTAGGACAATACGTGACCAAAGTGGTTCATGTCTAAACATGTAGGTTACTACATTTACTTGCTGTTAATTAGCCAACTTCAATAGGTCTATTCAAACAAATACGTGCATAATCCAACCATGGGAATCTAACAAGCATTCAAGCAATTCCATTTTAATCATCCCATGACATATTCGAATCTCAAGAAAACCTTATATTTACATATCAAGTTCATTAAGCCAAAAGCAAATACATATATACAATATTTTAACAAAACATGATGCATATGAACAAGTCTAAATCTACCTATGTGCCACCAACTAGGAGAATTCAATATAGCTACAAACCATACTTCAAGCTTCGAATATCTCGCTTTGGTTCCAAGAAAGATAGCTTCAAGGTCAAGGTATCGTTCGTAATAACTTTAACTTGAGGTTTGGGAAGAATGCAAACAAGAGTGATAAGTACATAATGTACTTAGTAAGGTAGTATCTAGAACTAGTAGCTTATCGAGTTTATGGTCTTTAATTCAATTACCACTTAATCAAGTTTTAATCAAGTTAGTTTGAAGCATAACTTAGAGTTCAATCATCAATTGAGTATACAATCACACAATGATCAAGGGGTTCAATTCAAGGGTTTACCTTACACATTCAACAAGCAACTCATATTCAAAAAACTAGGCACCAATCAAGTGTTCAATCATTTCATTCGATTTAGGCCACCAAACTAGACAATCGAACCTTCCTATTTAATTTAGATTCATTTATACTTTAACTTATCTTTCGAGAAGCAAGTAGTCTTAACCTTCCATTTATCAAGTGTCTTAATTGATCTTTTATTTATATACATCACTCAAATCATTTCTTTTACTTCATAGCATGTAAACCTATTAGACTATTTGGTTAAGCCTAGCATTCTATATTAGTTAGCTCTTGTCTTGGTTTCAAGTATAATTATCTAAGTTGATTCACCATTCAAGGTCAAGAGTTCATTTAGGGAAGTAACCAAAACTATCCAAACTGTTTACAATACGTTTTACAAAACTATCCAAATCTCCTATACTACTACTGTCAGGCAGCTTGTGCACTGTTTACTTAAACAATAATAATTTGCATTTTGTACGTCGAAATTTAAATTAATTTACACTGTTTGAAAGCTTACTTAACCCTCTTCACAAATGTTTAGACCTTTCATTTTAATGCCTTTCCAATTAATACAGTTTTTAGTTCAAAGACAGAGCAATTGCATTTTTGGACAGTTTGCACTGTCCAGAGATTTTCATTTCCACATTTCAGCTCAAAATCCAGAATTAAATTCTGTTTTCTCCTAATGATAATAGACATATTAATGTTCAATCCATATAAATTTCAGCCCTTAATTCGACCTACACAGTTTATGGTGAATTTTCAAAGTTGCTGCCCAGAACGGAGTTTTCTAGGCAGATTTCACTAGGCTTGATTCTAGCTTCATTATTCACCTAGACCATGCTTCTAACATTATTATTTAACATATACACATATTCCTACTAGTCTAGGTCAGTCCAATTTACCTATTAATGTGATTAAAATAGGGCATTTTAATTCTATGTTTGAATTAATCCATTTGATCAACAACATTTCTTGAATTCACTATTTGGGCAGTCCATCATCTAGTCTTAGCCAATTCAATTCCATGTAGTTATGGTTCATTTTAATCCATTAAACTAGCGTGAATAATCCTTTATATTAAATCTAAACTTCTAATGCATGTTAAGTTGAGCTAGACAAGCAATTTAGGACTCTTAACTTATCTTATATAGCATCATTCTACATTTAATTCCTTTAGATTTAATCCAATTACTTAGACTCTTAACTCTATTCGAATTAAGTAAGCTTATAGACATGATTCTATCTCTAAAACTAGGACTAGATCAATTTCAAGAACCAAGCACCCAAGTAAACCAAGCAAAGCTAAACAAACCAAGCACAATTTCATTTCATGCACTTTGTTCTAACAATTCAAGCAAATCAAGTAACATATTCAAGGGTAGTAAATTTAGTTCACTTACTTCTTTTCAAATTTTAGGGTCTTTATTTCATGCATAACTTATTTAGGCTTCAATTCAATTTTAGCAAATCTTAGATAGTCTACAAGGTGCTATTCGAATAGCTCTTAGCACCACAAGATCAAACATTTCAACGTAAGCTCAATACTACACCAATCAAGCAAAGATCATAACCACAAGAATTACACAACTTCAAGTAAGCAAATCATATGATTTCTTTCGAATAGGTGCCTTATTTTACCATGTATGTTTTCAAGTTACAAGCAAGCTTAGATTATCAAGTTTATCAATTCAACCATGTATATTCCTTACTTTACAAGTCATTGTCAAGAAACATGAGCATACATATTCATTCAAGTTTAGTTTGGCTCATTCTTAATCGTATTGACATGTTTTGTTTGTTTTAATCAAGTTTAACCATGTTAAGCTTTAATCAAGCAAAGTCAAGTCCTAGCTAGTTCATCTAGCACCATTCAATTACAAGCAAGTAACCATTTCAAGTAGCCATTGTTTTTAGCAAAGATCAAACAAATCAAGCAAGAAGGACATCACATCCATTCGAACAAGGTGACCATATACCTTATTACTTATCTTTCAAGTAACATGCAATTCAAGTTAACATGTTTACCATTTTACTCATGTGAATTCATTACTTTACCATTTCATTATCAAGAATCAAGTTTGATCACTCTTCATTCATGATTACAAGTCTTTGTTTCAAGTTCATTTATTCTTGTTTTGCCTTGGTAGATAGTAGGACTAGGTAATCAAGTCTCAAGTGGGTACACAAAGTACCTAGCAAGTGGGTACACAAAGTACCTAAACAAGAAGGTGTCCTCAACACCACACAAATGGGTACACAAAGTACCTAGCAAGATGATGCCCAAGGCATCTAACAAGAAGGTGTCTATAACACCAAGCAAGATGGTACACAAAGTACCTAAAAAGTCGAGCTTAGACTCTAAGGCATGACATTCTACCTAAGACCAACTAGCAACCAAGGACTTATTGGATCTTTTATTATCAAGCAATCACACATCAAGTTTTTAAGCATCAAGCAATTCAAGATCAAATTCATTTTAAGCTTTAAGCCATGTGAACCTTAGTTCATTTTACAAGTGATCAAGAATTTCAAGCATCAAGTAAGGTCACTCAAACCTTCAAGCAATTCGAACAAACCATTCAAGACAAGGTATCACGTTTCATTCATTTTCATTAGGTATCAAGCAAGAATTTTTCTTAACCATTCATGTAGTATTCAAATGGTCTTATTAAGCATTTGTTTCATAGTCTAGCTTTTAGTATCAAGTTATTTACATATCCAGCATTCAATAGTTCCAAGTGTATATTAAATTTAAATGTCCATTAGCTATCAAGCAAGGTCATTTAGTCAATCAAATGTTTAAATCACAATCACTTAAGTATCAAGCTTATCCAAGTTTAAGTATTTAATAGTCAGCACATTCAAGTTCAAGCCTTATTCTTCAAGGTTATGATCACCCTTAAGTTAATTAGAGTCTTAGCTCAAGTGATATGTATCATTCTGGTATTGTCAAGTATATTTATTCATGTTTTAGGTTATCAAGCATGTTTATCCTAGACATATCAAGAAGCATTCAAATAAAGAATTCAAGAATTCAAGTAAATTCAAACAATGGTCACATAGTTCATTTGCATGGCCAGGATTACATCAAGCATATCTCATTAATCCAATTTCCATTTAAGCATTCTTCTCTTATACATTTACTGAATATGATACGGAAGCCAGGATCCAAGAATTACCTTAAAATCTAGGAACCCTCTAGATCACAACTAATCTAGCAAACTCACTAATATGATCCGAGAAAACCCCAAACTCCATGTTCAGCAAACCGATAATAAAACATGATCTTGATGTAGAAAACGAGATAGGATGATTTGACGGTGGCGTGTTGGATAGATTTGTCCTTGGCACCCTCCTAATCGCAATTGAATAGGCAAACACATGCAAACCGCACGAATCTCTCCGATGAATGGATGATGACGAGATAGATGTTGTAGGATATTTTGTCCTCGGCACCCTCTTAGATGCGATTATCTAAGCAAGCAACCTCAAGCGGCTCTAACCCACCCTCCTAGATGCAATTACCTAGGCAAGCAAGAGTGTGAAGATGATCTCCATTACAAGAACTTGACGAACTTACGTTGAAGAATACTTCTGATACGAAAAATAACAAGGCAAATCTATCTACCTTGAAAATAAAATGGCCCATGGCCAAAGGTTTTTGCAACTCATAAATTCATGATGTTGTTCTTATTAGTGAAGCAAATATGCCTTTAAATAGGCTACAAATGAAGATTTCAACTTAAATTAGGAAAAGTAAACATAATAATAAAATAAGTAAACATATTTTATCTAACCTAAAAAACTAATAAATAAATAACAAATCTAATCCTAAATCATCTAAATATCTTCATAAAGAATCCTAGATCAAATTTAAGTATAAATAATCAATAAAATTATTGAAAATTCGTAATAAATAATATTTCCCGTAATAAAACCGTATAGAGATTTATGCTCGCACAGTCTTCACTAAAAAGAACATAACTTGAGCTTCCGATGTCGGATTGATGCATTTCAAGATGCGTTGGAAAGCTAAGAGACAGAAAAATATGTTTGAAGAAGACATGTAGACTCAGAAGTGCCCGGATCCGATGCAAAAATTCGATGCAAGTCGGCTGAAATTCTAGACTTATAAAATAGCTTCAACTCTTTGGCTACAATGCATCATTTTAGCCCCCCATACATGTATCAGAATAGAATTTAGGTTCATTTCATGACAATTCCATATCAACAAGGTAACAAATGTAATTGGTTAAGACCTAAGTCTTAACCCTAAGTAAAGCTACACTCACCTTGTATCCCGAAGTTACGAGATACCCCAATCCTTATTCATATCCCGATACTTATCCATCCTTTCTATCATTTTTCTTAATCTAGTATTCAAATAATGTAAGCATGTATTAGAACCAAATCAAACTCAATTCACACATGCATTCCATTTCAAGTATACATGCTATTACAAACACCAAAACTGTTTTCTGGCAGTTTGTACACCCTTCACTAAATTGTCTATATCTTTTAATATACACGTCGGAATTTAAATCCGTTTATACCGTTGGAAAGCTAACTTAATTATCTATCCATCCATATATGGCTCATATTTTTATCCCTTCTACATCAATACAGTTTTTTAGTTAAAGTCGGGTCAATTTACAGTTTCAAAACTGCCCAAATTACACTTAGGTCCACTTTAGTAAGCTAATTAGCCTATGACCCTTATTCCATTAAATTTAGTCCTTTTAGACCTTTATTACGCTGTTTTTACCCTGTTTTTACCAGTCAAGATTGGTCCCAAAGTAATCCATTTCAATCCTTAAATTAACAGTTTTTCCAGATCAGTCCATATTTCACTAATTCTGCCAATTACACTATAAGCAATCCATTTAGCTACAATTCAGGCAATTCGAGTTATCCAGCATTCATTTTAATCCCTCTCCTGTATTTAGCTCAATTCTCTAGCCTTTAATTTAGTCCACGTTAGTCCCAAATTTACTAATTTATTCAAAACAGTCCCAAAGGTCAATTTTTGCTAGCAAGGTGACCATCTTTAAATCTAGTTCAGTTCCTTCAATTTCACTATCAATTTAACTTAGCCAAGGCCTCAATTTCTCTATTTACATGATTTCTTCTAGGTGATTACTTGCCAATCACTTCTCCTATTCAATTTAGTACACAAATTACCACATTTTCTCCAATTCAATTCGGCTATGATCTTGAACATGTTAACTCAATTGTTTGCTGCATTTGACATGATACCTATTGTTCATTCCTTAATTTAACATAGTTACACAACAATTCAAGTATCAATTAAGTATGTACCATGGCTAATTTCCATGAATCATCACACAAATCAAACTTAATCCTAGTCTAACTATCCGAATTGAAAAGAAATCAAGGGAGCTTACTTTCTCCATCATACAAGCATGATTCCTATAAAGGATGGCAACACATGCAAACCTCCAAGCTATAACAATGGTGGTTTCTCTCACCATTTTTCTCCTTCTACTTCTTTCCTTTCATTTCGGCAAGTAAGGAAAGAATGAAGAAGATGATACTTATTAGGGGTTTAGGGAAATGGCCAATTTACCCCTTAGTTAGTCATTAATTAGAGTCTTAATCAAGGGTAAATAGGAATTTAGAAGTTTATCATGCAATCTTTCTATTTAACATTCATCCCGGTTTAGTCATTTAAAATAGGTCACTCATTTTTCATTTCTTTCATTTAGGTCCTTAGTCATCCTAATTAGCTTAGGATTAAATTCAATTGAACTAGCAAATCAAGTTACTAGTCCCAAAACTTCTAGGCTATAGTTTAGGGTATTACACTTCTTCTACATTGTGGTTCTTCCATAGAACTTTCACCAATGGCACAGTCTTATTGCGAAGTCTCTTGACTTCTTTATAATGTATTTGGATTGGTTTTTCATCGTAAGATAGATCAGGATTAAGTTCCACTTCATCAGGTTCTAAAACATGTGAGGGATCCAATCGATATTTCCTCAACATGGATACGTGGAAGATGTTGTGGATTTTATTGAATTCAGCAGGGAGTGCTAGCTTGTAGGCAATTGGACCGATCTTTTCTAAGACTTTGAACGGTCTAATGAATCGAGGGCTTAGTTTACCTTTCTTCCCGAATCTAAAGATTTTCCTCCAAGGAGATACCTTCAAGAATACGTAATCTCCCACTTGATATTCAATGTTTCTTCTCTTGAGGTTGGCATAAGCCTTTTGCCTATTAAAGGCCTCTTTCAGTCTACTATGGATCACCCAAATTTGACTTTCGTTTTCACGAAGCAATTCAGGTCCTAAGACCTTGTTTTCTGCCAACTCAGACCAGCATAGGGAGTTCTACATCTTCTGTCATACAATGCTTCGAATGGAGCCATTTTGATAGAAGCTTGATGGTTGTTGTTGTAGGAAAATTCGGCTAATGGTAGAGATTTCTCCCAATCTTTACCGAAGTCGATGATGCAACCTCGAAGCATGTCTTCAAGCACTTGGATTACCCTTTCAGATTGTCCATCGATTTGTGGATGGAAGGCAGTGCTAAGGTTCAGATTGGTTCCCATTGCTCGTTGAAGTGCGCTACAGAATTGAGAAGTAAAACGAGAATCCCGATCTGATATGATAGATCTAGGAACACCGTGAAGTCTGATCACTTCTTTCAAGTATAATTTAGCTAGCTGTTTGAGGCTCATGTTCATTCAAACAGGTAGGAAGTGAGTCGATTTGGTGAACCTATCAACGATCACCCAAATAGCATCATTTTTCCTTGGTGATAGAGGTAATCCCGATATGAAGTCCATTGTTATATACTCCCACTTCCACTTAGGCAATTTGATGGGTTGTAGAAGTCTAGTAGGTATTTGGTGCCCAGCCTTCACCTTCTGGCAAGTGAGGCACTTCGATACGAAGTCAACAATATCGGCCTTCAATCCCGGCCACCAATAGACTTCTTTAAGTCCTTATACATCTTGATCACTCCCGGGTGTATTGAAAAGGGACTACTATGTGCTTCTTGAAGCATTTCCCTCTTAAGAGTTAGACCATTGGGTACACTAACCCGATTCTTGAAGTAGAGCACACCATTCGATCGAAGTGAGAATTCAGTGCTCAGTTCGGAATCAATCTCTTTCAATATCTTCTAAAGTTCAGAATCATTTTGTTGAAGCTCTTTGATCCTCGAATTCAAGTCGGATTGAACTTAAAGTTCTGCCACATATCTCTGGTTCTTTAGGAGCTTAAAATGGGCATTGAAAGTAGTTGAAGTTACAAATAAAAGATTTCGATTAGTGGATTTCATTATCATCAATTTGAATAGGGGGATAAACAACATTGCAAATTCATATTCGACCTTACCAATTGAATGTTTGTGACTGAACGCATCAGCCACAACATTTGCCTTGCCCGGGTGGTAATCAATGATTAGGTCATAGTCTTTTAGTAGTTCCACCCATCTTCGTTGTTGAAGATTTAATTCCTTCTGAGTTAGGATGTATTTTAAACTTTGATGATCCGTAAATAATCAACATTTCTCTCCATATAGATAATGTCTCTAGATCTTTAAAGCAAACATGACTGCAGCTAGTTCTAAGTCGTGCATTGGATAGTTCAATTCATGTGGTTTGAGTTGCCGAGAAGAATAAGAATAACCTTGTTGTCTTGAATCAATACACACCCTAAACCGAGATGGGAAGCATCACTAAAGATTGTAAAGTCTTCCCCCGATTTAGGTTGGATGAGAATAGGAGCTTGAGTTAGGACTTGCTTTAATTGATCGAAGCTCCTTATCGATCAAGGTAATGGATTTTTCTCCTAAGCCACAGAGAAAAAGTTTCCTCTTTTGGCAATCTACCCAAGCTTGATGCCTTCCTAACCAATCTAATCCCATAATGAGATCGAATTCAACAAAAGGCAATAACAATAGGTTGTCTAGGAAAGGGATGCCTTGAATAAACAAAGGGCAATCCTTACATATTCGGTTCACTATTACATTGTCTCCTAAAGGATTGGTAGCAATTAAGCTACAACTAACATATTCAGGCTTCAATTTAAGCTTTTCAATTAAAGGAGATCTTATGAATGAATGGGTTGATCTCGTATCGAATAAAGCATAAACAGGGTAAGTATCGAGATAGATTATACCTGCAATTACGTTAGAAGATTCTTCCTCCTCCCGACCTCGAATATGATAGACTCGAGTAGGCACCCGAGACTCCTTATATGTAACATTAGACCCTTGCCTTTGCTTTTTCCGTAGTTGCCTGAGTTAGCTTACTTCGACCCCTTCCCCTTAGGTGAAGGAGCTTGATTCAACTTGTGAGAAACATGAGTAGGCAACTTGTTCAAATTTTGGGGGCAATCTTTGACATAGTGAGTCGTTTCACCGCATAAGTAGCAAGCATTAGTTAGCTTTTTGCATACTCTACTATGATTCTTTTGACAAGTCTTGCAATCAGGGATTTGGGTCTCCCTCCCAGTATTCCCGATGCTATCCAAGGACACAATAGGCATTGAGGCTCTGGACATAGCTTGTGGCTTGTGTATATAGCTACCCTTAAAGAAATTCCCTGATTAGAAGAATTTCCTTCTTGGTGCTTTTGTTTCTTATTGCGCCAATGAGACTTATGATTATCCCTCGATCTTTTATTATCTTAGGACTGATTCTCTAATCGTTTTGCCGAAGTCTTCATCTTGGCTTCGGTAGCTATGACTCGGTTGACCAGTTCTTGGAAGTTAGTAATCCCCAAAGCAGTGAACTCGCCTAACTCTTCATTGAGTCCATCTATGACCATTCTACATTTTTCCTCTTCTTTCTTTATAAACTCTAACCCATATTTGCAATATTTGCAAAACTCGCTAACATACTGCTCGATCGATTTCCCTCCTTGCTTCAGGTACATGAATTTCTTTTTGTGTTCACCAAGATACTGGTCACTAATATACTTCTTTTTGGATTCTTTGAGGAAGAATTCCCAGGTGACAACTTCCTCAAGTGCTGCCAAGGTAGTAGTCTCCCACCAACTCAGTGCCTCCTCGGCCAACAAAGCTACTGCACACTTCAGTTTGTGTTCATCTGAGCACTGCAGTTTCTTAGACAAGATTCTTGTCGTATTCTCTAGCCAGTACTCTGCTTCTTCTGGCTTGTCTTCACTTGTTCCAGTGAAATTGTAAGCTCGGTGTTGAGCTAACTTATCAATTGGAGCTCTTGCCAGTTTTTCTACCGGGAGGGTCAGGAAGAGTTGGAGGATTCTGTGTCATAGAGACAATCATCTGATCAAACATCTCCTTCAGACTGGAGAAGCATTCTCCTTGAATAGGATGAATCACGGGAACTTCCTGCTGAACTTGTTGAGGTTCAGCAGGCTTCTGGGGATCTTGGTTCATCCTTACGCTCCCTCCCTCATTGGAGGACCCAGTCGGGCTTTCATTATCCTTGCTCAATCTTGTTTTAGACATTCTATATATAAGAAATAAGAGAAATCAAGCTCAAGTTACAATCCAATCAATATTCAAGTAACTCCTAGGTGGCACCTAAGTGATAAATGACAATAGCCTATTCATGCAATAGACCCTAGAATCATGCAACCTTAAGCTCTGATTACCATTTTGTAACATACTCTAACCACCCTAGTAGGATTAGGTACTTACCACAATTTCAATCAATGATCCATTCAATTAAAGCTAGTGAGTTCAATTCATTTTAAGTCTTTCTTGCTCACTACCCAATAGACAATGCATGATGCACCTATTAGATATATTAGGACCCATAATGCAATTTGTTATTATAATCAATACCATTTAGGACTTACTTGTTCTTCAAGCAACCATTCGAAATAGATGGAAAACACAATAGAAAATTTCAACATTCAATGTAGCTATTATGCATACCAGTAGATGATTTACATCATTTACCTATGTGACCTTAATCAAGCATACTTGCTTTCAATGTTATGTACATCATTTGACTAGGACAACAAGTGACCAAAGTGGTTCATGTCTAAACATGTAGGTTACTACATTTACTTGTTGTTAATTAGCCAACTTTAATTGGTCTATTCAAACAAATATATGCATAATCCAACCATGGGAATCTAACATTAGGCTAACAAGCATTCAAGCTTTATTAAGTGTATACATATCCACTTATACATACAATACTCTTTAGAGATCATAGATGAAGTTAATTTATACAAACCATTACTACGTGATCATGAATATACATGCCTTAGGTTCCACCATCCTAGGAGAACTATAACAAGATGACATACTCTTTCAGGCAAAATGTGACTTGTACGAGCTTAGACTTCGGGATAAGATCCAATATCAACTTGAATCGTAGTAAAAAGACTTGATTAAGCAAAGCTTGGTGAGTGAGTTCAAGTTACAAAACAATTAATACAATAAGTCTCAACTACGAACCATCTAATAGATGGTATGGTTCCCCCTATCAATAAGGAACCATTCGAAACTCTATAAACAATACTAGATGCATTTGCTTAATTTTCAATCCAATATCAATACAAGGCTTGAAATTTAGACACGGTCAATCATCCAATTTGAATAAAATTAAGCATAACATGTCATTTGAACACAATCAATGTCTCAAACTCAAGCAATCTCATATAAGCAATGTTCAAGCAATGTCTCAATATCAATAGTCCATGGCATTCAATTTTCCTTTTACTATCAATCAATGCATTTCAATATAGCAATAGATTCAATGTACATGAGGTATAAGTTCATTTTAAGTAGAGCCTTGATAATCGATTACTCAGTCTAGATACTTGAGTCCCCAACCAAACTGTCGCCAATAACAATAGTCAATATGGTACAAAGTACCGGTCAAATCCCTCCTACTATCGTCAATGACCAATAACAATACTTCCCTCCTACTGTCGCCAATTAGGGACCAATGTCCCAGACCGTAGGCCACCCAAATAATGAGCTCTATAGACTCTATGGCATGCCAACTACATCTATGACCGACTCGAGACCAAGGCTAACAATAGTTATCACTTTTACTCAATTAGAAGCATGATTCGATTCAATGTGCACATTTAGTGCCAATATCCCCTTTCCATCGAATAGGGTTCAAAGCCAATTTCAATACCAGTAGTCAAGTAATCAATATACCAATAGTCAATGAGGGTATGTCAATCAATATGTCATTAAACAATGAGATGAGTTACTTCTAATTATAACAAACATGCTTCATTTCAATCGAGTTCAATTAAGCAAGAAGCATATCATGGAAATCAATTGTAATTCAAGCATGCTTCTCAATCAAGTAACCACTCAAAACTTCTCAAAAAGCACTTACCTTGCTAATGCTCGATAGCAAGCTCATTACACAATTTATACTAAGAATCATTAAGAAATTCAAATCACAAATGAACTTGGAGAGGTTATCGCCCTCTCCAAACTTTAAACTACACTCACAGGAATTTTCCGAGCTATTGTCGATCCCAGATTGAAATCCTTTTTCCTCTACTAGCTTGCTGATCTATGTGAGCCCCTTTTTTCCTCAATTTTCACTTGATCTATCATTCATACAATGCATAGTGTATTAGGTAAATTCCAGGGACCATTTGAGTCATTATGTCACTCCATACACTCAAGCATTCAATTCAAAACATCAAGATTGTTGCTGCCAGGCAGCATGTCCACTACTTGCTTAAATGTTTATATCTTTTATTCCGTACGTTAGAATTTCGAACCGTTTACACCGTTAGAAAGCTAACTTAATTTTCCTTCTAACCATATAGGCCTTACATTTTTATTCATTGTGAATTAATACAGTTTTTTATTTAAAGGCAGACCAAATTATGCTACAGGACAGTTTGCACTGTCCTTAGAGATTAATCTCTACAAACTGTTTTATAACTTGGAATTCGATTCCGTTTGTTGTATACAAAACTTGACATACTCATGATTCTGTACATATAAGATTTACTCCCTAATTTGGTCTATGTGATTTTCTACAAAATTTTAAACTCACTGCCCGAAATAGAGTCTTTTGGACAGATTCCCTTTAGCTAGATCTAGCTTCATTATTCACTTAGACAAGGATTCTAACATGATTGTTCAAGATATATACTCATTCATACATGTCTAGGTCAGTCCAATTATGTGTCAAACCTATAAAAATAGGGCAATTGGACAATATTTTTGAATTGATTCAATAAGACATCATCTCAATAGAATTTCCAGCAATAAGAATTTCAATTCACACATCAATCATCAATTCTAGTGTTCATCTAAGTTTTTCCAGCAACTAATATAACAATTCACCATCAATTTTGTTAATGACAACATCAATTTCCAAAATCCATTTGATTCATTCTAAGCAATCTACCATTTCATGGATTAATCAATCAATTGAACTTCTTAACTAGTTCATGGCATCAATTCACTAACTAATCATCCAATTCATGTAATTCAAGCAAGAACTTAAAATCTACATGTATCATTTGAATCTATAATGCATCAAGGAAGAGATTTTACCTTCCTTTTAAGATAATATGAATGCTAGCAATTCCAATTTCTCCAAATTTCAAGCTTGAATCTATGAACATGGAGTTTTCTCACTCATTCCTTTCTCTCCAATTTTGGTTACTCTAATTGGCCACTAGGGAGGAAGATGATAATGGATCATCAATTATCTCCTCCCAAAATGACTAATTTGTCTTTGATTATCCACCAATTATTGACATGTGTAGGGGCATTCAGGAATATAGGAATTTATCATGCATTCATTCATTTTGTTATTTGTTTCGGTTTGGTCACTTTTAATTTAGGTTACCAATTTTCCATTTATAGCATTCTAGTCCTTATTAATTAGACCTAGTACCTTACTTTCAATCAATTAGGGATTAAATGAAGGCATTGTAGTAACTTCCTTTATACTAGTTTTGAGGATATTACATTTTAGACCATCAATTCCAAGAAAGAATGAAGTTCAAGTTACCATTTTTGAAAGCAAATTAGATCAACATCGGGTTCAAATGAGGAAGATTCATAGTTTAATTGGTAAAAAGTCATATATGTTGCAAGCATAGAAAGAGATTGATCAACAGAGGAAGAGAAACATGGGATCTTATGCGAGTTTCAGAATAAATGATCAAGACACCATAGACCGAAAAGTAGTGACTCTAAAGATCTCAGCGTTTCAAGCTAAAAATTGGAGATGTTTCATATTACTCTAGGAAGAATCTTTATTAACAAATTATGTTTCTTTTTACAGGTTCAGTTTTTCCCAAAAGAGGAGGTGAATCAACATTCCTAGCAAAGAATGAAGAGCTCCTAATGAGAAGAGTTTGTTCAACAAAGAATACAAAACTCCTAATGAGAAGAGTTCGCCTAGCAAAGAATCCAGAGCCCATAATGAGAAGAGTTCGCCTAGAAAAGAATACAGAGTTCCTAACGAGAAGAGCTCACCCAACAAAGAATATAGAGTTCCTAATGAGAAAAACTCGCCCAGAGCTCCTAATGAGAAGAGTTATCCTAGCAAAGAATGAAGAACTCCTAATGAGAAGAGTTCACCCTTTGAAGAATGAGAAGTTCCTAATGAGAAAAACTTGCTTGTTTGACGCCTTTGCATAAAGGTGGCCCAGCATTTTCAAGAAGAATGAATGAGTTCATAATAAGAAGAGCCGGTTCAGACTTTGCAGTTAGCCTATGCAGAAAGAAGTTCATTGTAAGAAGAGTTTGTTTAAGATTTTTAAGGAAGCAAAAGTTTCAGCGTCGCTTGTTGGAGGAGCATTTGAAGTTTTATTTGTATATTTTCCTTTATTAATACTGAAAGATTAATGATAGTTTCGACTTTTGCAGGTCATATATATGAAAACATATCAACATTTTCAAGAAGAATGAAGAGTTCCTAATGAGAAAAACTCATTTGCTCGACACCTTTGCAGAGAGGTGGATCAATGTTTTCTAGAAGATGAAGAATGAGAAGAACTCGCTTGATCAACACCTTAACAGAGAGGTTGATCAACATTTCCAACAGTGGATGAGGATCAACTTTTTTGCACAGAAAAGTAGATCAACATTTCCAAGAAGAACGAAGAGTTCCTAATGAGAAGAGCTCGCTTGTTCGACACCTTTATAGAGAGGTGGATTAACATTTGCAAGAAGAATAAAGAACTCATAATGAGAAGAGTTCACCTTTTGAAGAATGAGAAGTTCTTAATGATAAGAGCTTGCTTATTCAATGCCTTTACAGAGAGGTAGATCAACGTTTTCAAGAAGAATAAGGATTTCCTAATGAGAAGAGCTCGCTTGTTCATACCTTTGCAGAGAGGTAGATCAATGACCAAGAGGAATGAATGGGTTCGTAATGAGAAGAACTAGTTTAGACTTTGTCGTTACCCTTGACAGAAGGATTGGGAGGTTCCTAAACAAAAAAAACCTGTTCAAGCTTTCTAGAGAGGAAGAAGAGTAAAAGTGCAACGATTAGATTCTTTGGGCCAAATTCGTGTATTTTCAGTCTTTGCCCTATTACTGTTCCGCAACAATGAGTAAAGAAGGGTAGCTATAATACCCAAATTTTACCTGGGTATACCTATATATACTATATATCTCTATAAATAAAACCAAAAAATAAATAAATAGCAAATAAGTAAATAAATAAATAGATATTAAATGATAAATAATATAAACCCAAAAATATATAATAGTCCATATACAATAATTAGACTTCTAACATGAAATTCTAATCATATGTCATGATTACGAAGGTTATAACATGCATATATTCCATTTGGCCTTGTAGATACCATTAAGGTCTTGTTTTGTACCATTCTTTCATAAACATGTCTAACTTGAGTTTCATGCTTCTTAACACTTAACACATACTTAATTTACATAACAAGACATGCTTAGATATGCTTATACCATATGCCACCATACTAGGAGTTAAAAAGGGCTATGAACATTACAAAAAAGTTTGTTGGAGTGACTTGCAACCTTCCTTGCACGAACGATCCTTAGAGCGCTTTAAGACTTGAAAATGCATGAAATGAACATGTTAGGCTTATATTTCCTAGTGAGGTAGTTAATATCATGAATGTAGATGCTTGTTCAAAATTCATAACGTGATTACATATGTATATGCTTGCTTGATTCATTTTTCATATCATAATTATATAGGTTCATGCTTGCCTAGTTCATGAGTAGATGATTTATTTATTCCTTTTTTTCCTTGTATCATAGTAACCATTGGATACACGAATTCCTAATCGACCTCGCCAAGTCCATGAATGGACAATCTCTCCGCCTCACCAAAGACCAAAACACATACATCCCTCTACCTCGCCACATAAGGATCGTAATCCAAGGACCGTAGTCCACCCGTACATGAGATCAATGAATTCTATGGCATGCCAATTGTATCCAAAGTACACTTGTATCCAAGGGCATTCATAATATCATATTTTTCATGGTTCTTAAAACAAGTCATGTAACACATTAGAGGTTTAGATCTCATGTAACTTGTTTGATAATTTGCATAGCATATTTCATGTTTCTTTGATAACACATAATTCTTGTTCATATCATATGTCATAATGTCATGCATTTTCATTCATGTCATGTTCATGATCAAAACATATAACACATGAGTAAGCTTACCTAGCTTACCGTTAGTAATTTATTGACATTGTTCTATATGAGCCTTGACATAACAACAAGGTAACTTCATGAAAAACACATAAATGCAATCGGGTTGGCACATAGCCATACCCGAGACATGAACTACACTCACAGGACAAATCTGAGCTATTTTGGCTCCCGAAAGACAACTCCCTTATTAGGCGCTTGAGCTTATTTGAAAAGAAGATGGATTCATCAAATCACTAGGATTACCATTATCTAAAAGCTTATAATAATAACCTTAGCTAATCTAGCTATAGATAACACGTAGTATTAACTAACTAATCTTAACTTAAAATTCACGAAATCCCTAATTTTTTCCTTATCTTGATTTCATAATTCCATTATTCAATTGACCTTGAATTCATAAGCTAAACTCATGGGCTTACCTTGATTATTATGAGGATTAAACTTTGCTATAGAAATCAAAGAAAAGTCAAAGCATTATTCAAGCTTCCATGGAGGTGCTAGCTTAACCAAGGAAGGTGTTGCTTAGGTAGGAGAAGGGGAGGTGCTTGCTTATCTCATCTGATAGGTATGTTTCTATCCTTCCTTCTTTCTTTCATTTCTTTATTAGCTTTATACAATGCCTATATATTTAGCAAACCCAAACGTGAAGGAATCCTCTCCATCATGAACACGTGTGGGGTGACTAACCCCTTGGGGGTTATTCACATGGTTAGTCACCCTACACTTATATCTTCACATTTAAACTGCCCAAATTCTAATTCCTACAATTTGGCCACTTAATCTAATCAAGTTAGCTCTTGATTCATGGTTAGTCATGATTAGAAGCAAATCTTTTAAATTCAACTGCATGAACATGTCTATGGATTTATTATATCTTATAGGAATTAGAATTTTTCGGTCACTGGAATACAGTTTACTACTAAGTCAATTTTAGGGGTGTTACAATTCCCCCTATAGAAAAATCCATCATCGAATTTTACCTGAATGGAAGATCTAAGGATATTTCTCCTTCATGGTTTCTTCTGCTTAACACGTAGCTTTTTTAACCTTATAACTTCTCCATAAAACTTTGACTACGAGAACCATTTTGTTTCGAATACTTTTCATGCCACGAGCTAGGATCTACACCAGCTCCTCTTCATAAGTTAAATTTGAGTAAATTTCCACTATTTCCGATTGAATGACATGGGATGGATCCGAACGGTACTTTCAGAGCATGGATAAATGAAAAAAATTATTAATTATGTTGAGCTCCTCTGGAAGTGCTAACTAATAGGTTATTAGACCAATTCTTTTGATCACTTTAGAAGGACCAATGAATCGGGGACTAAGTTTCCCCTTTTTACCAAACTACAAGATTTTCTTCTATGGAGAAACCTTGAGAAAAGCTTTTTCTCCAATATCGTATTGAATATCCCTTCGTTTTAAATCTGCATATGCTTTTTGTCGATCAAATGCTGCTTTGAGTCTATCATGAACAATAGCTACTCTTTCTTTAGCTTCTCGAAGTAGTTCAGGGCCTAAAACCTTGTCTTCCCCCAGCTCAGACTAGCAAAGAGGTGTTATGCACTTTCTCCCGTATAAGGCTTCAAAAGGGGTCATCTTGATCGAAGTTTGATACCTATTATTATACACAAATTCAACGAGGGGTAGGGATTTCTCCCACGTGCCTTTGAAATTGATAACACATGCTCGCAACATGTCTTCCACGATCTACAAGGAAGAAATTGAGTTGGATTTTTATACTTATCATGGATTAACTTATGACAAAACTTACTTGGATCACCTGTTCTGATTGTCCATCAGACCGAGGGTGGAAGGCCTTACTAAGGTTCACTTTGGTTTCTAAGGCCTCTTGTAGGGTCCTCCATAACCGAGATGCAAAATGCGGATCACGATCAGATATTATAGAGTTGGGTACTCTGTGAAGCCTTATCACTTCCTTGATGTGCAAGTCAGCCTGCTTAGGGAGACTAAAGTCCATTGTTAAGGGTAAGAAATGTACTGACTTGGTAAGCTGGTCTAAATGACCCAAAATAGCATCATTCTTCTTAGGGGTTAATGGTAGGCCACTTACAAAGTACATCATAATTCTTCCAGGCCACTTCCACTATGGCAATTCAATAGGTTATAGAAGTCTCATAGGAATACGATGTTCAGCTTTAACTTTCTCACATGTTAAGCACTTGGAAATGAAGTCAGTAAAAGCTTGCTTTATTCCAGGCCACCAATACAATTCCTGAAGATCCTTATACATCTTTATTGATCTTGGGTGAATAGAGAATGGGCTATTGTGAGCCTATTTGAGTATTTCTATTTGAAGAGATTCTTCATCGGTAATACATATCTAATTTTGAAAGCATAATAGCTCTTCAGAATTCCATGAGAAATCAAGATCTGATTTATTCTGTAGCTTGGAGATAATGTTTTGAAGTTCTTGGTCTGACTCTTGCAATTCCTTGATTCTTGAAACAACTGTAGACTGAACTTGAAGTTCAGCTACGAACGTATGATTCTTTTTGAGTCTAAAATGAGCATTGATATCTCTTAAAGCAACAATGCAAAGAATCATGATTAAGCTCGAGGAGTTATTCAAATTTCATGCTTATAGAAAACATAATTCATAGTTACCAGGCGAAGGTTTGTGGCTGGGTGCATCAGCTACAACATTGGCTTTGCTGGGATGGTAATCAATAACAAGATCATAATCCCTTAAAAGCTCCATCTAACAACATTGACGGAGATTCAACTCTTTTTGAGTCAAAAAATATTTTAAGCTCCTGTGATCCATGAACATGTAACATTTCTCTTCATAGAGATAATGTATCTAGACTTTCAAAGAAAAAATAACTGTTGCAAGCTCGAGATCATGAATCGGGTAAGTCATTTCGTAAGGTTTATGTCATCTTGATGCATAAGCTATGACTTTGCCTTCTTGCATCAACATACATCCTAACCCCAAGTGTGAAGCATCATTGTACACAATGAAGTCCTTGCCAGATTCAAGTTGGGTTAGGAATAGAGCTTGTGTTAAAACTTACTTTATTTGATCAAAGCATCTTTGTTTCTTCTTGGCCCATGAAAAGGGTCGTCCCTGCGTAGCAATCTTGTTAGAGGTGCAGCTAGTATAGAAAATCCCTTAACAAAACTTCTATAGTAGCCATCCAAATCGAGAAAGCTTCTGATTTCACCAACATTCTTCAGAGGTCTCTAATCAAGGATAGCTTGAATCTTTTTCGGGTCAACTTGAATTCCCGTAGAGGAAATAAAGTGACCAAATAAGGAAACTTTCGATAGCCAGAATTCATATTTGCTAAACTTAGCATAGAGCTACTTCTGTCGAAGGGTTTCAAGCACAATTCAAAGATGTTACATGTGTTCAACTTTGGTCTTAGAATAAATTAGAATGTTATCAATGAACACCACTGTAAATTTATCAAGATAAGGTCTAAAAAACAGATTCATGAGGTTCAGGAATGTTGCAGGAGCATTAGTAGGCCCAAAAGGCATTACTAAGAATTCATAAAGACCATATCTTGTTTGGAATGTTGTTTTGGGAACCTCTCACTTCTTTACATTCATCAAATAATATCCCTATCGAAGATCTATCTTAGAAAACATTGTAGCATCTTTGAGTTGATCAAACATATCTTCAATTCTTTGCAACGGATACTTATTCTTGATGGTAAGCTTGTTCAATGATAGTAATCAATGCAAAGACGCGTAGTACTATCTTTTTTCTTGACAAACAAAATTGGAGCTCCCCAAGGTAAGGTACTCGGTTGAATAAAGCCATTGTCTTGCAATTCTTGTATCTGAGCTTTCAACTTCTTAACTTCAATAAGGGCCATTATATAAGGTGCATTGGAACCGGAGTAGTTCCAAATTGCACTTCAATCCCAAATTCCACTTCACGAGTCAGAGGTAGACCCAGAAATTCATCGGGAAACATATCAGGGAATTCGTTCCCTGTGGTGATATCTTATATTCTTGGTTCATCCTTATGTTTACTAGAAATGGCAAAAATCTTGAGTTTCCTACCTTCTTGTTTTCCATTTAACACGGTAGCAATCTACCCAGGCTTGATGCTCCTCGAGCCAATCAAGCCCCAGAATAAGATCGAATTCATGAAAGCGTGGAGCCATCAAATTGGCCAAAAAGGAATTCCTTGTATCACTAAGGAACAATTCTTGCATATTGAATTAATAGATACACTATCTCCTAACGGATTTGTAGCTATGATTTTAGAAGTCGTGGATTTAGAACTCAATTCAAACTTTTCTATCAAAGCAGAAATTATAAAAGAATGCATAGATCCAAGGTCTATCAAAGCATAAATAGGACATGGACATAATTCAACCATACTTGCAATGACATTAGGATCATCCTCCTCCTCCCTGCTACGATCATGATATACTTGCACAAGAGTCTTGGATTCTTGCTTTACTGGGGAAGCAATCAGACCACGAGGTCTCCCAAAAGATCCTGAATACACTTGCTTAGGTCCATTACCCTTGGATGATTGAGTTTGAGAAACGTTGGAAACGGGGCAGTCAAATTCTGAGGGCAGCCTCGAATGAAGTGGCCTTGCTCGCCATAAAAGAAACATGTTTCTAACATCCTCCTAAACTATCTTGGATGTCTTTTTTAACATAAATTGCATAAAGGATGCTGAGGTTATCGACCTGAACCTCCAGTGCTATTAACTAAGGTTGCCCGTGTAGCTGAATAGGTCATGGAGTGAGGTTTGGGTACGTAACTCAATCTCGAAGGTTGTTGAAAGGTGGATTGATCCATACCTTGATTCTTATCCCTTTTTGGAGGCAAAGGGGACATGATTCTTCTCGTGGTCTATTGTCATGTCTTGTTTGGCCTCCTCTCCTCTTTTCCTAAGCCTTCCGAGTTGCCTTAGTGGAAAAAATCGGTTATCCAACTCTTGGAAGTCGATAATCCCCAATGCTGTGAACATAGGGCATAACTCATCACACATACCATCAATGAACATGCTACATTTATCTTCTCCAGTCTTGATGTACTCAATCCCATACCTACAGTACTTGCAAAAATCTCAAACATACTACTCCATCGGCCTCCCTCATTGGTTTAGAAGCAAAAATATCCTTCTTCTATCAGCTAGATATTGTTCATTGATATACTTATTGTAGAATTCTTTCAGAAAGAATTCCCACGTGATAGACCTTTCAAGAACGTTGAGAACAGTGGTCTCCCACCAATTCTAAGCTTCATCGGAGATTAATGGCAAAGCACATTCAAGCTTGTGTTCATCAGAACATGGAAGTTGTTTGGTTAGAATCTTAACGGTTGTCTCTAACCAATACTTTGCTATCTCCGGATTATCATCATCTAACCCTGTGAACGTATAGGCTCAGTGTTGAGCCAACTTGTCAATTGGTGCTCGAGATGTCGAGGAAGTAGCCACATATGGTTAAATGACTTGACCTTGCTTCATAGAAGCAAAAAAATTGTTTGAACATTTTGGTAATGCTTTGGAAACACTCTTGTTAAACAAGGTGTAATGGAGGAGGTGGTGGAGGATCACTTTGTCCACTTTTAGGAATCGAAGGGTTCCTTCTAACTTGTTCCACTTCATTATTAGAGGAATCAACATAGTGGCCATCATCTTGACATCTTAGTTGAACATCTAACATCCTGCTTACTATTTAAGAAAATCAAAAGATCGTGTCAGTTGCAAGTCATAGATATTATACAGAAATAACTCTTAGGTGACATATGCAAATGCAATCATATAATGAGCTTCAATTTAGATCTAGAATCAACTGAACTCTAGCTCTGATACCACAAATGTAACACCCCTTATCGGGTCTAAAAGAAAACTGAGTCAAAGACGTTACAAGAAAACTTAAATTAGAACATACAATTTCATGAATCATACATTGAACAAGCAATCATAACACGAGCACATGCTCCTTAACATCCTAGGTTGCCATTTAATCATATCACATTATATTAAGCGTCGATTTTAAGGTTTGAGGTTATTTTGCAAAGGATTCAAAGCTTAGGGACTACTTAGTAATTCTTAGTAATTGTTGACATTTTCAGAATTTGGGATCATGTATCTAAAATTCATGTACTACTAAGCTTACCAATAAAATTTCAGCTCATCTCGGGGTCTATAACTTAAGTAATTAATCCATTAATTATTTAGGACCAAGATGTAAAGTTTGAAAGTCTAGTTCAGAGTCTTAACCATTTTAAATACCATTGTACGCTACTCAAGGGGGTTATACTGGTACATTATTAACTTCCCAAATTCTAGAAACCAATTTTGAGACTGGTACAGGGTTCGTACCGATATACCCGTACCGATATGCTGAGGTACCGTACAAGTACACCATTTATATATGAAATTCCATAATCTAATTTTCGTACTGATACGGTCGACTGCACATGTACATTTTGTACCATATGGTAAAATTTTAACCTTGGTCGTACCGATATGCACCAGATAGGGTACCGGTATGCCCGACACCTGATTTTCAAATATGAACCAATACTTGTTCTAAACCTGTTCAAACCATATCTCATGCATTTCAAACTTAAGCACTAGATTTTTAACATGATATTCTAATCATATATCATGATTACAAATGTTATAACATGCATATATTCCATTTGGCCTTTTAGATACCATTAAGGTCATGTTTTGTACCATTCTTGCATAAACATGTCTAACTTGATTTTCATTCTTCTTAACACTTAACACATACTTAATTTACATACCAAAACATGCTTAGATATGCTTATACCATTTGCCACCATACTAGGAGTTATAAAGGGCTATGAAAATTACAAAAATATTTGTTGCAGTGACTTGCAACCTTCCTTGCACGATTGACCCTTAGAGTGCTTTAAGACCTAAAAATGCATGAAATGAACATGTTAGGCTTATATAGCCTAGTGAGGTAGCTAATATCACAACATATATTCAATACTTTAAATGCATCCGTAAATCATAATGTATCATGAATGTTGTCGTGACCATTTTTTTAACAGGGTGTGAAAATAGCTTGACAATTAATCTTTGAAAATTAGGGTTTTGCCTTTTATTTATTTCATCTTGAAAACTTAGGTTTTTCATGTTAAATTTGATTTTCCTTTATTTAATCTTGAAAATATTTTGGATCCGCCACTGATTACTTCGAGGTAGACCGGACACCATAAAACAACCAGAGATTCATTTTCTTAAAATTTAGGTTCATGAGTCGGTTACGTGTGGGGAAGGATTAGAACCCCCACAAACGTCTGTTATCGTTACCTTTTAATTTTATGTGGCATTTTGGCATTATGAGAATAATAATTCGAATTTAATTTAACCATAATTATTAACTCGATTGAAATTCCAAATAGAGATATCCTTTTATAGGGAAAAATATTTTATCTGAATACGAGATTAAAAGTGCCCAAATACGTTATGACACCCCTATTCGTATTCAAAAATATATTCCCAAAGTAAAAGGTTTTTAATGCATATTTAGTTATTGTCTTGTTAATTTTAAGTTCTAACATGAAAATGCTCTAATTAATTAAATTGTTAAGACAATGAATATTATTAAATTTAAAGGCTTCTATGAGATAGCACCAATTGCTTGAATGCCATCCATATTAAAACCCCTAAATCTTAGATAATAATCAAAAATTAATTTGTCATCTAATTATTTAAAGTTTTATGTTTCAAAAAAAGACCCTTAACCTCTATGTTCAAGAATACGAATTATCACACAACATAACTACCTAATACATGCTATCAAACATATACTCATTCGAGGTAAGCTTCTAAGATTTCAATATTAAGAATTCATTCTCAATCATTCGAATAGCATAACCTTCAACTAATTGTATCCTAACATAATCACTTTATCATATATTCAAACATAATTCTTCAAGCTCATGTAAACCTAAGCTTAGATCAATCTAACCATGTGACAAAATCATTCGAAATTTGCTAGGCCCATGACATTCATCAAAAGGATCAAATTCAAACAATTGACACCATCTAGATGTCTTGCAAAACTTCTAATCTTACAAATTTTCACATGCATTACCAAATGGAATCAATGACTTCATTATATAAGAAAACAATTAAATTCGAAAGAGAATAAAGGAAGTATTTCACCTTCCTTCTTGCTTGATCGAATGGTTCCTAGCAAAATGAGCAATGAACCCAAAATTAGAAGCTTTCTCTCCAATCTTTCTTTATGGATTCATGGTTTTGGTTTTGTTGAAGGTGAAAGATGATGAAATTTGCTTGATGATTCCCTCTTCTTCCTACCGATTTTAGCAACATGGGAAGGTTATCCAAGTGACACCTAATCGGTCCTTGGAGTAGTTATTGCCTTAGTATGCAATACTCAATTATTTAGGTTATTCCTATTTGGTCCCTAATGATTCGGTCTCTTCTTAATGTTTGTCATCGATTTGGTCACTTTAATAAAAATCTATCTAGTCTTTCTTTCTAAAAAAAACTCTCTTTAGCAATCAAATTATTAGGGCAACATTTGCTCAAATTAAGTTATCATTAATATATCATACTACCAAGCCATGTTTCTGGGTGTTACATACTAAAATTACGATTTAGTCCTCAAGCTTGAAAAGGGTTAAAATTGGTCCTAATTGGATAGTCATAGACTCGTAATGGACTAATTGGAATAACAAAATTGTTTAATATTGTTTGTTAAGTATGATAACATCGATTATTGTATAAGAATTATTGTATTGATCATTGCATGGTTTATCGGTAGCATACTCTGACCCGGTTCTCGACTTGGCCGGGAAGGGGGTTACACTACTTCTCCTATCTCGAAGGCATGGATTGAAATCTTTGTCTGCTCTGTAATACCATGGAATACGGTCTAGAATTATGGATATTAATTCAAATGTGATTTAGTTGACTTAAGTGTTTTTTTGGATAAACAATTAAGAGATTTACGATTAAATTAAAATTGTAAACAAGTTGGAAGCCTTATCCTTAGGGACTCAAATGAAAATCATGCAAGGTATGAAGCTTGCATGCAAGATAGGTAATTAATAATGGATTTTACACTTGTCCAAATTTGGACAAGGCATGTGCGGGAGCCTAGGATGACTCACGGCATCCTTGTTGTAGTGGAGAGATGAATAACATTTTCCATCATCTCTCTCTCCTTTCATCATCTCCATTGCCGAGTTATGGAGAGAAGAATAGAGAAAGCTTCGATCGATGTATCTAGCTAGCTAGGTTGTTGTGTGGGATTCGAATGAAGTAAACTAAGGAGGTACTTTCTTGTTCTTTCTCTCAGTTAAAAAGGAAAATTCTTGCTGATTGCATGTAATGTACATATAGGTGTTAAGGAAGAAGCTTCATATGTTAGAAAATTGGATTTGAAATTGTAATATTTGAAGGTAGGATGCATCGAACAAATAGAATGATAAACCTACTTGTTTTGTTATTTCGATAATCAATTCGAATTGGCTATACTTTGATAATGAATTCAAGTGATTAAATATGATGTAAAGGAATGTATTTTTCTTGTAGTGGAAATATGAATGCAAGAATCTATTTGGGAATGTTAGAATGTGTAACTTGTATACACTAATATGCTGCCCAGTTCGATTTAGTTGAGGAAACATGTATAGTTGCTGTCTTGAGTTTAAAACTTTAATAAATGGAAGGTAGGATTGAGAATATATGTATGTGAAAGTACTGCTCAGTTTTGATGACTTGTATTGTTGAAATTAAATGGTCTATATAAGTTTTTAATAGAGCAGTTTCGATATAGAAATAGTGCAATTTTGATTCTAAGTCAGTGCAGTTTTTAAGTCTAAAACTGTGCAGAAATCAGTGTAATTAATAATGCAGATTTATAAGCTAGAAACATGCAGTTTTTATAAGCTAAAACAGTGCAGATTTTTGAATGAAAAACAATGCAGTTTTGTGAACTTAAGTATGCAGTTTGCTTAGCCTTAAAATGTAGTTTAGTAAGCTTAAAGAAAGTAGTTTTGATTAGTTGTGTAAATGCAGTTTTGTTGGTTAAAAATGGACTATTTTTGTGACTAGAATGATCTAATTGTGAACCTATGATGGGACTATTTTTAAAGCTTAATATAGGATTGTGTTGTAAAGTCTAATTTACAGTGACGTTCTTACAATTTAATACTAGAAAATTCTGATTAAATGGAAACCTATTGAACTGTTGAAAAATCTAAAACTTAGGGGTTGTCTTTATGATGTTTAGGGACTGTTTTGAACTCATATAAATGCTATGATTTATTTTGATGCATGAAGGTAATAAACATGAATATTGGACAGTTTTGCTACATTAGAAAAGTATAAGGGTTGTATTGGAGCTATATGTTTATATGTTACGATTCATGGATTGTTGTTGCAGTAGTAGTCTGTTCTAAGTGTTCTGATTGAAGGTATAAAAATGAACTAGTCTGTTAATTTGGTTTGAGGTACATGTTGATAAGGAAGAGTAGAAAATAAGAGTTAGGGGAAAGCTAAGGAAATTGTGGACTCAGGTATCTCGTAACATTGGGATAAGAGGTGAGTGTAGTCGTTTTTGTCTCGGGTGGCACGATGTCATCCTTATTCTTGTTATATGATGCGATTTGATCTTGCATAAGCATATGCATATGGCTTCTTTAGAGTAAGACATGTGAAGCATTCATAGCATGGTATCATTGATAAGCATCTTAGTTATGTATGTATTACATGAATGTTTTATGCCTTGCTATGATATACATGTGATGGTGATTTTGAATACTTTGCTATAAAGCTTGAAGTTGTTTACTGAACAATAAAACAATAAGATTCCTATAAAAGATTGAAAGCTAAAGTTATAAGTACCTTGAATTCTAAAGACTTAAGGAGCAAGAAAGCTCGACTTACACAATAAGCTATTGAAAAGAAGAAACAAGCAAAGTTACTTGTAACTTAAGAAATCTCCATTAACTTTTAAAGTAAGTTAAGATATCTAAAGTTGCCTACTCAATGGAATCCCTTGGACACTTTGGCATAATACATGGTATGATTTGGGACTACGGTCCATGAGCTACGACTCGGGGGACGCCCCTTATTATGATACGTGATATGTTGGCGACAATAGGAGATAACGGGGGAGATGTATATAGATTGGCGATAGTTTGGTTGGATAGTGTGAAGATAGGATTGACATGTTTAGCCACTAGTCATTGCTATGTGCTTTGTGCTATGTGTTATATGGACCTATACGGTCAAACACAGACCAATGCTATTCATGACCAAATGTGATCCAAGGTAAACTTTAAAAGACATGTACAATATGAGAAATTAAATAAGACAATGATGATAAGGCTCTTGGTGAGAAAATGATGATAAGGCTCTTGGTGAACAAATTGTGATATCGAGGCTCTTGGTGAGCAAAATGAAATAACAAGGCTCCTAGTGTATATATATGTATATACTTCTGAGCTAAGTCTTAATTATAAGACAAAATACAGGGGACAATTCTATAAAATTGAGGGACTGATTTTGAACTAATAAAAATTGCTTTGTGTATATATATGTATATATATATATGTATTTGGACTATTATATATGTATATGAAAGTATGATGGCTGCTTCGATGTGTAAAAATATGTATACAAGTATATTAGACTGTTTTATATATGTATATGAAAGTATGTTGGACTGTTTTGGTGTACACATGATTATATAAGTAAAATTGGCTTGATTTGTGAATACATGAACATAGTTGATACATGCATGAGCGGGGTTAAATTACTAATATTGGACAAGAAGTTGATTTTGTTCGATGCAAACAATAAAATCCCAAACAATGCGCGCATAGGAGGTCAAAAACGATGCATCTTGGACAAGAAATTGAATCTGTTTGTGAAGTCTGGAAAGTCATCCAACTTGCAACGAGTTTTCGGATGGGATCCGGGCATTTCTGAGTCACGTTATCTTCTAACAAATTGTCCATCATTCAGTTATCTTTCCAACGCATTTTGAAACGCATCAATCGGACATTGGGAACTCAAGATACGTCTAATTTACTGAAGATTGCGCATGCAGAAAACTGGATACGGGATTATTACGGGATTTTGTAAAATTCAGCCCAAAAGCTAACATATAAGGCTTTGGACGAATTAAACTTAGCCCAATATATTTATTATCATTTAAATTGATATTTTTAGGTTTTATATACTTTAGGAACCAGCCACCCAGCCCTTATCAGCTTATCACTTGCCTTATCACCCATTCCTTGCCACACAAGCACAAGGAGTTTAAAGGTTGTTATTTTATTATTATTTTTAATTAGACTAGGTTTTCCTTGTTTTAGTAGAAGTTAAATTACTTTATCTATCCTTCACCTATAAAAGGATGAAGCCTGCATCATTGTAAGACAGATTTTCTTTGATTTATGAAATATTTAGTGAGTTTGTTTTTGCAAGTGCTGATTACTTGTGCCTTCGAAGTCTTCTTCAACATAAGTTCGACGAGATTTTGTGAGGGAGATCATCTTCACACTCTTGCTTGCCTAGATAATCGCGTCTAGGAGGGTAGGTTAGAGCTGCTTGCGGTTGCTTGCTTAGATAATTGAGTCTAAGAGGGTGCCGAGGACAAAACAACATCAACAATTCACAAGCCATCTTCATCTTCAACCTTCACACCATCTTCCATATATAAAACCCTAAAAACATCAATTTAAATGATAAGGGCTGGGTGGCTGGTTCCTAAAGTATATAAAACCCTAAAAATATCAATTTAAATGATAATAAATATATTGGGCTAAGTTTAATTCTTCCAAAGGCTTATATGTTAGCTTTTGGGCTGAATTTTACAAAATCCCGTAATAATCCCGTATCCAGTTTTCTGCATGCGCAATCTTCAGTAAATTGAACGTATCTTGAGTTCCCGATGTCCGATTGACGCGTTTCAAAATGCGTTGGAAAGGTAACTGAATGATGGACAATTTGTTAGGAGACAACTTGACTCAGAAATGCCCGGATCCCATCCGAAAACTCGTTGCAAGTTGGATGACTTTCCAGACTTCACAAACAGATTCAATTTCTTGTCCAAAATGCATCGTTTTTGACCTCCTATGCGTGCATTGTTTTGGCTTTTATTGTTTGCATCGAACAAAATCAGCTTCTTGTCCAATATTAGTAATTTGACCCCGCTCATGCATGTATCATTCCCCCACTCCTCAAAAGAATTCGTCCTCGAATCTAAATCGGCAATGAGAGAACAATCATCAACTTCAATTGAAAAGGCTTCTTTGTTGTATGTGGAGTGATCTAATTGAGCTCCTCTCAATGGTTCAACAAAATCCTGAAAAAATAAGACAGCACTACTCGAACATTTGTAAGGATTAGTCAAAACAAAATCACTCGTCGCGTTCTTTTTCTTGTCTTTTCTTTTGGGCTTTGTGTGACTTTTACCTCATATGTATTTTCACTCACCAAATTTGGGGCGTTAATTTGACTTTTTTCACTCTCGGCCTCTTTACTCTCAGTCTTTTGTATCTCACATCCCATATCCCTCCTCTCACAAAAATTAACATCAATGTACAATTTCTGTAGAGGAGAAAGTGTTTCTAACGGAATGATAGGACAAGAATCAAATGAAGGGTTAGAATTACACTTACTTTCTTTGTGGGGAGGTGATGAGAGTATAACAAGTGGACCTACTACTTCACATGAGGGATTAGAAGCATTGTCATCTTGTCTAATGTGTTCATTATCACTATCCTCTTGTTTGAGTGTTTGTGTGTTTTCCGTCAACATGAGGATTTTTGTCTTGGTTTTATCCAGTGACTTGGATGTTTCAATTTTCTGCTTTGGTCTACTTGAGTCGAGCAAAGTTTTAGAAGAATTAGAATGAGATAAAGGTTGAGTGGTACCTCTGTCATAGTGATAATTCTTCTGTCGATATCGTTGTCGATCTTTGATGCGCTTTTCGATTGACATGGAGAATTGGAATGCCTCTTGAAGGGTGTAGTAGGTTTTGAGTTCAAGTACCTCAAGAATGTTGTCATTGAGTCCGATAACAAACCTAGTCATTGTATCCTCTTCATCCTCTTGTATGTCGGCTCTTTGCTTCAATGATTCCATCTCTTCGAGATACTCATCAACAGTTCTGTAGCCTTTTCGGATCCTTTGTAACTTTTGTTTGATCTCCCGTTGATATAATTGGGGAACGAATCGTTCTCGCATGACTTTTTTAAGTTCTCCCCATGAGGTTATCTTGGCTTCTCCATTGAGATGCCGATTGCAGACCAATTGGGACCACCAAATGGATGCATATTCAGTGAATTCGAGAGTCAACAGTGGAACTTGATCCTCTTTGGGACATTGATAATGCTCGAATAGAATATCAACTCGATTTTCCCAGTCACAATAAGCATCAGGGTCATACCTTCCTTGAAAATGTGGTATAGTGATCTTTGGTTTGGCTAATGTGTTTGTTGCTCGTCGCGGCTCTGTGCGAGGATTGTGCCTATGTAGGTGTTTTGGCGTCTATTCTGAATGGGAACAAGATTTGGACGCCTAGGCTCTTCTGTATCGCTTGCAATAGCAGTGGTTTCTAATCTCCCAATGGTTTGAGAGATTGCGGTTACGACTGTATCGGTGTGCTCAAGCTTGGTTGCCAATGAGGTTACAGCCCGTTCAAGTTTATTGAGAGTATCTGAAACTTCTTGAAGAGTCACTTCATGTGGTTCTTCGTCGTTACTCGTTTCTCACATCCTGAAACACTCAGATTTAAAAAGGTAAAAAGCAAAAGAAAACTAGAAATCTCACTAAACACTCCAAGGAATAAATATTTAGCGAGGCAAGTAAACCGATCTCGTGCTCTTTAAAGACCTTCCTGCCACAAGTCAACAAGTTACAATCGGAATTTAATCCTAACAATGAGTCCTAATTGTACTAGGAGTCCAATGAAAGGCTTGACACCAATTGAATATAGTTGCAAGAAAGAAGGATTGTAACGCAACTTTTAGTCCTACTCACACCAGAAAAGAGAATGTGTTAAATTGCGTAATAGAAAAAAGAAAAAGCAGAACAAAGGAACTTAAGAAACTAAAAGTAGAAATAAAATAGTAGAGAAAGATGATAACCCCAAAACCCAAAAACAACTTGAAGGAAGAAATCCAATGTTGAATTCACTTCAATGTGATGCTTGTGGTGGTTGATGATGGCGATCTTGATGATTCTTGATGGTGGTTGGTGGCTAGGTATAAGCTTTCTCACTTTTCTTCACTTTTCTTTTCTTTTTTCTTTTTTTATTTTGTCTCTATTTTTCTTTTTACAAGGTAAATAAACTGAAAATAACGAAAATTGAAGAAAAAATAATGAAAATAGGGTTAAAGAAGGGGGAAAACCCTAACTTGGCTGAAACTTTATCCACTTCGTTCGAGGTGTTCTTGAAGTCCAAAAATTCTGAAATTTTGTATGGTGACTCCTCCAATGGTGTAGATCTGATCAGGAAATTTTCAGCTCAAAATTCACTCTTTTGGTTTTGACGAATTTTCCCTAATTTTCGAGTTTTTTATTCTTCCAAAAATGCCAAAATTCTTGCCAAGAATCGTCCCAAATCTGATACCAAATGATAGAGTATGCTTTGGCACGTGGTAACCTTAAATTTGATGGCTTGGAAGCAAACCTAGGGCTTTAGACTCGAGCAAGGAAGTTAGGCGCAATCTTGGATTTGGAAGCCTTCAATCAAGTTGTTGCAAGAACTAGGATCTCTAGACTCAATCAAGGAAGTTTGGGCAGATCTGAAAATTCAAGAGAAAAGAGAAGGGATTTTCTTGAATTTTTCAGATTCAAGGCTGGAAATTTAAAGAAAGAAAGACAAGATGAAGGATTAGATGATAAGAAATAAGAATATAAGTAAAAAGATGAGAAAAGATTAAGAAGAAGATAGGTAAAACAAATCTGAAAATTCCAGCTTTGTTTATGGAATTATGGAAGATGGTGTGAAGGTTGAAGATGAAGATGACTTGTGAATTGTTGATGTTGTTTTGTCCTCGTCACCCTCTTAGACTCAATTATCTAAGCAAGCAACCTCAAGCGGGTCTAACCCACCCTCCTAGACGCGATTATCTAGGCAAGCAAGAGTGTGAAGATGATCTCCCTCACAAGAACTCGTCGAACTTATGTTGAAGAAGACTTCGAAGGCACAAGTAATCAGCACTTGCAAAAACAAACTCACTAAATATTTCATAAATCAAAGAAAATCTGTCTTACAATGATGGAGGCTTCATCCTTTTATAGGTGAAGGATAGACAAAGTAATTTAACTTCTACTAAAACAAGGAAAACCTAGTCTAATTAAAAATAATAATAAAATAACAGCCTTTAAACTCCTTGTGTGGCAAGGAATAGGGTGATAAGGCAAGTGATAAGCTGATAAGGGCTGGGTGGCTGGTTCCTAAAGTATATAAAACCCTAAAAACATCAATTTAAATGATAATAAATATATTGGGCTAAGTTTAATTCGTCCAAAGCCTTATATGTTAGCTTTTGGGCTGAATTTTACAAAATCCCGTAATAATCCCGTATCCAGTTTTCTGCATGCGCAATCTTCAGTAAATTGGACGTATCTTGAGTTCCCGATGTCCGATTGACGCATTTCAAAATGTGTTGGAAAGGTAACTGAATGATGGACAATTTGTTAGGAGACAACTTGACTCAGAAATGCCCGGATCCCATCCGAAAACTCGTTGCAAGTTGGATGACTTTCCAGACTTCACAAACAGATTCAATTTCTTGTCCAAGATGCATCATTTTTGACCTCCTATGCGTGCATTGTTTTGGCTTTTATTATTTGCATCAAACAAAATCAGCTTCTTGTCCAATATTAGTAATTTGACCCGCTCATGCATGAATCATTCCCCCACTCCTCAAAAGGATTCGTCCTCGAATCTAAATCGGCAATGAGAGAACGATCATCAACTTCAATTGAAAAGTCTTCTTTGTTTTATGTGGAGTGATCTAATTGAGCTCCTCTCAATGGTTCAACAAAATCCTGAAAAAATAAGACAGCACTACTCGAACATTTGTAAGGATTAGTCAAAACAAAATCACTCGTCGCGTTCTTTTTCTTGTCTTTTTCTTTTGGGCTTTGTGTGACTTTTACCTCATATGTATTTTCACTCACCAAATTTGGGGCGTTAATTTGACTTTTTTCACTCTCGGCCTCTTTACTCTCAGTCTTTTGTATCTCACATCCCATATCCCTCTCACAAAAATTAACATCAATGTACAATTTCTGTAGAGGAGAAAGTGTTTCTAACGGAATGATAGGACAAGAATTAAATGAAGGGTTAGAATTACACTTACTTTCTTTGTGGGGAGGTGATGAGAGTATAACAAGTGGACCTACTACTTCACATGAGGGATTAGTAGCATTGTCATCTTGTCTAATGTGTTCATTATCACTATCCTCTTGTTTGAGTGTTTGTGTGTTTTCCGTCAACATGAGGATTTTTGTCTTGGTTTTATCCAGTGACTTGGATGTTTCAATTTTCTGCTTTGGTCTACTTGAGTCGAGCAAAGTTTTAGAAGAATTAGAATGAGATAAAGGTTGAGTGGTACCTCTGTCATAGTGATAATTCTTCTGTCGATATCGTTGTCGATCTTTGATGCGCTTTTCGATTGACATGGCGAATTGGAATGCCTCTTGAAGGGTGTAGTAGGTTTTGAGTTCAAGTACCTCAAGAATGTTGTCATTGAGTCCGATAACAAACCTAGTCATTGTATCCTCTTCATCCTCTTGTATGTCGGCTCTTTGCTTCAATGATTCCATCTCTTTGAGATACTCATCAACAGTTTTGTAGCCTTGTCGGATCCTTTGTAACTTTTGTTTGATCTCCCGTTGATATAATGGGGGAACGAATCATTCTCGCATGACTTTTTTAAGTTCTCCCCATGAGGTTATCTTGGCTTCTCCATTGAGACGCCGATTGCAGACCAATTGGGACCACCAAATGGATGCATATTCAGTGAATTCGAGAGTGAACAGTGGAACTTGATCCTCTTTGGGACATTGATAATGCTCGAATAGAAGATCAATTCGATTTTCCCAGTCACAATAAGCATCAAGGTCATACCTTCCTTGAAAATGTGGTATAGTGATCTTTGTTTTGGCTAATGTGTTTGTTGCTCGTCGCGGCTCTGTACGAGGATTATGCCTAAGTAGGGGGTTTTGGCGTCTATTCTGAATGGGAACAAGATTTGGACGCCTAGGCTCTTCTGTATCGCTTGCAATAGCAGTGGTTTCTAATCTCCCAATGGTTTGAGAGATTGCGGTTACGACTGTATCGGTGTGCTCAAGCTTGGTTGCCAATGAGGTTATAGTCCGTTCAAGTTTATTGAGAGTATCTGAAACTTCTTGAAGAGTCACTTCATGTGGTTCTTCGTCGTTACTCGTTTCTGACATCCTGAAACTCTCAGATTTAAAAAGGTAAAAAGCAAAAGAAAACTAGAAATCTCACTAAACACTCCAAGGAATAAATATTTAGCGAGGCAAGTAAACCGATCTCGTGCTCTTTAAATACCTTCCTGCCACAAGTCAACAAGTTACAATCGGAATTTAATCCTAACAATGAGTCCTAATTGTACTAGGAGTCCAATGAAAGGTTTGACACCAATTGAATATAGTTGCAAGAAAGAAGGATTGTAATGCAACTTTTAGTCCTACTCACACCAGAAAAGAGAATGTGTTAAATTGCGTAATAGAAGAAAGAAAAAGCAAAACAAAGGAACTTAAGAAACTAAAAGTAGAAAAAAAATAGTAGAGAAAGATGATAACCCCAAAACCCAGAAACAACATGAAGGAAGAAATCCAATGTTGAATTCACTTCAATGTGATGCTTGTGGTGGTTGATGATGGTGATCTTGATGATTCTTGATGGTCGTTGGTGGCTAGGTATAAGCTTTCTCACTTTTCTTTTCTTTTTTATTTTTTCTCTATTTTTCTTTTTACAACGTAAATAAACTGAAAATAACGAAAATTGAAGAAAAAATAATGAAAATAGGGTTAAAGAAGGGGGAAAACCCTAACTTGGCTGAAACTTTATCCACTTCGTTCGAGGTGTTCTTGAAGTCCAAAAATTCTGAAATTTTGTGTGGTGACTCCTCCAATGGTGTAGATCTGATCTGGAAATTTTCAGCTCAAAATTCACTCTTTTGGTTTTGACGAATTTTCCCTAATTTTCAAGTTTTTTTTCCCAAAAAACGCCAAAATTCTTGCCAAGAATCATCCCAAATCTGATACCAAATGATAGAGTATGCTTTGGCACGTGGTAACCTTCAATTTGATGGCTTGGAAGCAAACCTAGGGCTTTAGACTCGAGCAAGGAAGTTAGGCGCAATCTTGGATTTGGAAGCCTTCAATCAAGTTGTTGCAAGAACTAGGAGCTCTAGACTCAATCAAGGAAGTTTGGGCAGATCTGAAAATTCAAGAGAAAAGAGAAGGGATTTTCTTGAAATTTTCAGATTCAAGCCTGGAAATTTAAAGAAAGAAAGACGAGATGAAGGATTAGATGATAAAAAATAAGAATATAAGTAAAAAGATGAGAAAAGATTAAGAAGAAGATAGGTAAAACAAATCTGCAAATTCCAGCTTTGTTTATGGAATTATGGAAGATGGTGTGAAGGTTGAAGATGAAGATGGCTTGTGAATTGTTGATGTTGTTTTGTCCTCGGCACCCTCTTAGACTCAATTATCTAAGCAAGCAACCTCAAGCGGCTCTAACCCACCCTCCTAGACGCGATTATCTAGGCAAGCAAGAGTGTGAAGATGATCTCCCTCACAAGAACTCGTCGAACTTATGTTGAAGAAGACTTCGAAGGCACAAGTAATCAGCACTTGCAAAAACAAACTCACTAAATATTTCATAAATCAAAGAAAATCTGTCTTACAATGATGGAGGCTTCATCCTTTTATAGGTGAAGGATAGACAAAGTAATTTAACTTCTACTAAAACAAGGAAAACCTAGTCTAATTAAAAAAAATAATAAAATAACAACATTTAAACTCCTTGTGCTTGTGTGGCAAGGAATAGGGTGATAAGGCAAGTTATAAGCTGATAAGGGCTGGGTGGCTGGTTCCTAAAGTATATAAAACCCTAAAAACATCAATTTAAATGATAATAAATACATTGGGCTAAGTTTAATTCGCCCAAAGCCTTATATTTAAGCTTTTGGGCTGAATTTTACAAATTCCCGTAATAATCCCGTATCCAGTTTTCTGCATGCGAAATATTCAGTGAATTGGACGTATCTTGAGTTCCCGATGTCCGATTTATGCGTTTCAAAATGCGTTGGAAAGGTAACTGAATGATGGACAATTTGTTAGGAGACAACTTGACTAAGAAATGCCCGGATCCCGTCCGAAAACTCGTTGCAATTTGGATGACTTTCCAGACTTCACAAACAGATTCAATTTCTTGTCAAGATGCATCATTTTTGACCTCCTATGCGTGCATTGTTTTGGCTTTTATTGTTTGCATCAAACAAAATCAGCTTCTTGTCCAATATTAGTAATTTGACCCCGCTCATGCATGTATCATTCCCCCACTCCTCAAAAGGATTCGTCCTCGAATCTAAATCGGCAATGAGAGAACAATCATCAACTTCAATTGAAAAGGCTTCTTTGTTGTATGTGGAGTGATCTAATTGAGCTCCTCTCAATGGTTCAACAAAATCCTGAAAAAATAAGACAGCACTACTCGAACATTTGTAAGGATTAGTCAAAACAAAATCACTCGTCGCATTCTTTTTCTTGCCTTTTTCTTTTGGGCTTTGTGTGACTTTTACCTCATATGTATTTTCACTCACCAAATTTGGGGCGTTAATTTGACTTTTCTCACTCTCGGCTTCTTTACTCTCAGTCTTTTGTATCTCACATCCCATATCCCTCTCACAAAAATTAACATCAATGTACAATTTCTGTAGAGGAGAAAGTGTTTCTAACGGAATGATAGGACAAGAATCAAATGAAGGGTTAGAATTACACTTACTTTCTTTGTGGGGAGGTGATGAGAGTATAACAAGTGGACCTACTACTTCACATGAGGGATTAGAAGCATTGTCATCTTGTCTAATGTGTTCATTATCACTATCCTCTTGTTTGAGTGTTTGTGTGTTTTCCGTCAACATGAGGATTTTTGTCTTGGTTTTATCCAGTGACTTGGATGTTTCAATTTTCTGCTTTGGTCTACTTGAGTCGAGCAAAGTTTTAGAAGAATTAGAATGAGATAAAGGTTGAGTGGTACCTCTGTCATAGTGATAATTCTTCTGTCGATATCGTTGTCGATCTTTGATGCGCTTTTCGATTGACATGGCGAATTGGAATGCCTCTTGAAGGGTGTAGTAGGTTTTGAGTTCAAGTACCTCAAGAATGTTGTCATTGAGTCCGATAACAAACCTAGTCATTGTATCCTCTTCATCCTCTTGTATGTCGGCTCTTTGCTTCAATGATTCCATCTCTTTGAGATACTCATCAACAGTTTTGTAGCCTTGTCGGATCCTTTGTAACTTTTGTTTGATCTCCCGTTGATATAATGGGGGAACGAATCGTTCTCCCATGACTTTTTTAAGTTCTCCACATGAGGTTATCTTGGCTTCTCCATTGAGACGCCGATTGCAGACCAATTGGGACCACCAAATGGATGCATATTCAGTGAATTCGAGAGTCAACAGTGGAACTTGATCCTCTTTGGGACATTGATAATGCTCGAATAGAAGATCAATTCGATTTTCCCAGTCACAATAAGCATGAGGGTCATACCTTCCTTGAAAAGGTGGTATAGTGATCTTTGGTTTGGCTAATGTGTTTGTTGCTCGTCGCGGCTCTGTACGAGGATTGTGCCTAAGTAGGGGGTTTTGGCGTCTATTCTGAATGGGAACAAGATTTGGACGCCTAGGCTCTTTTGTATCGCTTGCAATAGCAGTGGTTTCTAATCTCCCAATGGTTTGAGAGATTGCGGTTACGACTGTATCGGTGTGCTCAAGCTTGGTTGCCAATGAGGTTACAGTCCGTTCAAGTTTATTGAGAGTATCTGAAACTTCTTGAAGAGTCACTTCATGTGGTTCTTCGTCGTTACTCGTTTCTCACATCCTGAAACACTCAGATTTAAAAAGGTAAAAAGCAAAAGAAAACTAGAAATCTCACTAAACACTCCAAGGAATAAATATTTAGCGAGGCAAGTAAACCGATCTCGTGCTCTTTAAATACCTTCCTGCCACAAGTCAACAAGTTACAATCGGAATTTAATCCTAACAATGAGTCCTAATTGTACTAGGAGTCCAATGAAAGGCTTGACACCAATTGAATATAGTTGCAAGAAAGAAGGATTGTAATGCAACTTTTAGTCCTACTCACACCAGAAAAGAGAAGGTGTTAAATTGCGTAATAGAAGAAAGAAAAAGCAAAACAAAGGAACTTAAGAAACTAAAAGTAGAAAAAAAAATAGTAGAGAAAGATGATAACCCCAAAACCCAGAAACAACTTGAAGGAAGAAATCCAATGTTGAATTCACTTCAATGTGATGCTTGTGGTGGTTGATGATGGTGATCTTGATGATTCTTGATGGTCGTTGGTGGCTAGGTATAAGCTTTCTCACTTTTCTTCACTTTTTTCTTTTTTTTATTTTTTCTCTATTTTTCTTTTTACAAGGTAAATAAACTGAAAATAAATAAAATTGAAGAAAAATAATGAAAATAGGGTTAAAGAAAGGGGAAAACCCTAACTTGGCTAAAACTTTATCCACTTCGTTCGAGGTGTTCTTGAAGTCCAAAAATTCTGAAATTTTGTGTGGTGACTCCTCCAATGGTGTAGATCTGATCTAGAAAATTTCAGCTCAAAATTCACTCTTTTGGTTTTGACGAATTTTCCCTAATTTTCGAGTTTTTTTCCCCCAAAAACGCCAAAATTCTTGCCAAGAATCGTCCCAAATCTGATACCAAATTATAGAGTATGCTTTGGCACGTGGTAACCTTCAATTTGATGGCTTGGAAGCAAACCTAGGGCTTTAGACTCGAGCAAGGAAGTTAGGCGCAATCTTGGATTTGAAAGCCTTCAATCAAGTTGTTGCAAGAACTAGGAGCTCTAGACTCAATCAAGGAAGTTTGGGCAGATCTGAAAATTCAAGAGAAAAGAGAAGGGATTTTCTTGAATTTTTCAGATTCAAGCCTGGAAATTTAAAGAAAGAAAGACGAGATGACGGATTAGATGATAAGAAATAAGAATATAAGTAAAAAGATGAGAAAAGATTAAGAAGAAGATAGGTAAAACAAATCTGAAAATTCCAGCTTTGTTTATGGAATTATGGAAGATGGTGTGAAGGTTGAAGATGAAGATGGCTTGTGAATTGTTGATGTTGTTTTGTCATCGGCACCCTCTTAGACTCAATTATCTAAGCAAGCAACCTCAAGCGGCTCTAACCCACCCTCCTAGACGCGATTATCTAGTCAAGCAAGAGTGTGAAGATGATCTCCCTCACAAGAACTCGTCGAACTTATGTTGAAGAAGACTTCAAAGGAACAAGTAATCAGCACTTGCAAAAACAAACTCACTAAATATTTCATAAATCAAAGAAAATCTGTCTTATAATGATGGAGGCTTCATCCTTTTATAGGTGAAGGATAGACAAAGTAATTTAATTTATACTAAAACAAGGAAAACCTAGTCTAATTAAAAATAATAATAAAATAACAACCTTTAAACTCCTTGTGCTTGTGTGGCAAGGAATAGGGTGATAAGGCAAGTGATAAGCTGATAAGGGCTGGGTGGCTGGTTCCTAAAGTATATAAAACCCTAAAAACATCAATTTAAATGATAATAAATATATTAGGTTAAGTTTAATTCGTCCAAAGCCTTATATGTTAGCTTTTGGGCTGAAATTTACAAAATCCCGTAATAATCCCGTATCCAGTTTTCTACATGCGCAATCTTCAGTAAATTGGACGTATCTTGAGTTCCCGATGTCCGATTGACGCATTTCAAAATGCGTTGGAAAGATAACTGAATGATGGACAATTTGTTAGGAGACAACTTGACTCAGAAATGCCCGGATCCCATCCAAAAACTCGTTGCAAGTTGGATGACTTTCCAGACTTCACAAACAGATTCAATTTCTTGTCCAAGATGCATCGTTTTTGACCTCCTATGCGTGCATTGTTTTGGCTTTTATTGTTTGCATCGAACAAAATCAGCTTCTTGTCCAATATTAGTAATTTGACCCCGCTCATGCATGTATCAATAGTGGCCTGTTTTAAGCATATATAATTGTATGCCTATGAATTAGGGACTGTTTGAATACATATAAAAGTGCATTGGACTGTTTTGAATAGGTATATGTGAGCACAAAAATTGGGGACTGTTCTGGTGAATAGAATATGTAAGTAAGTTAATGGATTAATTTGGCATGAAAATAAACATTTGAGAGATATTTTGAATGTATATGAACTTGGGAGAAACTGTTTTTTATGTATAAAAATGTATATAAGTGAAAATGCCATGTTTTGTGTATGTATGACATATGATGGACTGGTTGAACATGTACATATAAGTATATATGTGAATTAGGGCTGTTTTAAGCATATAGGAAATGGTATTGACTATTTGAACATGTATGTGTGAGTATATGTGTGAGTTAGGGCTGTTTTGTACATGCAAGAATTTATGTGGACTATTTTCGATTGATAAAAATAGGAGAGGGGCTATTTTACAAATATTTGGGACTGTTTTGAGCATGTGTATATGTATATCAATATTTAGGACTGTTTTGCATTGATATAAAAGTTAATGACTATTTTGTGAGTATTTTTGTGAAAATATGTATATTAAGGACTGTTTTAATAAAACCACAATGGGTTAAATTATGAATTAGAGACATGGATTGGTTGGTAATCAATAGGATTGTTTTATAAGTTGAATGAATTGAATTGGTTGTAATGACTTGTTATTTTTGTTTGCGGTACATATCATGATAAGGAAGAGTTGAAGAAATAAGTTATTTGGGAATTATAGGTGATTGTGGATTTGGGTATTCCGTAACTTTGAGATATAAGGTGAGTGTAGTTGCATTTGTCTTTGGTGACATGGTGTCATCCCGATCTTTATTTCTATGATGTGTTATGTGTCACATCCCTAAAATCGGCCTAATCAAAATTTGGTTTCGGCGACTAGAAATTTTGTATCAGATATGTAATATCTCAATCCTTGTACCCAAACTTGTAGCAATGAAAGTTAGTTGGGCTTGATTTAAATTGTGGGGGACCTTTTTGTAAGAAATTCAAAGCTGAAAATGTGCTAGGCGTATCGATACGATGAGACCAGTATTGGTGCGGCCTAACTGCCCATAACTAACTTACCTGTTTCAGCTTAGCCGTATCGATACGGCCATAAGGTGTATCGATATGGTCCCTTGTCAAAATCTATTTTGGTGACTAACTTGAAAGAAATTGAAAACACGGTGCTGAGCCACCTACTTGCTTGTTTCCCCTCACATGGATTAACTCAGAAAAGATAGTGAATGGCCATCAATTACCTTGAAGTTGAAAAAGGGCATGAGTGATGGAAAACATTTGTTTAAGATTTCCTTCACTTGAGGGAAGGGAAAGCTTTCCATTGGTCCCTTGAAAGGTGGGAAATGATTAAGTCATGGACTCCGTAAATGAATAGAAGAAAAACTTCTCTCCTTGTTTTGTTATCCACGAAAGCTAAAACTCACCTTTTGGTTTTGAGAAGAAGCATACATCACCATTGTCATCTTCTTCATTGAGCTCCCCCAACCACCTAAATCTCATCTTCATCCTTTGCTTAATTTGAATACACAAACTCGAAGCTAGAAGCTTGGTGAGTAGTTCCCCCTATCAATTTGTGGTCATCTTCACCTATTGGAGTTTAATTTCAAATTGAAATCTTGAATAAGCAAAGTTGATCCCATGTATTAGGAGATTAATTTCTCCAATTTGGTGTTATCTTTAAGCTTTGGTAAGCTTAGGAAACATTTTTGAATCATTGATTTTAATCTTAATACAATCCTCTAATTTTGATTAGCTCAAGTTGTGGAAGCTAAGCCACCATCTCCATCTCCTAATCCAAGCTCTTCCAAAAGTTGGGGGATCATTATACAAGAGCCTTGAAGCATCCCAATCCTTAGGTGAGCTATCCCGTTACATTTGTTATATATATATATATATATATTTAAGTAAGGGATTGGACTACAGTCCGAGGCTACGGCCTATATGTGGGGAGAAATGGTTGGATTGTGTAAGGAATTCCAGAGCTACGGCTCAAGGCTACTGCCTATTTTCGATATGTATGGTGTACAAGGGGATCCGTGTATCCAAGGGTTGATATGTCCAAGGAAGAATTGATTATGATATATTTATTGATGATATGCTATGATTATGAAAAGTTGATATTCAATGTCGTATATGATGTATTCATGTTTAATAAAGTTGTAAATGGTCATGAGAGCATGCTATATGTTATACATGTGATATAGGGCTCGGTATGCATTTTTTATAACTACCTCACTAGGCTAAGTAAGCCTAACGTTTTAGTGCCTCATGCATTTTCAGGGCCTTAAAGGAATTCCAAGCTCGTTCGTGTGGTTGCATTGTAAGTCACTTCCCACAAGTACATGTATGTTAATTTTTTTAAGACTCCTAGTATGGTGGCATATGACTCAAACATGTATATTTTGGTTAGTTTTATGTGTGTGAAAAAGTTGGTATGTTAGGAAGGTCTTTTGTGCATATTTGGTATTTTGGTGATTAAACAAAATTGCTAAAATGGACCTATAATGCACCAAAAGGTAAAATCCTAGTAAATGAATTCGGAGTGGTCAACTATTTCACATGCTATTAGATTTTTGTGTTTATAACTTGTCTGTAAAATTTGGTAAGGTTTGAGCACCATTTGACAAGTTAATTCGAATAAAAACTAGATAAAATCTATTATTCCAGGACAGGCGTATCGATATGGGTCAAGTTGTATCGATACGACCTTGCATAATTTGACCTAGGAAAATAGAGCGTACCAATACGATTCAAGCTGTATCGATATGGATCTTGGCTGTGAGGTCTGGGAAATTAATTGCATCGGTACGACCTTGAGGTGTACCAAAACGGGTCAACTTTTATCAACGAGTATACAGGCTTAGGTGTATCGATACGGGCTTGTCACCCTTACTTCTAAAATTAAGAATTTTGGCTTAGCATACTGATACGGTCCTAAGTGTATCAGCATGGTGTCAGTTAATCTTGTTAAAAGACTTAAGCCATAGTTTTAAACAGTTTACAAAGTAGTCACTAAATCTTAAGAAGGTTAATCCGATAGGTAAATGACCTCCGTTAATAACAAAATTTTACAGGTTAATAGTTTATAGGTTTAATTGAAGGTTAAGAAAAGAAAATTCTGATAAAGACCCCTAATTTTTAAAATTCACAATTTAGTCCCTAAATTCAAAAAAAATTAAAATTGACCTCAAATTGAGTAAGTTATTAACAAGTTAGTCCATTATGTCTTAAAATAAATTATTAGGACATTTTGAATAAGATTTTGAACTCCGATTAAGCTTCTGATCTTTGAATATATTTTCGGTAACACTTTCTGACCTAGTTCCCTACCGGGCTGAGAAAAGGGTGTTACATTTGTGGTATCAAAGCCAGAGTTTAGTCGATTCTATGAATAAACCGAGGCTTGTCATGAGTCTACATGTGAATATGCCACCTAGGAGCTTATTTGTATATGTTATCCATTACTTGTACCTAACACGATTTAATTTCTTCTTTTCGACTATCTTTAAGAATGTCCGCACCTGATGATAAACGTAATCCAAATGAACCCCATACGGGCTCCTCCTCGACACAAGGAGATAATCTTGGAGTAGGAGTTCGACCAGAATAGGTGGGGCAGAATCACCCATCTAATCCCCCTCCGATGCCTCCCGCTCAGCAGAAGTACTTGATGTCCATGGTGGAGATGATTAAGCAGGTGGTCGTGTCTCTCAAGCAAGAGCCGCCACCGCAACCTGCTGAAGCACCCATATCTGTCTCGAGAGCCCTTATTGATAAGCTCTGACAATACTCGGTCTACACTTTCACCGCCCAAGATCAAGACAATCCCGAAGTAGCTGAGTATTGGCTGGAAAACACTTAAAGTTTTGAATAAGCAAATGAAGTGTCTGAACGAACACAAGTTGGAATGTTCTTTGTGATAGAGTAGCGCAATCTTGGATTTGGAAGCCTTCAATCAAGTTGTAGCAAGAACTAGGAGCTCTAGACTCAATCAAGAAAATATGGGCAGATCTGAAAATTCAAGAGAAAATAGAAGGGCTTTTCTTGAAAATTTTAGATTCGAGGCTGGAAAATTAAAGAAAGAAAGACAAGATGAAGGATTAGATGTTAAGAAATAAGAATATAAATAAAAATATGAAAAAAGATTAAGAAGAAGATAGGTAAAACAAATATGGAAATTCCAGCTTTGTTTATGGAATTATGGAAGATGGTGTGAAGGTTGAAGATGAAGATGGCTTGCGAATTGTTGATTTTGTTTTGTCCTCGGCACCCTCTTAGACCCAATTATCTAAGCAAGCAACCTCAAGCGGCTCTAACCCACCCTCCTAGATGCAATTACCTAGGCAAGCAAGAGTGTGAAGATGAACTCCTTCACAAGAACTCGATGATCTTATGTTGAAGATGGCTTCTAGACAAGTTTACCGAACACTTGCAAACTCAAAGAATACTAAAATCTCAAAAGATAACTTTTTATTAATCAATGAAATCTGAATTACAATGTGGGTGAAGTCTCCTTTATATAGGCCATGGAGAAGTTTTAATCCTACTAAACTTAGGAATTAAATACAATAAATAAATGCTAAAATCTAATCTACTAATTAGATAAGTAACTTCTAATAATAAATAAATGCTAAAAATAAAATCCTAGTCAAATAAATCTGACCCTAATAGATATTGCAGAATCCTATATTGATTTAAATTACAAATAATCAAATAAAATCTTGAAAATTCGTAATTATCCAAAAATCCCGTATAGGAATTTCTGCATGCGCTGTCTTCACTAAAATAGACGTATCTTGAGATCCAGATGTCCGATTGAGGTTTCAAGATGCGTTGGAAAGCTAATTTGCAGCCGGACAAGTTTTAAGAAGAAATGTTGACCCATAAATGCCTGGATCCCATCCAAAAATTCGTCGCAAGCTAGCTGACTTTCCAGACTTCACAAACAGATTCAGTTTCTTGTCCAAGATGCATCGTTTTTGACCTCCTATGCGTGCATTTTTTGGCCATTATTGTTTGCATCGAAAAAATTCAGCTTCTTGTCCAATATGAGCAATTTAACCCCGCTCATGCATGTATCATTCCCCCACTCCTCAAAAGGATTCGTCCTCGAATCTAAATCGGCAATGAGAGAACAATCATCAACTTCAATTGAAAAGGCTTCTTTGTTGTATGTGGAGTGATCTAACTGAGCTCCTCTCAATGGTTTAACAAAATCCTGAAAAAATAAGACAACACTACTCGAACATTTGTAATGACTAGTCAAAACAAAATCACTCGTCGCGTTCTTTTTCTTGTCTTTTTCTTTTAGGCTTTGTGTGACTTTTACCTCATATGTATTTTCACTCACCAAATTTGGGCCATTAATTTGACTTTTTTCACTCTCGGCCTCTTTACTCTCAGTCTTTTGTATCTCACATCCCATATCCCTCTCATAAAATTTATCATCAATGTACAATTTCTGTGGAGGAGAAAGTGTTTCTAACGGAATGATAGGACAAGAATCAAATGAAGGGTTAGAATTACACTTACTTTCTTCGTGGGGAGGTGATGAGAGTATAGCAAGTGGACCTACTACTTAACACGAGGGATTATAAGCATTGCCATCTTGTCTAATGTGTTCACTATCACTATCCTTTTTTTTGGGAGATGGTTCTTCTCCAATATCAACATTTGCACAAATGCTAGAAGTAGAAGTACGAAGTGAATCATGTGTACCTTCTGGTTTTGGGATGTCTTCATGGTTGGTTGCCTTTGTGTGGTCAATTGATTCAGCCTTTTGTGCTTCCAATCTTTTTCGTTTTATCCTCTCACACTATTTTTTTGCTTTTGCTATTTCTTTATCTACTTTTTCCGGGTCTATTGTAGCAAACGAGAGCTTCCGGCCTTGGTGCACAACCGAGTATCCATTTGTATTGATTTCGATGGACAGCGCCCCGATCATTTTTCCAAGGTCTTCCTAATAGCAAGTGGGTGACTTCCATAGGAACCACGTCACACCATAAATCATCACAATAGCTTCCAAGAGTAAAAGAGACTAAACAACTTTCGGTTACCTTCATATCCGGTCCACTATTAAACCCTTGAAGAAGATACGGCTTAGGGTGTTCTTGGCATGGTAGATCGAGTGCATCAACAATGAAGCTACTCACTAAGTTTACATGACTATCACCATCAATAATTAAAGAACATAGATTACCTTGTATCTTACATCGTGACCGAAAAATATTTATTGGTATACGATAACGAGTGTTGAAAAGAGAATAAAACATCCTAATTGCTTTAAGAATCCAAAGAAAAGGTTAGACACCAATAGAATTATAGTTGCAAGGAGAAAGAAGAGTATGCAACTTTTAGTCCTACTAACACAAGGAAACAAGAAGGTGTTAGAAGATGTGTAAGAAGCAATAAAAGCTAAAACAAACGAAAACTAATGGCTAAGAATGAAAGAAAATTAGAAAAACCCCGAAAACCCTAGAATTTTGCAGCAACTTGATCTACTTCGTTCGAGGTGTTCCCGATGTCAAAAAATTCTAAAATTTTATGTGGTGACTCCTCCAAAGGTGTAGATCTGATATGGAAATTTTAAGCTCAAAATTCTCTCGTTTGAATTTGACGAATTTTCCCTAATTTTTGAGTTTTTCACCCAAAAATGCCAAAATTCTTGTCAAGAATCGTCCCAAATCTGATACCAAATGATAGAGCAGCGCAATCTTGGATTTGGAAGCCTTCAATCAAGTTGTAGCAAGAACTAAGAGCTCTAGACTCAATCAAGAAAGTATGGGCAGATCTGAAAATTCAAGAGAAAATAGAAGGCTTTTCTTGAAAATTTCAGATTCGATGCTGGAAAATTAAAGAAAGAAAGACAAGATGAAGGATTAGATGATAAGAAATAAGAATATAAATAAAAAGATGAAAAAAGATTAAGAAGAAGATAGGTAAAACAAATCTGGAAATTCCAGCTTTGTTTATGGAATTATGGAAGATGGTGTGAAGGTTGAAGATGAAGATGGCTTGCGAATTGTTGATTTTGTTTTGTCCTCGGCACCCTCTTAGACTCAATTATCTAAGCAAGCAACCTCAAGCGGCTCTAACCCACCCTCCTAGATGCAATTACCCAGGCAAGCAAGAGTGTGAAAATGATCTCCCTCACAAGAACTCGATGATCTTATGTTGAAGATGGCTTCTAGACAAGTTGACCGAACACTTGCAAACTCAAAGAATACTAAAATCTCCAAAGATAACTTTTTATTAATCAATGAAATCTGAATTACAATGTGGGTGAAGCCTCCTTTATATAGGCCATGGAGAAGTTTTAATCCTACTAAACTTAAGAATTAAATACAATAAATAAATGCTAAAATCTAATCTCCTAATTAGATAAGTAACTTCTAATAATAAATAAATGCTAAAAATAAAATCTTAGTAAAATAAATCTGATCCTAATAGATATTGCAGAATCCTATATTGATTTAAATTACAAATAATCAAATAAAATCTTGAAAATTCGTAATTATTTAAAAATCTCGTGTTAATCCCGTATAGGAATTTCTGCATGCGCTGTCTTCGCTAAAATAGACGTATCTTGAGATCCATATGTCCGGTTGAGACTTTTCAAGATGCGTTGGAAAGCTAATTTGTACCCGGACAAGTTTTAAGAAGACATGTTGACCCATAAATGCCTGGATCCCATCCAAAAATTCGTCGCAAGTTAGCTGACTTTCTAAACTTCATAAACAGATTCAGTTTCTTGTCCAAGATGCATCATTTTTGACCTCCTATGCGTGCATTGTTTTGGCCATTATTGTTTGCATCGAACAAATTCAGCTTCTTGTCCAATGCGAGTAATTTAACCCCGCTCTGATGCCACATGATAAAGTAGCGCAATCTTGGATTTGGAAGCCTTCAATCAAGTTGTAGCAAGAACTAGGAGCTCTAGACTCAATCAAGAAAGTATAGGCAGATCTGAAAATTCAAGAGAAAATAGAAGGGCTTTTCTTGAAAATTTCAGATTCGAGGCTGGAAAATTAAAGAAAGAAAGACAAGATGAAGGATTAGATGATAAGAAATAAGAATATAAATAAAAAGATGAAAAAGGATTAAGAAGAAGATAGGTAAAACAAATCTGGAAATTCTAGCTTTGTTTATGGAATTATGGAAGATGGTGTGAAGGTTGAAGATGAAGATGACTTGCGAATTGTTGATTTTGTTTTGTCCTCGGCACCCTCTAAGACTCAATTATCTAAGCAAGAAACCTCAAGCGGCTCTAACCCACCCTCCTAGATGCAACTACCTAGGCAAGCAAGAGTGTGAAGATGATCTCCCTCACAAGAACTCGATGATCTTATGTTGAAGATGGCTTCTAGACAAGTTTACCGAACACTTGCAAACTCAAAGAATACTAAAAGCTCCAAAGATAACTTTTTATTAATCAATAAAATCTGAATTACAATGTGGGTGAAGCGTCCTTTATATAGGCCATGGAGAAGTTTTAATCCTACTAAACTTAGGAATTAAATACAATAAATAAATTCTAAAATCTAATCTCCTAATTAGATAAGTAACTTCTAATAATAAATAAATGCTAAAAATAAAATCCTAGTCAAATAAATCTGATCATAATAGATATTGCAGAATCCTATATTGATTTAAATTACAAATAATCAAATAAAATCTTGAAAATTCGTAATTATCCAAAAATCCCGTATAGGAATTTCTGCATGCGCTGTCTTCGCTAAAATAGACTTATCCTGAGATCTAGATGTCCGATTGAGGCGTTTCAAGATACGTTGGAAAGCTAATTTGTAGCCGGACAAGTTTTAAGAAGACATGTTGACCTATAAATGCCTGGATCCCATCCAAAAATTCGTCGCAAGTTAGCTGACTTTCTAAACTTCAGAAACAGATTCAGTTTCTTGTCCAAGATGCATCATTTTTGACCTCCTATGCGTGCATTGTTTTGGCCATTATTGTTTGCATCGAACAAATTTAGCTTCTTGTTCAATATGTGTAATTTAACCCCGCTCTGATACCAAATGATAGAGCAGCGCAATCTTGGATTTGGAAGCCTTCAATCAAGTTGTAGCAAGAACTAGGAGCTCTAGACTCAATCAAGAAAGTATAGGTAGATCTGAAAATTCAAGAGAAAATAGAAGGGCTTTTCTTGAAAATTTCAGATTCGAGGCTGGAAAATTAAAGAAAGAAAGACAAGATGAAGGATTAGATGATAAGAAATAAGAATATAAATAAAAAGATGAAAAAAGATTAAGAAGAAGATAGGTATTGCAAATCTGAAAATTCTAGCTTTGTTTATGGAATTATGGAAGATGGTGTAAAGGTTGAAGATGAAGATGGCTTGCGAATTGTTGATTTTGTTTTGTCCTCGGCACCCTCTTAGACTCAATTATCTAAGCAAGCAACCTCAAGCGGCTCTAACCCACCCTCCTAAATGCAATTACCTAGGCAAGCAAGAGTCTGAAGATGATCTCCCTCACAAGAACTCGATGATCTTATGTTGAAGATGGCTTCTAGACAAGTTGACCGAACACTTGCAAACTCAAAGAATACTAAAATCTCCAAAGATAACTTTTTATTAATCAATGAAATCTGAATTACAATGTGGGTGAAGCCTCCTTTATATAGGCCATGGAGAAGTTTTAATCATACTAAACTTAGGAATTAAATACAATAAATAAATGCTAAAATCTAATCTCCTAATTAGATAAGTAACTTCTAATAATAAATAAATGCTAAAAATAAAATCCTAGTCAAATAAATCTGATCATAATAGATATTGCAGAATCCTATATTGATTTAAATTACAAATAATCAAATAAAATCTTGAAAATTCGTAATTATCCAAAAATCCCGTATAGGAATTTCTGCATGCGCTGTCTTCGCTAAAATAGACTTATCCTGAGATCTAGATGTCCGATTGAGGCGTTTCAAGATGCGTTGGAAAGCTAATTTGTAGCCGGACAAGTTTTAAGAAGACATGTTGACCTATAAATGCCTGGATCCCATCCAAAAATTCGTCGCAAGTTAGCTGACTTTCTAAACTTCATAAACAGATTCAGTTTCTTGTCCAAGATGCATCATTTTTGACCTCCTATGCGTGCATTGTTTTGGCCATTATTGTTTGCATCGAACAAATTCAGCTTCTTGTCCAATGCGAGTAATTTAACCCCGCTCTGATGCCACATGATAAAGTAGCGCAATCTTGGATTTGGAAGCCTTCAATCAAGTTGTAGCAAGAACTAGGAGCTCTAGACTCAATCAAGAAAGTATAGGCAGATCTGAAAATTCAAGAGAAAATAGAAGGGCTTTTCTTGAAAATTTCAGATTCGAGGCTGGAAAATTAAAGAAAGAAAGACAAGATGAAGGATTAGATGATAAGAAATAAGAATATAAATAAAAAGATGAAAAAGGATTAAGAAGAAGATAGGTAAAACAAATCTGGAAATTCTAGCTTTGTTTATGGAATTATGGAAGATGGTGTGAAGGTTGAAGATGAAGATGACTTGCGAATTGTTGATTTTGTTTTGTCCTCGGCACCCTCTAAGACTCAATTATCTAAGCAAGAAACCTCAAGCGGCTCTAACCCACCCTCCTAGATGCAACTACCTAGGCAAGCAAGAGTGTGAAGATGATCTCCCTCACACGAACTCGATGATCTTATGTTGAAGATGGCTTCTAGACAAGTTTACCGAACACTTGCAAACTCAAAGAATACTAAAAGCTCCAAAGATAACTTTTTATTCATCAATAAAATCTGAATTACAATGTGGGTGAAGCGTCCTTTATATAGGCCATGGAGAAGTTTTAATCCTACTAAACTTAGGAATTAAATACAATAAATAAATTCTAAAATCTAATCTCCTAATTAGATAAGTAACTTCTAATAATAAATAAATGCTAAAAATAAAATACTAGTCAAATAAATCTGAAATAGATATTGCAGAATCCTATATTGATTTAAATTACAAATAATCAAATAAAATCTTGAAAATTCGTAATTATCCAAAAATCCCGTATAGGAATTTCTGCATGTGCTGTCTTCGCTAAAATAGACGTATCTTGAGATCCATATGTCCGATTGAGGCGTTTCAAGATGCGTTAGAAAGCTAATTTGTAGCCGACAAGTTTTAAGCAAACATGTTGACCCATAAATGCCTGGATCCCATCCAAAAATTCGTCGCAAGTTAGCTGACTTTCCAAACTTCACAAACAAATTCAGTTTCTTGTCCAAAATGCATCGTTTTTGACCTCCTATGTGTGCATTGTTTTGGCCATTATTGTTTGCATCGAACAAATTTAGCTTCTTGTTCAATATGTGTAATTTAACCCCGCTCTGATACCAAATGATAGAGCAGCGCAATCTTGGATTTGGAAGCCTTCAATCAAGTTGTAGCAAGAACTAGGAGCTCTAGACTCAATCAAGAAAGTATAGGTAGATCTGAAAATTCAAGAGAAAATAGAAGGGCTTTTCTTGAAAATTTCAGATTCGAGGCTGGAAAATTAAAGAAAGAAAGACAAGATGAAGGATTAGATGATAAGAAATAAGAATATAAATAAAAAGATGAAAAAAGATTAAGAAGAAGATAGGTATTGCAAATCTGAAAATTCTAGCTTTGTTTATGGAATTATGGAAGATGGTGTAAAGGTTGAAGATGGAGATGGCTTGCGAATTGTTGATTTTGTTTTATCCTCGGCACCCTCTTAGACTCAATTATCTAAGCAAGAAACCTCAAGCGGCTCTAACCCACCCTCCTAGATGCAACTACCTAGGCAAGCAAGAGTGTGAAGATGATCTCCCTCACAAGAACTCGATGATCTTATGTTGAAGATGGCTTCTAGACAAGTTTACCGAACACTTGCAAACTCAAAGAATACTAAAAGCTCCAAAGATAACTTTTTATTAATCAATAAAATCTGAATTACAATGTGGGTGAAGCGTCCTTTATATAGGCCATGGAGAAGTTTTAATCCTACTAAACTTAGGAATTAAATACAATAAATAAATTCTAAAATCTAATCTCCTAATTAGATAAGTAACTTCTAATAATAAATAAATGCTAAAAATAAAATACTAGTCAAATAAATCCTAAAAGATATTGCAGAATCCTATATTGATTTAAATTACAAATAATCAAATAAAATCTTGAAAATTCGTAATTATCCAAAAATCCCGTATAGGAATTTCTGCATGTGCTGTCTTCGCTAAAATAGACGTATCTTGAGATCCATATGTCCGATTGAGGCGTTTCAAGATGCGTTAGAAAGCTAATTTGTAGCCGGACAAGTTTTAAGCAAACATGTTGACCCATAAATGCCTGGATCCCATCCAAAAATTCGTCGCAAGTTAGCTGACTTTCCAGACTTCACAAACAAATTCAGTTTCTTGTCCAAAATGCATCGTTTTTGACCTCCTATGTGTGCATTGTTTTGGCCATTATTGTTTGCATCGAACAAATTTAGCTTCTTGTCCAATATGTGTAATTTAACCCCGCTCTGATACCAAATGATAGAGCAGCGCAATCTTGGATTTGGAAGCCTTCAATCAAGTTGTAGCAAGAACTAGGAGCTCTAGACTCAATCAAGAAAGTATAGGTAGATCTGAAAATTCAAGAGAAAATAGAAGGGCTTTTCTTGAAAATTTCAGATTCGAGGCTGGAAAATTAAAGAAAGAAAGATAAGATGAAGGATTAGATGATAAGAAATAAGAATATAAATAAAAAGATGAAAAAAGATTAAGAAGAAGATAGGTATTGCAAATCTGAAAATTCTAGCTTTGTTTATGGAATTATGGAAGATGGTGTAAAGGTTGAAGATGAAGATGGCTTGCGAATTGTTGATTTTGTTTTGTCCTCGGCACCCTCTTAGACTCAATTATCTAAGCAAGCAACCTCAAGCGGCTCTAACCCACCCTCCTAAATGCAATTACCTAGGCAAGCAAGAGTGTGAAGATGATCTCCCTCACAAGAACTCGATGATCTTATGTTGAAGATGGCTTCTAGACAAGTTGACCGAACACTTGCAAACTCAAAGAATACTAAAATCTCCAAAGATAACTTTTTATTAATCAATGAAATCTGAATTACAATGTGGGTGAAGCCTCCTTTATATAGGCCATGGAGAAGTTTTAATCATACTAAACTTAGGAATTAAATACAATAAATAAATGCTAAAATCTAATCTCCTAATTAGATAAGTAACTTCTAATAATAAATAAATGCTAAAAATAAAATCCTAGTCAAATAAATCTGATCATAATAGATATTGCAGAATCCTATATTGATTTAAATTACAAATAATCAAATAAAATCTTGAAAATTCGTAATTATCCAAAAATCCCGTATAGGAATTTCTGCATGCGCTGTCTTCGCTAAAATAGACTTATCCTGAGATCTAGATGTCCGATTGAGGCGTTTCAAGATGCGTTGGAAAGCTAATTTGTAGCCGGACAAGTTTTAAGAAGACATGTTGACCTATAAATGCCTGGATCCCATCCAAAAATTCGTCGCAAGTTAGCTGACTTTCCAGACTTCACAAACATATTCAGTTTCTTGTCCAAAATGCATCGTTTTTGACCTCCTATGCGTGCATTGTTTTGGCCATTATTGTTTGCATCGAACAAATTAAGCTTCTTGCCCAATATGTGTAATTTAACCCCGCTCTGATACCAAATGATAAAGTAGCGCAATCTTGGGTTTGGAAGCCTTCAATCAAGTTGTAGCGAGAACTAGGAGCTCTAGACTCAATCAAGAAAGTTCAGGCAGGTCTGAAAATTCAAGAGAAAATAGAAGGGCTTTTCTTGAAAATTTCAGATTCGAGGCTGGAAAATTAAAGAAAGAAAGACAAGATGAAGGATTAGATGATAAGAAATAAGAATATAATTAAAAAGATGAAAAAGATTAAGAAGAAGATAGGTATAGCAAATCTGGAAATTCTAGCTTTGTTTATGGAATTATGGAAGATGGTGTAAAGGTTGAAGATGAAGATGGCTTACGAATTGCTGATTTTGTTTTGTCCTCGATACCCTCTTAGACTCAATTATTTAAGCAAGCAACCTCAAGCGGCTCTAATCCACCCTCCTAAATGCAATTACCTAGGCAAGCAAGAGTGTGAAGATGATCTCCCTCACAAGAACTCGATATAATCTTATGTTGAAGATGGCTTCTAGACAAGTTTACCGAACACTTGCAAACTCAAAGAATACTAAAATCTCCAAAGATAACTTTTTATTAATTAATGAAATCTGAATTACAATGTGGGTGAAGCCTCCTTTATATAGGCCATGGAGAAGTTTTAATCTTACTAAACTTAGGAATTAAATACAGTAAACAAATTCTAAAATCTAATCTCCTAATTAGATAAGTAACTTCTAATAATAAATAAATGCTAAAAATAAAATACTAGTCAAATAAATCCTAATAGATATTGCAGAATCCTATATTGATTTAAATTACAAATAATCAAATAAAATCTTGAAAATTCGTAATTATCCAAAAATCCCGTATAGGAATTTCTGCATGTGCTGTCTTCGCTAAAATAGACGTATCTTGAGATCCATATGTCCGATTGAGGCGTTTCAAGATGCGTTAGAAAGCTAATTTGTAGCCGGACAAGTTTTAAGCAAACATGTTGACCCATAAATGCCTGGATCCCATCCAAAAATTCGTCGCAAGTTAGCTGACTTTCCAGACTTCACAAACAAATTCAGTTTCTTGTCCAAAATGCATCGTTTTTGACCTCCTATGTGTGCATTGTTTTGGCCATTATTGTTTGCATCGAACAAATTTAGCTTCTTGTCCAATATGTGTAATTTAACCCCGCTCTGATACCAAATGATAGAGCAGCGCAATCTTGGATTTGGAAGCCTTCAATCAAGTTGTAGCAAGAACTAGGAGCTCTAGACTCAATCAAGAAAGTATAGGTAGATCTGAAAATTCAAGAGAAAATAGAAGGGCTTTTCTTGAAAATTTCAGATTCGAGGCTGGAAAATTGAAGAAAGAAAGACAAGATGAAGGATTAGATGATAAGAAATAAGAATATATATAAAAAGATGAAAAAAGATTAAGAAGAAGATAGGTATTGCAAATCTGAAAATTCTAGCTTTGTTTATGGAATTATGGAAGATGGTGTAAAGGTTGAAGATGAAGATGGCTTGCGAATTGTTGATTTTGTTTTGTCCTCGGCACCCTCTTAGACTCAATTATCTAAGCAAGCAACCTCAAGCTGCTCTAACCCACCCTCCTAAATGCAATTACCTAGGCAAGCAAGAGTGTGAAGATGATCTCCCTCACAAGAACTCGATGATCTTATGTTGAAGATGGCTTCTAGACAAGTTGACCGAACACTTGCAAACTCAAAGAATACTAAAATCTCCAAAGATAACTTTTTATTAATCAATGAAATCTGAATTACAATGTGGGTGAAGCCTCCTTTATATAGGCCATGGAGAAGTTTTAATCATACTAAACTTAGGAATTAAATACAATAAATAAATGCTAAAATCTAATCTCCTAATTAGATAAGTAACTTCTAATAATAAATAAATGCTAAAAATAAAATCCTAGTCAAATAAATCTGATCATAATAGATATTGCAGAATCCTATATTGATTTAAATTACAAATAATCAAATAAAATCTTGAAAATTCGTAATTATCCAAAAATCCCGTATAGGAATTTCTGCATGCACTGTCTTCGCTAAAATAGACTTATCCTGAGATCTAGATGTCCGATTGAGGCGTTTCAAGATGCGTTGGAAAGCTAATTTGTAGCCGGACAAGTTTTAAGAAGACATGTTGACCTATAAATGCCTGGATCCCATCCAAAAATTCGTCGCAAGTTAGCTGACTTTCCAGACTTCACAAACATATTCAGTTTCTTGTCCAAAATGCATCGTTTTTGACCTCCTATGCGTGCATTGTTTTGGCCATTATTGTTTGCATCGAACAAATTAAGCTTCTTGCCCAATATGTGTAATTTAACCCCGCTCTGATACCAAATGATAGAGTAGCGCAATCTTGGGTTTGGAAGCCTTCAATCAAGTTGTAGCGAGAACTAGGAGCTCTAGACTCAATCAAGAAAGTTCAGGCAGGTCTGAAAATTCAAGAGAAAATAGAAGGGCTTTTCTTGAAAATTTCAGATTCGAGGCTGGAAAATTAAAGAAAGAAAGACAAGATGAAGGATTAGATGATAAGAAATAAGAATATAATTAAAAAGATGAAAAAGATTAAGAAGAAGATAGGTATAGCAAATCTGGAAATTCTAGCTTTGTTTATGGAATTATGGAAGATGGTGTAAAGGTTGAAGATGAAGATGGCTTACGAATTGCTGATTTTGTTTTGTCCTCGATACCCTCTTAGACTCAATTATTTAAGCAAGCAACCTCAAGCGGCTCTAATCCACCCTCCTAAATGCAATTACCTAGGCAAGCAAGAGTGTGAAGATGATCTCCCTCACAAGAACTTGATAATCTTATGTTGAAGATGGCTTCTAGACAAGTTTACCGAACACTTGCAAACTCAAAGAATACTAAAATCTCCAAAGATAACTTTTTATTAATTATTGAAATCTGAATTACAATGTGGGTGAAGCCTCCTTTATATAGGCCATGGAGAAGTTTTAATCCTACTAAACTTATGAATTAAATACAATAAACAAATGCTAAAATCTAATCTCCTAATTAGATAAGTAACTTCTAATAATAAATAAATGCTAAAAATAAAATCCTAGTCAAATAAATCTGATCCTAATAGATATTGCAGAATCCTATTTTGATTTAAATTACAAATAATCAAATAAAATCTTGAAAATTCGTAATTATCCAAAAATCCCGTATAGGAATTTCTGCATGCGCTGTCTTCGCTAAAATAGACGTATCTTGAGATCCAGATGTCCGATTGAGGCGTTTCAAGATGCGTTGGAAAGCTAATTTGCAGCCGGACAAGTTTTAAGAGGGCATGTTGACCCATAAATGCTTGGATCCCATCCAAAAATTCGTCGCAAGTTAGCTGACTTTCCAGACTTCACAAACAAATCCAGTTTCTTGTCCAAGATGCATCGTTTTTGACCTCCTATGCGTGCATTGTTTTTTCCATTATTGTTTGCATCGAACAAATTCAGCTTCTTGTCCAATATGAGTAATTTAACCCCGCTCATGCATGTATCACTTTGGCACTGATCTCCGAGGAGGCTCAGAGTTGATGGACACTCTGACACTCACTATACCTGAGCATAGAGTCACATGGGACTTCTTCCTTCAGGAGTTCCGTAAGAAGTACATCAGTGACCATTACCTTGCTGAAAGGCGTAAGAAGTTCCTCCATTTGAGACAAGGAGGGCGACCCGTGGAGCAATACATCCACGACTTCTGTAAGTACTCAAGGTATGGTTCAGAGATCATACACACTAAAAACGAGAAGTGTAGAATGTTTATTGATGGCCTATGTGGTGAGTTACGCCCTCTCTTCACTGCTTTGGAGTTAGAGGACTTCCAAAATCTGGTCAACCAGGCAATTGCTACTGAAGCCTCTTAGAAGGCTTGTGAAAGAAGGAAAGATAACCAAGCCCGATCTGATAAGAGGTTCCGAGATGACTTTAGACCTCCTATGCCGCAGAAGAAAGGTAGACAGTGGGACCAGAAGTCTGCCACCTTTCAACAGCTACTGAGAACAGGATATGTACCATAATCCCAATCTCCGGGAATATTTGTTGCTTGTACCACTTTGGTTGATAGCACGGGCAGTTCGCAGATTCTCTTGTGCAATTTTTGTTAGAAAAGACATTTTGGCTAGTGTCGCAGGCAGTTCAGGTGCTGTTATCTTTGTGGTGAATGTGGTCACTTCGTCAGGCATTGTTCGCAGAATCCCAATGCTCCTACCTCTGCTGCTTCTCAAAATAATCCTAATAAGGGAAGAGGAGCGAAGCAAGTACAGTCTGGATCAACAGGAAGACTCTGCAACTTGAACACCCTACAGCTGGACGTGACCCTCAGACCTATGCTCAGATGTACCATGTTCGAGGTCGAGAGTAGAAAGACGACCCAGATGTGATTGCAGGTATGGTGGAATTATGTTATGACCTTGTTTATGCTTTGGTGGAACCCGGTTCTTTGCATTCCTTTATTAGTGAACCATTGATCGAGAAGTATGCCTTAGAACCTGAACCGGTCAGTTCTGAGATAATTGCCTCTAACCCACGAGGAGATAGTGTGGTTGTACGGTTGTTTTGTAAAGCTTGCCCTTTGAGGATCCAAGGGATCCCATCTAGCCAATTTGATGGCTTTGCCTTTCTATGAGTTCGATCTTATCCTAAGCCTTGATTGGTTAGCTGAACATCAAGCCTGGGTAGATTGTTTGAAAAAGAAGTTGTATATCTGCGGACTCGGCAAGGAGGGCATAACTTTGATGAAAGCCAAACTCGAGTCTAAAGAAGCCATTATGTGTGCTATGGAGTCTAAAGAGGATGCAAAGCTCGAAAATGTGCCGATAGTGAAAGAATTTTCTGATGTGTTCCTTAATGAACTTTTGGGACTCCCTCTGACCCAGGAAGTGGAATTCGAAATCGAAGTGCAACTGGGACTACACTAGTCTCTATTGCTCCGTACAAGATGGCTCAAGTTGAATTAAAAGAACTGAAGGCCCAAATCCAAGATCTTTTGGACAAGGGATTTATCCGACCGAGTTTCTCACCCTGGAGAGCACCGGTCTTGTTTGTCAAGAAGAAAGATGGACCGATGCGACTTTGCATTGACTATCACCAGCTGAATAGAGTAACAATCAAGAATAAGTATTCGTTACCGAGGATCGATGACCTCTTCGATCAGTTGAAGGATGCTTCTGTCTTCTCAAAGATAGACCTGCGGTCTGGGTACTATGAAATGCTAGTGAAAGAGTCTGATGTTCCAAAGACTGTCTTTCGAACCAGATACGGCCACGATGAGTTCTTGGTAATGCCTTTTGGGCTTATTAATGCACCTGTAGCCTTCATGGACCTGATGAACCATGTGTTTCAGTCATATCTAGATAGATTCGTGGTTGTGTTCATAGATGACATCATGATCTATTCCAACGACACTGCCACTCATGAAGAACATCTCCAGATTGTGCTTCAGACTCTTCGGGAGAAACAATTGTATGTAAGTTCAGTAAATGTGAGTTCTAGCTATCTGAAGTATCCTTTCTAGGTCATGTGATTTCTTATGCAGGAATTTAGGTGGACCCGAAGAAGATTCAAGCGGTTCTTGATTGGATCCCTCCGAAGAATGTTGGAGAAGTACATAGCTTTCTGGGCCTTGCAGGCTACTATTGTAGATTCGTTAAAGGGTTCTCGATGATTGTTGCACCCTTGATGAAGCTTCTTCATAAAGAAACTCCCTTTGTGTGGACAGTGGAACAACAAAGGAGTTTTGATCAGCTTAAGCAAGTCCTAACCCATGCCTCTATTTTGTTGCAACTCAAGTCAGGCAAGGACTTCACCGTATACAGTGATGCATCCCACCTGGGATTGGGCTATGTGCTTATGCAAGAAGGAAAAGTCATTGCTTATGCCTCACGTCAGCTTAAAGCACACAAGCTGAACTACCCAACACATGACTTGGCGTTAGCTGCTGTTGGGTTTGCCTTAAAGATTTGGAGGCACTATCTTTACGGTGAGAAGTGTTACTTGTACACTGATCACAAAAGCCTGAAGTACCTTCTAACTTAGAAAGAGTTAAATCTTCGTCAACGCTAGTGGATGGAACTTTTGAAGGATTACGATTTGGTCATTGACTATCATCTCGGTAAGGCCTATGTTGTGTCTGATGCCATTAGCCAGAAACCCAATCCCTCTCTAAGGTGTTTGAATGCTTACTTTTGGCTCAAGAAGCGTGGCAAACTATTGGTTGAATTGAGAGTCCAGTCAACTATACCGTGTCTCAAATTAGAGCACTTTAGGAATATGATGAGGAGCTACAAATTCTCATTGCTAAGATCAAGGATAAGCCAGATCCTGACTTTGCTATGAATTCCAAAGGTTTATTGTGTTTCCAAAATCGTATTTGTGTCTCTAATGATGATGATCATCGGAACCAGATTTTGAGTGAAGCTCATTCGAGTCCTTTCTTTATTCATCCTGGAGCTATCAAGATGTATAAAGACTTGAAAAAGTTATATTGGCAGTCTAGTATGAAAGGTGAGATCACAGACTTTGTGACTAGGTGTCTGACCTGGCAACGGGTTAAAGCCGAGCACAAGGTACCTACCGGTCTCTTGCAACCTATTGAGCTTTCACAGTGGAAATGGGAACAAATTACGATGGATTTTGTAAGTGGTCTACCGAGGAAGCTGAAGAAGAATGATGCTATTTAGGTCATTGTAGATCGATTCACCAAGTCTGCTCATTTTCTTCCAGTAAGAATGGACTTCAGCTTGCCTAGACTCGCTAGTTGTACACTCGCGAAGTCATCCGTTTGCACGGAGTTTTTGTGTCCATCTTCTCCGACCGAGATCCGTGTTTTGCACCTCAGTTTTAGAGAACCCTACACGAATCTTTGGGGACGCGAGTGCACCTAAGCACTACTTTCCACCCTCAAATCGATGGCCAATCTGAAAGGGTTATGTAGGTAACCTTATTTCTCTTTTATCCATATGTATAAGTGTTCTTTACCAATCATGATTTTTCCTTGTAGATTCTGGAAGATATGCTATGAGCTTGTGTTATTGATTTCAGGAATTCTTGGGAGAAATCTTTACTGCTAGTGGAGTTTGCATACAACAATAGTTATCAAGCTTCGTTTCAAATAGCCCCTTATGAAGCTTTGTATGGAAGAATATGTAGAACTCCTCTTTGTTGGACCGAGCTTGGTGAAGCTAAGGTGTTAGGCCCTGACTTACTTTGGGTAACCAAAGAAAGGGTAACCTTCATTCATGACCGGCTCAAAGCTGCGTTCGACCAATAGAAAACCTATGTTGACTTGAGAAGGAGGGACATCTAGTACGAGAAAGCCTTCCTTAAAGTATCTTTGTGGAAGAAGATCCTTTCTTTTGGCAAGAAGAGGAAACTAAGTCCTCATTTCATTGGCCCGTTTGAAGTAATTGAGTAGGTTGGGCCTGGTGCTTACCGACTAGCTCTCCTTGAAGATTTAAGTCGTATACATAACGTCTTCAATGTATCTATGTTGCGAAAGTACTGATCCTATCTTTCCCATGTGATCCAGCCAAAATCTGTGGAAATTCATTCTAATTTGACGTATGAGGACAAACCTATTGAGATCCTCGCACGAGAAGTTAAGAGGCTTTGAAATAAGACTGTACCCTTAGTGAAAGTTTTGTGGAGGAGTTACTCTGTGGAAACCTGAAGAGACAATGCCAAAGCAGTACCTCATCTATTCAACTAGAGTGAAAATTCGAGGACGAATTTTCTTAAGGGGGAGAGTTGTCACATCCCTAAAACCGGCCTAGTCAGAATTTCATCTCGACGACCAAAAATTCTGTATCGGATATGTAATCTCTCAATCCTTGTACCTAAACTTGTAGTAATGAAAGTTAGTTGGGCTTGATTTAAATTGTGGGTGGACCTTTTTGAAAGAAATTCAAAGTTGAAAATGTTGAAAATGAGCCAGGCGTATCGATACGGTGAGACCAATATCAGTAAAGCCTAATTGCCCATAACTAACTTACATGTTTCAGCTGAGTCGTCTCGATACGGTCCCTTGTCAAAATCTATTTTGGTGACTAAATTGAAAGAAATGGAAAATAGGGTGTTGAGTCACCTACTTGCTTGCCTCCCTTCATGTGGATTGTAACACCCCATCCCCGAGTTAGCCGTAACCCGGTTCAGGAGTGTTTCCGAAACAAAACAAAGCAATTGATAGATTACTTGTCGAACAAGTAACAAGGGAATTACTTGCCTTGATGCGCAAGTAACCTAAACTTTAAACCTTTCAATACAACAATACATTCATCAATCCATATTAAACAACAACCAACATACATAGCATACTATTTTAGGTACCATTTTGTTCCATTTCATACTTATAAACTAAGTTACTATTATCATATTACCAATCCATTCAAATTGCATACATCATTCAAACAACAAACACAAGTGTGGCATACTTCACTTTAGGTTACTTCTAGTCATAATTCAACTTTCATTCTTATTTCAATTCCATGTGCTTATTCGAATTACACTAAGGGATTCACTAAACATGCTTTAACTAGCTTACTTGTATCTTAAGAAACTACTTATTCAATCATTCAACATGATCATTACAAGCATACAATTTCCAATCTTTACAAGTTTAAGCATCCTATTCGAATGACTAGTGTCCCCTTTGTTCATTTCATTTGTTTCTTTACAACCAAGACATCTCATTTCATAGCATATTTGGTTTGTACATTGTTAATGCATGCTTAACATACCTTAGCCTCAAACTTGATATAGCCGAATCATCCAATAGCCATAGGAAACAATGCATGATCATACCATTTCTAGTTTAGCATTCAATTAATACAAGGTTCAATAAGCATTTCAATACTATCATATTATGCGCAGCATCATACCATCTTATATGTACAAATCAACCAAGTCACATACATAGTTTGAATCATCCAAATTGATTACATGTTAGGCCCATCAAAACAATACACATACTAGTCTTAAACACATACCCAAATGCATGATCTAGGCTAACTATTACAAAATCTAGTGCCACCAGACTAGGAGTATACAAAGAGTACGAATTCATACTTTTAAGCTTGCCTCAAGTGTTGCTTCAAACCCAATATATCCTCTTGAAGTAACCTTTAATCTGTTATGGGAAGAATGAAGAGTAGAGTGGTAAGTACAAGATATGTACTTAGTGAGGTAACACTAAGTCTAGTCAATTTTCTCAAAGCATATAAATTCAAGTATACATGTATTTCAAAGAATCAACACCATCTCTACAAATCGCATGCTTAATCGAATTGCATAGGGTAATTTAGGCAAGTTTCACATATCATACAATCAACATTGCATCAACCACCAAGTTTGTATATAATACCATTCGTTTTGTTGCTTAGGTGACAAGCAATCAAAATCTTCAGCCACCAATTAGACTTTCATGCACAAAGTCACTATCCATACATTTCTTTCATGACAAGTAACAAGTTTTGCAACCATTCATGTATCATCTTTCAAAGCAAGAAGGTTCACTCAAGTGTCTTACAATACAAGCAATGTTCATTTGAATTATTAAGTCATTTTTCAACATTTCCTTGGCAAATAGCTTACTAGATAATCAAATCTTATCAATATGCACTGAAGTGCCAATATGCACGGTAGTGCCAATATGCACCGTCGTGCCAATATGTACCGTCGTACCAATATGCACCGTAGTGCCAATATGCACCGTAGTGCCAATATAAGCTCAAAATTCTAAGTCATGCCCTCCTATCTATCAAACTAGCTACCATGGTTGTTGATTATCCATTTCATTTAAGCTTTATACATTTCTTGATTCAATATAACATTATGCCATTCAAAGGCCAAGCCCTTAGGCTTATGGAGTCTTAACTCCCAATACATAACTATCCATACCATTCGATTCAATCAGCCATGTATACATTCACAAACACAAGCATATGTATGCATTGTGAGTACCTTATTCTCCAAGCAAGCATGCCATTTCATACCTTAGGCATAAGCAATGCATATGACAAGCACTTTGATTATATTTGCTTAACACCCAAGTAAACACAAAGATCATGGCATCAATCATGTTGTCATACATTTCATTCTTCCCTTAATTAGCCAAATATACTTTAAGTCATGTTACATGGCATTCACATTTCATTTAAGCAATAACAAAGTTGGTTAGGACCTAAGTCCTAACCCTAAGGATAGTTACACTCACAATACTCCTAGCAATTCAACTATCTTGGATCCAAATCCCTTGCCTCTAGCTTTGGGATGTCCACTCCTATCCTTTTCTTCAATAGCTGAATTCCTTAGCTTTCTCTCCCACTTTCTTTCTCTAAGATATTCGGACAACATAGGAATAATGGAGAAGATGACAACAACAATTCCTTGTTATTGGAATTGTGTATTGTCTAAATTGTCCCTTAGTTAGTTACTAATCATGTAATTAATCAAGAGCAAATAAGAGATTCATGATATTTAGCATGCAAGCCTTATCTTTCTCCTTGGATTCAAATTGATCCTTTTAATTTGATCACTTGTTTCATACATTCTTTCAATTAGGCCCTTAACTAATCAATTTAGCTTAATTCTAAATTCAATTAAGCTATCAACTTATGCAATTTAATTCCAATACTTCTACGCTAGGATTTGGGGTGTTACAATTCTCCCCCTTAAATTAAATTTGTCATCGAATTTACCTGAATTGAATAAGTGAGGATACTGCTTCCTCATGACTTCTTCAGATTCTCAGGTAGCTTCTTCCACCTTATGATTTCTCCATATGATCTTAACAAGAGGAACAATCTTGTTCCGAAGCTTCCTTACTTCCCGGTCAAGAATCTAAATAGGTTCTTCTTCGTAGGGCAAATCGGGATTTAATTCAACTTCTTCTGGCTCAAGAATGTGTGAAGGATCATATCGATACCTTCTGAGCATTGAGACATGAAATACATTGCGTATTCTATCGAATTCTCTAGGAAGAGCTAATCGATAGGCTACTGGACCAATTCTTTCAATAACTTCAAATGGTCCGATGTATCGGGGACTGGGCTTCCCTTTTCTTCCAAATCTGAGCACTTTCTTCCAAGGTTAGACCTTTAGAAAGACTTTGTCTCCAATAGCATACTGAATATCTCTTCTTTTCAAATTAGGATACGCTTTCTGTCTATCGAAAGCTGCCTTCAATCAACCGTGAATGATCTTGATTTGTTCTTCGGTTTCCCAAAGCAATTGAGGTCCCAATACTTTGTTTTCTTCCAATTTAGACCAACATAAGGGAGTTCTACATCTTCTACCATATAGAGCTTCAAATGGTGCCATTTGAATAGAAGATTGATAGCTATTGTTGTAGGCAAACTCTACAAGAGGTAGGGATTTCTCCCAATTCTTCCCGAAGTCAATAACACAAGCCCGTAGCATATCTTCTAATACTTGAATGATTCTCTCAGATTGGCCATCCGATTGAGGATGAAAGGCTGTACTAAGATGTACTTTAGATCCTAGAGCTTTCTGCAGAGAATTCCAAAATCGAGAAGCAAATCGAGGGTCACAATCGGAGATAATCGCTGTAAGTACACCGTGTAACCGAATCACTTCACGAATGTACAGCTCAGCAAGGGTTTCCAAGCTCATGTTCTTACGAACATGGATGACGTGAGTAGATTTAGTGAATCTATCAACAATCACCCATACGACATCATTCTTTCTTGGAGTAGAAGGAAGACCGATGACAAAGTCTGTAATTGCACTAGGGAAGTTCAATGGGTTGAAGCAATCCAGTAGGGACTTGATGCTCAACTTTAACTCTTTGACATTTTAAGCACTTGGATACGAAGTCCGTAATTGCAGATTTCATGCCAGGCCACTAGTATAGTGGCTTTAGGTCCTTATACATCTTAACTAATCCAGGGTGGATCAAGAAAGAACTTTGGTGTGCTTCTTGTAACATTTCCCATCTTAATTCTTCATTGTTAGGAACACACACTCTATCCTTGAAATAGAGGAGTCCATTTGACTTAAGGGAGAAGTTGGAGCTAGACTCAGAAGCAAGCTTAGATATGATCTTCTGAAGATCTAGATCAACTTGTTGGAGTTCTTTAATCCTCGAGATGAAATCGGATAGAACTTGGAGTTCAGAAAGAAATTTTTGGTTCTTGGATAGTCAGAAATGAGCATTGATAGTCGTAGTAGCTACGAAAGCATTAACAAAGTCATTAGAATGATTTTCAAAAGATTTCTTGTAGTGCAAGGCACTGTTCGAATTGTTACTTGCAAAACAAGGCATTATTCGAATTGTTCCTTAAAGAACAAGGCATTGTTTGAATGCTTTCTTACAAGCTAAGAAAGATTCGATTTCAATGGTTACAAGTATTTAGGCTTAATTTTCATTCGAATGGGTTACTTGTATTTCAAGAAATGTTTGAATAGTAACTTGTAGCTTAAGAAATCTCTAAATTCATGGTTTGCAAAACAATAGAAGGCATAATTCAAATGAATTTAATCAGAATTCTAGATTTAGGAGTTACCCGAGTATGGTCTACAACTAAGGACGTCAGTAACTACGTTTGCTTTCCCTGAATGGTAGTCGATAACCAAGTCGTAATCCTTAAGCAATTCGAGCAATCTCCTTTGCCTCAGATTCAAGTCCTTCTGAGTTAGGAGATACTTGAGACTTTTGTGATCGATATATAGATTGCATTTCTCCCCGTATAGATAGTGTCTCAATATCTTGAGAGCAAACACGATAGCTGCTAGTTCCAAATCGTGTGTTGGATAATTAGACTCGTGTGGCTTTAGTTGCCTTGAAGCGTAAGCAATTACTTTTCCATCTTGCATCAAGATACAACTGAGTCCTAGATGAGAAGTATCGCTGTAAACAGTGAATTCCTTGCCCGATTCTGGTTGGATGAGTATCGGGGCATGAGTCAGAGCTTGCTTAAGTTGATCAAAGCTTCGTTGTTGGCTCTCCAACCAAACGAAAGGCGTATCTTTGCGAGTAAGCCTGGTAAGACTTGCAGAAATAGAGGAAAAGCCCTTAACAAATCTTCTATAATACCCGGCTAAACTGAGAAAGCTTCAGACCTCGCTTACATTCTTCGAAGGTCACCAATTCAGAATAGAATGAATTTTGCTTGGATCGACTTTAATTCCTTCAGCCGAGATAACGTGGCCGAGGAAAGAAACTTCTGGTAACCAGAATTCATACTTGGAGAACTTGGCATACAATTGATGTTCTCAGAGTGTTTGCAAGACAATTCAGAGGTGTTCAGCATGTTCCTCATTATTCTGAGAGTACACCAGAATGTCGTCGATGAATACGACCATGAACTTGTCAAGATATGTCTTGAATACCCAATTTATGAGATCCATGAAAGCAGCTGGAGCATTCGTTAACCTGAATGGCATTACGAGGAATTCAAAGTGGCCATATCGAGTACAAAAGACTGTCTTAGGTACATCTTGTTCTTTCACTTTCATCTGGTAATATCCCGATCGGAGGTCGATCTTAGAGAACACAACAGCATCCCTAAGTTGAGCGAAAAGATCTTCAATTCTGGGCAGGGGATACATGTTCTTGATAGTGAGATTGTTTAGTTGACAGTAATCAATACAATGCCGCATAGTCCCGTCTTTCTTCTTTACAAACAAAATCGGTGCACCCCAAGGAGAAGTGCTAGGCCGTATGAAACCTTTATCTTGCAACTCCTGAGGTTGCTTCTTTAATTCTTTCAACTCGACAGGTGCCATTCTATAGGGTGTAATGGACACAGGAGCTATTCCAGGCTGAACTTCTATACCAAACTCTACTTTTCGGGTTGGAGGGACACCAGGGAGTTCCTCAGGAAAAACATTAGTGAATTCAGAAACGACAGGCATGCTAGGCAAACCGAATTCAATTTCATCTTGAAGGATCATCTTAGCAAAGATTGAAGTTGGTTTCTTGTCTATTAAGAGAATGGATTCTTTCCCTAAACCCTAGAGATACAATCTTCGATTTTGGCAATCTACCCAGGCCTCGTGTTTACTTAACCAATCTATCCCCAAAATCAAGTCAAATTCACAATAAGGTAGTACATATAGATCAATAGGAAATGGGATATTTCGAATGGTCAAGGGAGCTTGCTTGTGGCGCAAGTTAATGGGTATTTTTCCCCCGATTGGATTCGAAACTACAAGATTTGATTCAATAATTTCGGCTTTCAATATTAACTTGTTGATCAAGGCAGAACAAACAAATTAATGGGTAGACCCCGAATCAATTAAAGCATAAGCAGGACTGGAATTTAATTCAACGGTACCTGCGATAACATTAGGAGCTCCTTCATCATCTTTACCACGAATGTTGTAACACCCCTCGCCCGGGTTAGGAGTGAGAAGCATTGCGACGAGAAAGCATGACGAGTCAATCATGAAATTCAGGGCCAAATAAAATTTTTCCATTTAACTTAGCTTAATATATTACCTATAGGCAATTTAGTTCATTCAACCACTAGAATCAACTCACTCATTTACTTAAGGAATAAGCCACTATTCGAGCACTACCCATTAATTAATTCATCCATTTATCTAGTTTCATTTTTTACCTATTAACATTCTATTTCATTCGTTTTCTAGAATCAAATTCTCAATATAATCTTACCTATATGCGCAACATTCATGCCAATTAGATTCATTCGAATTACTCTTAAACAACTATCATTCAACACCATTCGGTTAGGCCCAATACAATAAATCTTGTTATCTATTAAACTTAGCTATTAGCATGAACATCTTATGCGTTTGAATTCTTAACATCAATTAAGTTCATATTCACTACTATTCTCTACCCATTATGCACAGCTTTTAGACCTCTAGGTTCATTGAACTCATATGTCCTATTCACTTAACAATATCTAGACTTATAAAGTATGTAAGTGATTTTGGTAAGCAGCCGTGTAACTCATAATTCATTCGAATAGGGTCTTACCTAAAATAGCTTGATACATCATCAATCTATCAAATTCAATTTCTTAATTTCAAAACCATACTCAATCATAACAAGCTCATATGCAAATTCTAATTCATTCATTCATTAGCCATAACCAAAGAGTTCACAAAAGGCTGCTATTTACATATATTTAATTACAAAACCAAAGTACCATTTCATTACAAGACTTTAACAAGTTCAACATACACACTTTATACAAATAAGCCAAATGCATGGTCTATTAATGCTAGACACAATCTAAGCCCACCATCTAGGAGTACATCGAAGTAAAATACAAACTCAAACTTCAAGCTTTGCATGCCTTACTTCGAACCCAAGAAAGCTAACTTCAATATCAAGGTACTGGTTGGGATGGCTTTTACCTGAGGTTTGGGAAGAATGAAAACAAGAGTGATAAGTACAAGACTATACTTAGTGAGGTAGAACCTAAAGTCTAGCAAGATTTTCAATTTATCAATTTGTCAAGTTATGTGTCCTTTATTTCAAGCAACACCTATCTAGGCTTTAGACAATCTTAAAAGATTTAGCTAGTTTTATCCAAGCATAATTAAGCATTCATGTTAATCAATCAAGAAACTCAATTCATAGATTACCACCATGAATCAATCAAGAAACAAATCATACAAGAACGAGGCTAATCAAGCATGCGTATAATCATTTCCATTCAAACAAGAGGAAGAATCATTTTCATGTATCTTATTTCTCAAGGGATAAACAATCCAAGCATTCATTTTCATCATTTAATTCCATTGATTAGCCATTTCATTAACAAGATCAAGAGTACACTTTCATTCATGTATAACAGGGCAGTAACCACTGTCCCAAAACTATTTTCAAACAGTTCATAAACTGTCTAGGATACCAATATTGTTGCTGCCAGCCAACATAAGCACTGGTCACTTAAATACTTATAACTTTCATTCTGTACGTCGGAATTTCAAACCATTTATATTGTTAGAAAGCTTATTTAACCCTTTTTACAAACGTTTATACCTTTCATTTTAATGAGTTTTCCAATTAATACAGTTTTTGGTTCAAAGATAGGGCAATTACATTTTTGGACAATTTGCACTGTCCAGAGGTTTTCATTTCCAGATTCCAGCTCACAAATCAGAATTCAATTATGTTTTCTCCTGATGAAAATAGACATACTAAGGTTCATTACATATAAATTTCAGACCTTAATTCGACCTACATAATTTATGGTGATTTTTCGAAATTTCTGCCCAGAACAGAATTTCCTGGGCAGATTACACTAGGTTGCACTTTAAGCTTCTTAATTCATTAGGACATGACTCTAACACAGTATTTAGTTTATAACCCTTTTCTTACAAGTTTAAGTTATTCTAACTTTGTATCTAACATGTCATTCGAGTAGGAAGCCTTTTATTACATTTTATCAATTAAGTATAAACTAGCTCAAGTTATTAAGTTCATTATCATATTCTTGTAAGCTCATCATTTTTCAGCTTATTTCAGAAGGTTATTCTCATTTTAAATACCACTTAACCATGTTATCCATAGGCTACTATAGGCAACCCCAATTTCACCTATTCGTTCAAATACCATCATCATATAAAGACTCTATCCATTTCTAGTTCAAACATGTTCTTAATTCTACCTTAATTAGTTTGATTCCAATTAGACTAGACACTTAAATCTTTTTCGGTTGAATTAGACCAACATTGGAGACCATAGAGTCCTTTGAACAACTTACTTACCAAGTAAGAAACCTTATAAACAATAACGTTGCATACATACAAGGCAAGACTTAGTCTTGTTTAAATTCTAATCTTGATTACCTATGATGTCCATTCAAACATATACCAATCGAATAGTGAGCTAGGTTTAAGATACCTAATAATCCATTGTTAAGCAAGACTAGTAAGCAATACTCAAGCACAACTAGGTCAAGATTACATTCAATTTCATTTAACTTAAAGTCTAGCATCAAACATCCATTATCAAAACCATGACATGCTTGTTCACATAATCAAGATCATCAATTCAAGCATTTTCACCACAACAATCAAGCAAGGAATTAATCTTAAGCAATAAGCAACTCATCAAGCAATTAGCCAATCTCAAACTCAAGCAATCAAACAAGCAAGATTATATCAAGAATCATACAATGAGCACAATGGCCACAAATCCCCTTATTCGATTAGGGTCGCTTCCAATGTAATTTATCTTTCAAACAATGAGCCAATCAAGATAGTATCTATCTCATCTTATTCATATATTTGAATTTTACTAGAAGCTCAATAGCATGTATCAATTTTCTCATTTATTAGCCATGTATCATGTCTTATTACAAGTTTAGAAATTTGTTTTGCCTTGGTAGTTAGCAGGACTAGGTAATCAAGTCACGTGTTAAGGTACACAAGTACCAGATCATGTTAAGGTGTCTTCTACACCACGTATTAGAGTACACAAAGTACTTGAACAAGAAGGTGTATGCTACACCACATATTAGAGTACACAAAGTACCAATCATGTTAAGAATTAAACATTACATGTCAAGCAATTTGGTTATTTCAAGGATTCAAGTCAAGCGACTCTAGTATTCAAGATTTCTTGTCAGATCATTTATGTATTTTCAAAATATAATTCATGTGTTCGAGATTCTCTCTTGAATTGCTTATTCAATTTCTCAATAAGGTTCATAACTTTTTAACAAGTTCGCCTTGGATCACAATTGGTCATGAATGACATTGGTCGTGTTTAACCATTAAAGGTCCAAGAGATTTCCTAAACTTCTCACTATCCAACCATCTGTCGCCACCCGTACAACTCCCCCGTTACCTCCAAATGTCGCCAATAACTTATTACATGTATTGGGGCATCCCCCCGAGCCGTGGCTCATGAACCGTAGTCCCAAGTATACCATGCATCATGCCATTGATCCAAGGACTTCCATTGTAAGCAGCTTAAACCTTTTAAATCTTTAATCTTCATTAGGGAAGTATCTTATGGCATAAGAAGTCTTATCTTACTTTAAAACTTGTAGTTGTTTCTTACATTTTATGCTTACATATTGTAAATTCAAGAACGCATGCTAGTTTCAAACAAGTCATTCGAACCATCATCAATCAAGCATTCAAAGATTCTAGCATCAACCATCAATCAATGTTTATCACTTAGCAAGCAAGTTCATTATAGTGTAGTATTATTCGAATAGTTATCAAGCACAAACAAGTGTCAATTTACACCCAAGCAAGCAACAACTCAATCACACATGAGTATACATATCAAGTCTCAAACAAGACAATCCAAGCAAGTACATTCCACTATAATTCGATTGATTATCAAGAGAGCAAGCATACATGTAACCACCATCAAGTTTCCAATTAAGCATCCTTCCCTTATACATTTACCAAATAGAAATTAGGTTCATTTCATGTCAATTCCATATCAACTATGTAACAATTGCAATTGGTTAGGGCCTAAGTCCTAACCCTAAGCAAGGCTACACTCACCTTGTATCCCGAAGTTACAGGATACCCGATTCATCGTTTACATCCCGATACCTATCCATTCTTTCCACCATTATCTTAATCTAGCATTCACATAACACAATCATGCATTAGAACCATACCAAACTCAATTCACACAAGCATTGAAACATTTGATTTGTTACAAGTAACAAATCTGCCACTGCCTGGCAGTTTACACCCTAGTTACTAATCTGTTTATATCTTTTAATCTATATGTCAGAATTTCGATTGGTTTATACCGTTAGAAAGCTAATTCAATTACCTATTCATCCATGTATGGATCATATTTTTATCTTTTCTAGATCAATACAGTTTATTAGTTAAAGTCGGGTCAATTTTACAGTTTTGAAACTGCCAGATTGTATCTAGATCCACTTTAGTGAGCTATTTAACCTATGATTCATACAGGTTCAATTCAGTCTCTTTTTACCTTAGTTTCCCCTGTTTTTCCCCTGACTTTTCATGTCCAGCTTAGTCCTTAATTTGTTTATCTAAGTCCTTAAATTTACAGATTTTCCAGAACAGTCCCCTATTCAATAATCTGCCCATTTATATATTTAGACAGTCAATTTTAGCTACAATTCATGCAATTCGATTATCCAGTCATTCAATCTAACCCTTCCCTGTTCTTTCAAGTTAGGATAGGTCCCTAAACAGTCCAATTCAGTCCATAATTTAACCAATTTTACAGATTAGTCCAGATTTCACTATCATGTCAATTCATCACTTAAAAGCTATCAATTCTTTATTAATTGAGCCATACAACTTATTGAACATCTATTCTAGGTCTTCCCCTGTTTTTAGCTAAAATTATCAGCCCTTAATTATATTCAATTCAATCCCAAATTTACCAATTTACTCAAAACATTCCCTATATGCCAATTACACCATCTAGGTGACTAGTTTCACAATCAATTCGATTTCTTCCATTCTACCATCAATTTAACCTATTCAATGCATCGTTTATTCATTTTACATGATTTCAATTTGATACTCTCTTGATAATCACTTCCTTTATTCGATTTAATACACAAATTATCTCAATTCAACCATCAATCATATTCGGTCACCTCCTAGATCATGTTTACTTAATGTTTGCATATTTCTAACATAATAGTACCTATTGTTCAATCTTCCATTTTCATAGATAAAACATCAATTCCAGCATCATTCATGTTTTAAACAAAGGTTGTCTACTACTAACATCAAGCAATTGAAATTTCAATTCAATCTAGTCCCTAAGTTCATGCCATTCGAATGGAAAAGAAGGGAGGAAGCTTAGTTTGCTTTGCAAGACAACCTTCTCTAGTTTGAATTCAAGCTTAAATCTAGATTTCCTTGCCTGATTTTTTTCTTCCCCTCTCTGAAATTTCTCTCTTCCATTTGGGTAAAACATATCCAATTGAAGAAGATGACAATATGGTGTCATCTTTGTGATCATGTTGCTCCCGAGTATAAAGTGTAGAAGACACTTGTCTTCTTCATTTTAATCCCATGTTTTTTTACAAGTTTTAGGAATTTTACATGCATGTTCCTTAATTTGACATTTATTCATTTTAGTCATCTTAATTTGGTCACTATTCTTTCATTTCTTTCATTAGTCTTCCTAATTGATTTAGAATCAAACTCAATTAAATTACTTTAACTTAGGTGACAAGCTTAAATACTTCCAGGGTACGTTTTAGGGTGTTACAAATGTGGTACATACGAGTAGGGGCTCGAGACTCCTGATGAGTTGGAGCATTTGAATAGGGGCCCTTCTATTTACCCTGATTCCCGGACTGAGCTTGTCTGGGTGCTTTGTTCGATTTGAAGGAGCTGAGCTAGCAATTGCAGAAGTTTGATTCGAAGTTTTGTTGGGATTCTAAGGACAATCCCGAATATAATAACCAAAAGCTCCACATGAAAAGCATAAATTCTATTGAACTCTGCACTAGCCAGTATGATGTTTCTGACAGAACTTGCAAAGAGGGTACTAAGTAGTTTTAGCCTGATTCCCCGTTCTATCAACAGAAGCAACAGGGGCTGAAGTCTTTACAACCGTTTGAGGTTTCAGGATGTAACCACTCTTCTAATTAGGGTATAGTTCGAAGAGTGTCCCTTGGAATGTTTGGACTTCTTTGATTGCCAGTGTGGCTTAACATCGTTCTTGGGTCGTTTGTCTTTCCAGGAGTGTCCGATCATGCGTCTTTCTGAGGCTTTCATCTTCGCCTCAGTAGCAATGGCTCAGTTTACCAAATTTTGGAAGTCGGTAATACCTAGAGCAGTGAATATCGGGTTTAATTCATCATTTAACCCGTCGATGAACACTCGACACTTGTCGGCCTCGGTTTTGATATAATCTAACCCATACCTGCAATACTTGCAAAAGTCGCTCACGTATTGCTTGATAGGTCATCCAGCTTGTTTAAGATACATAAATCATTTTTGACGCTCGGCTAGATATTGCTCGCTGATATATTTCTTCTGGAACTCGTCAATGAAGAACTTCCACGTAATAGACTCTACAGGAGCAGTCAGAGTAGTGGTTTCCCACCAGCTTAGTGCTTCGTCTGCCAACAGAGCGATGGCATACTCACCAGGACATGGCAATTGTTTAGTCAAAATACTAGTAGTGGTCTCTAACCAGTACTCGGCTACTTCCGGATTAGCCTCATCAGTGCCAGTGAAGGTATATGCTCTATGTTGAGCCAGCTTGTCAATAGGGGCTCGATTTGGCATAGTAACAGTAGGAGCAATGGGATGATCTTGTTTTAGGGTAGTTACGAGATGATTGAACATCTCTTTCATACTTGTAAGACATTCTTGCTGCACATGATTGATAGCAGGAGCTTCCTGTTGAGCAGTAGTATGAGCTCGATGTTGATCTTGCTATTGAGGAGGATTCTGTTCCATCCCCACACTATCTCCTTCATTCGAGGAGCCTAAGAGACTTTCTTTATCCCGACCCAATCTTGTTTCTGACATTCTAGTTCAATCAGAACAAATAAAGTCTTAATTATCACATTTACACATTTAAGCAACATTACAAGCTTATATCAAGTCTCCTAGGTGGCACGTATCCTATATGACGCAAATAAGCTTATCGAATCAACCAAAAAGCTCTGATTACCAATAAATGTAACACCCCATCCCCGAGTTAGCCGTAACCTGGTTCGGGAGCATTATTGGAACAAAACAAAGCAATTGATAGATTACTTGTCGAACAAGTAACCTCGAAATTACTTGCCTTGATGCGCAAGTAAACTAAACTTCAAACATTTCAATACAACAATATATTCATCAATCCACATTAAACAACAACCAACATACATAGCATACTATTTTAGGTACCATTTTGTTCCATTTCATACTTATAATCTAAGTTACTATTATCATATTACCAATCCATTCAAATTGCATACATCATTCAAACAACAAACACAAGTGTGACATACTTCACTTTAGGTTACTTCTAGTCATAATTCAACTTTCATTCTTATTTCAATTCCATGTGCTTATTCGAATTACACTAAGGGATTCACTAAACATGCTTTAACTAGCTTACTTGTATCTTAAGAAACTACTTATTCAATCATTCAACATGATCATTACAAGCATACAATTTCCAATCTTTACAAGTTTAAGCATCTTATTCGAATGACTAGTGTCCCCTTAGTTCATTTCATTTGTTTCTTTACAACCAAGACATCTCATTTCATAGCATATTCGGTTTGTACATTGTTAATGCATGCTTAACATACCTTAGCCTCAAACTTGATATAGCCGAATCATCTAATAGCCATAGGAAACAATGCATGATCATACCATTTCTAGTTTAGCATTCGATTCATACAAGGTTCAACAAGCAGTTCAAGACTATCATATTATGCGCAACATCAAACCATCTTATATATACAAATCAACCAAGTCACATACATAGTTTGAATCATCCAAATTGATTGCATGTTAGGCCCATCAAAACAATACACATACTAGTCTTAAACAAATACCCAAATGCATGATCTAGGCTAACTATTACAAAATCTAGTGCCACCAAACTAGGAGTATACAGAGAGTATGAATTCATACTTTTAAGCTTGCCTCAAGTGTTGCTTCAAACCCAAGATATCCTCTTGAAGTAATCTTTAATCTGTTATGGGAAGAATGAAGAGTAGAGTGGTAAGTACAAGATATGTACTTAGTGAGGTAACACTAAGTCCAGTCAATTTTCTCAAAGCATATAAATTCAAGTAGACATGTATTTCAAAGAATCAACACTATCTCTACAAATCTCATGCTTAATCGAATTGCATAGGGTAATTTAGGCAAGTTTCACATATCATACAATCAACATTGCATCAACCACCAAGTTTGCATATAATACCATTCGGTTTGTTGCTTAGGTGACAAGCAATCAAAATCTTCAATCACCGATTAGACTTTCATGCACAAAGTCACTATCCATAAATTTCTTTCATGACAAGTAACAAGTTTTGCAGCCATTCATGTATCATCTTTCAAAGCAAGAAGGTCCACTCAAGTGTCTTACAATACAAGCAATGTTCATTTGAATTATACAAGCAAATATGCACCATAGTGCAATATGCACTGTCGTGTCAATATGCACCATAGTGCCAATATGCACCGTCGTGCCAATATGTACCGTCGTACCAATATGCACCGTAGTGCCAATATGAGCTCAAGATTCTAGGGCATGCCCTCCTATCTATCAAACTAGCTACCAAGGTTGTGTATTATCCATTTCAGTTAAGCTTTATACATTTCTTGATTCAATATAACATTATGCCATTCAAAGGCCAAGACCTTAGGCTTTTGGAGTCTTAACTCCCAATACATAACTATCCATACCATTAGATTCAATCAGCCATGTATACATTCACAAACACAAGCATATGTATGCATTGTGTGTACCTTATTCTCCAAGCAAGCATGCCATTTCATACCTTAGGCATAAGCAATGCACATGAAAAGCATTTTGATTATATTTGCTTAACACCCAAGTAAACACAAAGATCATGGCATCAATCATGTTGTCATACATTTCATTCTTCCCTTAATTAGCCAAATATACTTTAAGTCATGTTACATGGCATTGACATTTAATTTAAGCAATAAAAAGGTTGGTTAGGACCTAAGTCTCAACCCTAAGGATAGTTACACTCACAATACTCCTAGCAATTCAACTATCTTGGATTCAAATCCCTTTGCCTCTAGCTTTGGGATGTCCACTCCTATCCTCTTCTTCAATGGCTGAATTCCTTAGCTTTCTTTCCCACTTTCTTTCTCTAAGATATTCGGCCAACATAGGAATAATGGAGAAGATGACAACAACAATTCCTTGTTATTGGAATTGTGTATTGTCTAAATTGTCCCTTAGTTAGTTACTAATCATGTAATTAATCAAGGGCAAATAAGAGATTCATGATATTTAGCATGCAAGCCTTATCTTTCTCCTTGAATTCAAATTGATCTTTTAAATTTGATCACTTGTTTCATACATTCTTTCAATTAGGCCCTTAACTAATCAGTTTAGCTTAATTCTAAATTCAATTAAGCTATCAACTTATGCAATTTAATTCCAATACTTCTAAGCTAGGATTTGGGGTGTTACATGTATTAACTCAGAAAAGAAAGTGAATGGCCATCAATTACCTTAAAGTTGATAAAGGGCATGAGTGATGGAAAACAATTGTTTAAGCTTTCCTTCACTTGAGGGAAAGCTTCGTATTGGTCCCTTGAAAGGTGGGAAATGATTAAGTCATGGACTCCTTAAATGAATAGAAGAAAAGCTTCTATCCTTGTTTTGTTATCCACAGAAGCTAAAACTCACTTTTTGGTTTTGAGAAGAAGCATACATCACCATTGTCATCTTCTTCATTGAGCTCCCCAGAGCACCTCAATCTCATCTTCATCCTTTGCTTAATTTGAATACACCAACTCGAAGCTAGAAGCTTGGTGAGTAGTTCCCCCTATCAATTTGTGGTCATCTTCACCTATTGGAGTTTAATTTCAAATTGAAATCTTGAATAAGCAAAGTTGAGCCAATGTATTAGGAGATTAATTTCTCCAATTTGGTGTTATCTTTAAGCTTTGGTAAGCTTAGAAAACATTTTTGAATCATTGATTTTAATCTTAATTCAATCCTCTAATTTTGATTAGCTCAAGTTGTGGAAGCTAAGCCACCATCTCCATCTCCATCTCCTAATCCAAGCTTTTCCAAAAGTAGGGGGATCGTTATACGAGAGCCTTGAAGCATCATGATCCTTAGGTGAGTGTAGTTGTGTCAAGGGATTAGCTAGGTGCTATCCCGTTGCATTTGTTTTATATATATGTGTTGCATTTGCTAAAGGGGCTCAAGTAGTGCAAGCATTGTGAAGTCAAGGTAATGGCCATGGTAAGGTCAACATGTGATTAAGTGATATGATACGTGAAAAGGATTATTTGAGCACAATTTCATATTTCCTTTGATACATATTTGATTTTATATGGGTGTGTAATATATGATGTGTGATATGATACGTGAAAAGGATCTAAGGCTCAACATGTGACTAAGTGATATGTTATGGCCTAAGGGCAATTGATAAGGTAAAATATGAAACTGTGCTCCTTGGACACTTGTAAACGTTGGATAGAATTGGCATGCCATAGGATTATTCGAGCACACTAAGTAAGGGATTAAACTACGGTCTGGGGCTACGGCCTAAATGTGGGGCGAAAAGGTTGGATTGTGTAAGGGATTCCAGAGCTATGGCTCAAGGCTACGACCTATTTCCGATATGTATGGTGTACAAGGGGATCTGCATATCCAAGGGTTGATATGTCCAAGGAAGAATTGATTATGATATATTTATTGATGATATGCTATGGATTATGAAAAGTTGATATTCAATGTCGTATATGATGTATTCATGTTTAATAAAGTTGTAAATGGTCATGAGAGCATGCTATATGTTATACATGTGATATAGGGCTCAATATGCATTGTTTATAACTACCTCTCTAGGCTAAGTAAGCCAAACGTTTTAGTGTCTCATGCATTGTAATCCCCCTCTCCTAGAACAATAGTACACTGGGTCTAAGGAGCCAAGAGTTTACAAACAAGCTAACATGTTGAGCAAGTTAGGAATCAAAGCATGGAACTAGATGAGTTAGTTTCTAAAGTATTTGAACAATACATGAATTTGACTTGAATAAGCAACGAGTCTAGATGCAATTTGGTTTAAATCTCTGTAAAGCATACTAAAAGAAACAAGGATCGACAATTTAAATAAGAAAACTCAATAGTCGATTTTACTTGAATTGGTGTAACCTTTCAACTAGTTAAGAAACCTAACCATTGGATAGAAGAATTTATCCTATAGAGTTGTTATCATTCGTTTACATTCAAGCAAGCTCAAAGAATCATCTATCATCTATCGAGATGTTAATTTCTTATCAACTAATTACTAAACATTCATGACATTCATAAGCATGCATCAACTATTTCATAACAAGCTCTAGTTAGATTTAAACATATATATATATATAATCTCTTAATTTACAAACCAAGAAGTCAACAAAACACATATATGACCATAAGTGCCACCATCATAGGAGTCGAATTAGATAAACAAAACATACACTTAAATTTCCTTGTGATCTTGCTATGCCTTCTACTATCACCGAAATTAACCTAGAACGCATTTAGGAGAGTCAATTAGATCAAGAATAATAGTTAAAAGCAATGTAACAACATTCAAAACTAGTTTCACATTAAATCGTAAAGTGTAACAAGATCAAGATGCATAACTAATTTGGTTTACTTCAAAATAATTACCTTCACAAGCAATCGATCATATCTTAATCAAGCTAGATTGTAATGCGTTTTCTTTAACGAATTTAGCATAGTTTAACTATCATAGGGCAGCAGCATTCAAATATACATTCTAGGTTACACTTACAGTAGTTTCCAAGCTATTGATGCTCCCGTATCACGATCTCTTTTTTCCTATCGTTGACTGAATCCACAACAACCCTTTGGTCCACTAAATGCTCTTGATCTTCTAACATGTGACATTACATAGGTCTCAATTAATCATATGCATTTATCCATCTATTTTTTGCACATTCATTGAGATTCAAATGGAGACTAGTCACTCCTCAATTAATTAGCCTTTTAAACTAAACCATTATAGTTACCTAGTTATGACATTTCAAAATTAATCTCAAGTAACATTCTCTTGTATTTAATTGATGTCATAGTCTCCTCAATTTATCCCATACTCGAATCAAAATAGAACAACCCCACTTTTCAACTATCGAAACAATTTTCAAATATTTCTTGGAACCTTCCAACAATTAAAGTGTTAAGCTCATAGTTTAAGTTCACTTAGCAATCGACTGTCAAACTTTACAATTCAATTTCTATTTCCCAGCATAACTAGATACACCTCAAAGCAGGGTAGCATCCATCTTGCTCAATTGGTCTAGATCAAGCAGTTCCTAAGTCTCAAATTTCATGGTAGATCATCTAATTTTCCAAACAATCCTAGAACTCCATTATTACCGAAATTTTAGCTTCTTAGTGTATCATACAAACATCAATTATGTATGTAACACCCCTCGCCCGGGTTAGGAGCGAGAAGTGTTACGACGAGAAAACAAACAAGCAAAACGAAAATATGGGTCAATTAAAATTTTTCTCTTCATTAAAACTCAACTCTACTAGGTGAGTTACTTATCTAGCAAGCTATCATAAAACCCAATTGAATTACACTTAAGACTCTTTACTAATCATCAATTTCTTTTAAACACTTATGTTTTTCCTTTAACTAATGTTGCTAGCCAAGCATGTGAACATACAAACATTATACGATTGCTCCTTAATATGATCATGCTCGATTCATTTCCTTTTTATACCTACAAGCGCATTCATGTACCAATCCCATCCATTGATCTAATATATCTCATTCATTTTTACAGTTCCTAAGTTCCTATTACATTTTAAGACTAATTAGGCAAATAAGCTAAATCTATTTACCATTTAGATTAGTGCCTCAGAAAAACTAGCCTCATAGGTAATTCATTTTATGCATTATTTATCCCAACAAGCATTTTAGAACTTAGCTTCCTTTCTAATAGAATCAAAGGAGTTAGACTTATTTAGACTTAATCCAACAGGTTCAATTCTCTAATTTCCATAACTATATTCGATCAATACAAGTATGTAAACACAATTCTAATTCATTCATTCATTAAACAAGGTCACATTGTTTACAAAGACCTTTACTTATATACATCAAGATGCCATTAAGGTTATTACAAGATTTTGATCAAGTTCATATATACATATTCATTAGCCTAGTAAAATGCATGAGAAGTTATTCATTTGCCTAGTAAAATGCATGACAAGTTATGTGCCACCAACTAGGAGAATACAAATAATATACAATCATACTTCAAGTCCTACTTATCTTGCTTCGAGTCTAAGGAAGATAGCTTCAAGGTCAAGCATTAATCGAGATGGCTTTTACCTGAGGTTTGGGAAGAATGCATACAAGAGTGATAAGTACAAGATTGTACTTAGTGAGGTAGCATCTAATCTATCATGATTATTATGTTTCAAGGTTCTTTAATCCATTTATAACTTATTCAAGCCTTAAACATGTTAGGTCCAGCCTTATCCTAGTATTTCAATTATCACCCAAAGGTTCTAGCACACAATGAACAAGGGTTTCAATTAAAGGGTACACATTGCACATTCAAAAAACATCTCATGAGCAGTAACTAAGCAAGCCAACAAAGGTTCATTCAATTTAATTCGAATTAGGCATCCAAACTAGATAGTCATACCTTTCTATTCAAATTAGATTCATTTACGCTTTAACTTATCCTTCAAGTAACAAGTAATCTTGACATTCCATTTATCAAGTGTCTTAATTAACCTTATACATCACTTCACTAGCATACAAACTTATTAGACTATTTGATTAAGATTAATATTCCATTTTAGTTAACTCTTGACTTAGTTACAAGTATAATTATCTAAGGATATTCACCATTCGGGGTCAAGACTTCATTTAGGCAGTAACCAACTGTCCAAACTATTTACAAAACAGTTTACAAAATTATCCAATTCACCTAGACTACTACTGCCAGGCAGCTTGTGCACTGTTTACTTAAACATACATAATTTTCATTCCATATGTTGAAATACCTATTAGTTTACACCATTTGAAAGCTTACTTAACCCTCTTTACCACCGTTTAAACCTTTCATTTTAATGTTTTTCCAATTAATACAGTTTTTAGTTCAAAGGCAGGGCAATTGCATTCTAGACAGTTTGCACTATCCAGAGGTTTTCATTTCCAGATCACAAATCAGAATTTAATTCTGTTTTCTCCTAATGAAAATAGACATCTTAAGGTTCATTCCATATAAATTTCAGCCCTTAGTTCGACTTACACAATTTATGGTGATTTTTCAAAGTTGCTGCCCAGAACAAAGTTTTCTGGGCAGATTACACTAGGTTGCATTTTAAGCTTCTTAATTCATCAGGACATGACTCTATCATAATATTCAGCTTATATCCCTTTTCTTACAAGTTTAAGTTAGTCTAATTTTGTATCTAACACATGAAAACAGAACATCATTGTTCAATAGGTTCGATTAACCCATTTTATAAGTAATTCATCACTTGCAACTACCAAACAATCAAACTTTTCACTTCAAGAATTTTACTTATATAAGTCAAGCAAACAATACATTCATAATGAATAAGCAAGTTTCATTCGAATGAGAAGCTTTTCATTACATTTTTTTGTTGAGATACAAGCAAGCTCAAGTTGCTAATATCATCATTCCATTCTTGTAAGTTCGTTAAGTTCAAGCTCATCATCAAGAAGCTTATTTCAAGAATTATATCACACCAGCTAGACAAGAAACACACATTCAAGTACAAGTAACTCAAGTATGTGATCATATAAGTCCAATTGAATAGTAATTCCTCTTTTAGCCATGTTTCGTTTTTTTTACCTTTTAAGACACAAGCAATTCAAGTTATCATGTTATTATTAAGGATCACAATGGTTAATACTTTTCACATGATAGCTTATCGTATTTTAGAGTCATTAGTTTAATCATCACTTATCTAGGCTTTAATCCTATTTTAATAAAGTCTTAGGATAATCTACAAAGATCTAATCGAGCATCTCAAGCATACAAGATCAAACAATTCAAATCAAGGACAATTCAAATCAAGGTCTATTATCACACCAATCAAGAAAAGAATGTATCTACATGCATTAGGTAGTCTCAAACAAGGTACTCACTCAATTCATTCGAGTAGTAATTCAAGTCACCATGTTTTTTATCATTCAAGATTCAAGCATATTCAATTTATCAATGTTATCATCTTATCCAAGTCAATTCATTGTTTAGCAAGCTTGTAGTCAAGAGTCAAGTTCATTGTCAAGAATTAAGGATACACATTTTCATTCAAGTGTAGCTTATTTCATTTTAACCTTATTAACAAGTTTTGCCTTAGCCTTTAGTAATTCTTGTTTACTTTCTTTAATTTGAGCCTTATACAAATAGATGTCTTTTACTTGTTCGCCTTGGATCATCGATTCAATCGTGAATAACCTTGGTCCGTGTTTGACAATATAGGTCCAAGAAATATTTAGCTCAAAGCACAAAGCAATGGCCAATATCGAGAGCATGTAAATCCTATCTTCACACTATCCAACCAACTGTTGCCAATCTCCGTACATCTCCCCCGTTACCTCCTACTGTCGCCAATATATCACATGTAATGGGGCGTCCCCCTGAGTCGTAACTCATGGACCGTAGTCCCAAGATGACCAAGTATCACACTTTATTATCCAAGGACTTCCATTGAAAGGCAACTTAGGTATCTTATCTCCTTTAAGTGTTTCATGTTCAAGTCAAGATCATGCAAGTATGAAGCTTTTCAATTCAAGTGTTCAATTATCAATCATGTCAAGATCAAGATCAATTTTAAGCTCTTAGGCCATTTGAACCATAATCCAATTATCAAGTAATCAAGCATCAATTATGGTCACTTAGACCATCAAGCAATTCGAATAGGTCACTCAGATTTAGGGAGTAAGTATTAAATTCATTTTCAAGTGATTATTATTTATCAAGCAAGTTTATTTTAATCTAGTATTATTCAATTGGTCATCCTACACCAGCAAGTACCATCTTACAACCAAAGCAGCAAGATTCAATCACATTTATGTATACACATCAAGTCTCAAGCAAACAATCCAAGCAAACACATTCCACTTCCATTCGATTAGTTATCAAGAAGATCAAGCATTTCATTTCATGTTTCATGTTTCATTATCAAGTCATGTACTTATTATCATGGTACCAATTAGGCATTCTTCCCTTAATTTTTGTTTACCAAGCATAAATTAGATTCATTTCATGATACATTCACAAGCAAGAAGAATAAGCATGTAATATTTGGTTAGGACCTAAATCCTAATCCTATGTTAACTACACTTACCTTGTATCCCGAAGTTACGGAATACCCGAATCCTCACCCTCATCCCAAAACTTATCCATTCTTTCTACCATTTTCTTAATATAGTATGCAAACAATGCAAGCATGTATTAGAACCAATATCAAACTCAATTCACACATGCATTCCATTTCAAGTACAACATGCTGTTACAAACACCAAAACTGTTTTCTGGCAGTTTGTACACCCTTCACTAAATTGTCTATATCTTTTAATATACACGTCGGAATTTAAATCCGTTTATACCGCTGAAAAGCTAACTTAATTATCTATCCATCCATATATGGCTCATATTTTTATCCCTTCTACATCAATACAGTTTTTAGTTAAAGTCGGGTCAATTTACAGTTTCAAAACTACCCAGATTATACTTAGGTCCACTTTAGTAAGCTAATTAGCCTATGACCCTTATTCCATTAAATTTAGTCCTTTTAGATCTTGATTACCCTGTTTTTACCATGTTTTTACAAGTCAAGATTGGTCCGTAATTAGTTCATTTGTGTCCTCAATTTAACAGTTTTTTCCAGAATAGTCCATATTTCACTAATTCTACCAGCTAACACTTTAAGCAGTCCATTTAACTTCAATTCATGAAATTAAAGTTATCTAGCATTCATTTTAGGTCCTCCTCTGTTTTTAGCTAACTTATACAGCCTTTAATCTTATCCAATTCAATCCCGAATTTACCAATTTATTCAAAACAGTCCAGACTAGTGAATTAGGCTAGCTAGGTGACTAGTTTCATTACTAGTTCCACTTTTAGCATATAACCATCATACCTAGTTGTTCAATTATCCAATTCATGTCGTATACAAATTTTCCAGCTAGCTTATACACAAATTAAGTCTCAATTTTATTAGGCAATTCAATTTACATTCAATTAGAAATTCATACTAGCCTTGATTTTCATGCATGTTAATATATTCAATTAGTGATGTTCATTCCTTGATTTTTTTACCTAATTATAACATCAATCTAAGCATTATTCAAGCTCAAACATAATATCAATTCAAGAATCCTAATTGAATTGGGTAGAATTTACTTACAATGCTTTCAAATTTTGATTTCTATGAAAGGTAGCCCTACATGCAAGCTCCTAAACTCTCATCCATGGTGTTTCTCTCACCATTTCTCTCTCCCTCTATTCTTTCTTAGCCCACAGCTGAATGGAGAAGAATGAAGATGATGTCTTCATTTTAATGGGTTTTGGAAATAACTATTTTACCCTTAATTAATCATTAATTAGAGACATAATCAAGGCTACACTTAGGAATTAAAATCATTAGCATGCAATCTCATTCTTTCTCATTTAATTCAATTTGGTCATCTTATTTAGGCCACCCATCTTTCATTTCTTTCAATTAGGTCACTAATCATCCTAATTGATTTAGGATCAAGCTTAATTAAGCTAGGTAATTAGGTTATTTAGCTTGATTACATCAACCTGCCATATCTACAATTTCTATAACCATGCTCATGAATCAATTTTACAAGTTCATTTATGAATCACGTTCAATTCAATACCCAATTCGAAGTGACCATACATGAATCGATCAAAATGTATCAATCTCATACATAGATATCCAACTTGAAACATCTACTTCTATCTTATATAATTCAATCATCATAACCAACATCATCTAAGTTAATCTAAGTTCAAACAATTATCATGCAAGAATTCCTCTAATACAATCATCCTTCACTCACAAACAATCAAATATACAAGGATTACAAAGAAACCTTACCTTGAAACACAACTAAACTTCAACCTATTATCAATTTCACATCTACAAAGCTTGGTTTCCTTCAAAGAATAACAATTTTCTCTCGAATTCTCACTCTCTCACTAACACCCTTCGGTTGAATGAAGAATGGAGAAGAAAAGGGGTCCACCAATTCTTTGATTGGGTTTCTCCTATGGGGACACTTGGCTTGGGTCCTTAGATTTGTTGGAGATTATCATGCAAACATAACAATCAAAAGTGTATACGAAATGGCCCTTTTCGAAATGGTGATTTGGTTAATTAAACTCACATTTTAGTCCCTTTAATTCAATACTAAAGCATAAGATAATTCAATAATTGAAATTTAAATGTAGTATCCTTCTATACCCTATTTTGGGATGTTACAAATTCCTCCTCCCTTAAAGAAATTCGTCCTCGAATTTACCTGAGAGAAACAAGTGGGGATATTGATCTTTCATAGTAGAATCAGGTTCCCAGGTAGCTTCTTCTTTTTTATGATTTCTCCATAGGACTTTAACAAGGGGTACCGCTTTGTTTATGAGTCTTTTAATCTGTCGATCAAGTATCTGAACCGGTTCCTCTTCATAGGAGAGATTAGTGTCTAGCTCTATTTCTTCAGGCTCAAGGATATGGGAAGGATCAGATCTATATTTGCATAACATAGAAACATGGAAAACATTGTGAATTTTATCAAACTCTCTTGGAAGAGCCAATTTGTAAGCTACATGACGAAATTTCTCCACAACTTCGAATGGTCTGATAAAACGGGGACTAAGCTTTCCCTTTTTCCCAAATCTGAGGACTTTCTTCCAAAGAGAAACTTTTAGAAAAACCCGATCACCTAATTCATAAGAAATTTCTCTCCTTCTATCAGCATAGGCCTTTTGCCTATCAAAATTTGCTTTAAGTCGATCATGTATGACTAATTTTTTATTCTATTTCATTCAAGAGATCAGGTCCTAACATTTTGCTTTCTCCCAAATCTGACCAACAAAGTGGTGTTCTGCACTTTCTACCTTAGATAGCTTCAAATGGAGCAATCCAAATAGAAGTTTGATAATTGTTGTTATATGCAAATTCGGCTAGGGGTAAGGATTTCTCCCAGTCCTTTCCAAAATCAACTACACAAGCTCAGAGCATATCTTCGAGGATTTGAATTACCCGCTCTGACTGTCCATCAGATTGAGGATGAAATGTAGTGCTTAGATTAATTTTTGATCCCAAAACTCCCTAGAGGGCTCTCCAAAACTTGGAAGTGAACCGAGAGTCTCTATCAGAGATTATGGAATTCAAAACTCCATGTAATCTAATGATCTCCTTGATGTAAATCCTTGCCAGCTGATCAAGGCTTAAGGTCATTCGAATAGGCAGGAAATGGGCTGATTTGGTCAGTCTATCTACTATTACCCATATTGCATCATTTTTTCGGTGTTAGGGGCAAACCACTAACGAAGTCCATGGTAATTTGTTCCCACTTCCATTCAAAAAGCTTTATGGGTTGCAAGAGTCCTGTGGGGACTTATTGCTCAACTTTGATTCTTTGACAAGATAAGCATCGGGAAACAAAATCAACAATGGCCTTCTTCATTCCTGGCCACCAATATAAATCTTTTAAATCTTTATACATCTTAATTGAACCAGGGTGGACTGATAACAGTCTTTGATGAGCTTCAACTAACATCTCCCTTCTTAAATTATCATCATTCGAGACACAAACCCGATTTCTAAAATATAATAGTCCATTCAACTTAAATGAAAAATCAGAGTAAGATTCGACCTTCAGGTTATCCATAATCCTTTGAAGTTTTGGATCAGACTGTTGTAAAGTCTTGATTTTATCCAATAGATCAGATGTAATTTGAGTCTCAGACATGAGTCTTTGGTTCTTCAGAAGTCTAAAATGGGCATTGATGGCAACCGAGGCTACAAGGTAGAAAGAAATTAATCAAGAGGTTTACCAACTAGAGTATTAACTTGATTTAGCTTTAATTCAAACAAAAGAGAATTAGAGGGGTTCAAATAAGAACTCTCACCACTAGAATGTTTGCGGCTGAGTGTATCAGCTACAACATTTGCTTTCTTGTGATGGTAATGTATGACTAAATCATAGTCTTTTAATAATTCAAGCCATCTTCGTTGTCGAAGATTCAATCCTTTTGTGTCAAGATGTACTTGAGGCTTTTATGATTAGTGAATAGGTGGCACTTTTCTCCAAACAAGTAGTGCCTCCATATCTTTAGAGCAAACACGACCGCAACTAATTCAAGATCGTGAGTTGGATAGTTTACCTCGCGAGGTTTGAGTTGTCGGGATGCATATGTCGCTACTTTGCCATCTTGCATAAGGACACATCCAAGTCCTAAAAGAGAAGCATCACTAAAGATTGTATACTCCATTCCCGATTCAGGTTGGATCAAAACCGAGGCCTGAGTAAGGGCTTGCTTGAGTTGGTCGAAACTTCTTTGCTGCTTTTCTGACCAAACAAAGCTTTCTTCTTTTCTAAGTAACTTGGTTAGGTCTGATGCCAAGGTTGAAAACCCTCTCACAAATCTTTGGTAGTACCCAGCTAAACTGAGAAAGCTTCTAACTTGCCGTACATTTTTGGGAGGTAGCCAATCAACAATGGCTTGTATCTTCTTCGAGTCTAGCTTAATGCCATCAACCGAAATCACATGGCCTAGAAAGGATACCTCTGATAGCCAGAATTAATATTTGTTCAACTTTGCAAATAACTGGTGTTCTTGAAGTGTCTATAACACTATTCGAAGATGTTCATAATGTTCGTCCTTGTTTCTGGAGCATACGAGTATGTCATCGATGAACACAACAATAGATTTGTCCAAGAAAGGTTTGAATACCCGATTCATTAAGTCCATAAAGGTAGCTGGGGCATTTGTTAAGCCGAAGGGCACAACAAGGAAATTGAAATGACCATATCGAGTCCAGAATGTAGTTTTAGGCACATCGGCTTCCTTCACCCTAATTTGATAATAACTAGACCGAAGATCAATCTTCGAGAATACACTTGCGTCTTTAAGTTGGTCAAACAAATCTTCAATTCTTGGCAAGGGATACTTATTTTTTAGTGTGATTTGATTGAGTTGCCGATAATCAATACATAACCCATCGACCTATCTTTCTTCTTGATAAACAGAATCGGGGCTCCCCAGGGAGACGAGCTGGGTCGAATGAAGCCTTTATCCTGCAAGTCTTGCAACTGCTTATGGAGTTCTTTTAGCTCAACTGGTGTCATTCTATAGGGAGTGATAGACACAGGATGAGATCTGGGTTGAACTTCAATCTTGAATTCCACTTCACAAATTGGTGGCAAGCCCGAGAGTTCCTCGGGAAAAACATCAAGAAATTGGAACACAATTAAAAGGGATTCCAAGCCTGGAGGGGCTTTATTTAATTCGATTATAAGGGAAAATATAGGTTTCAAATTTATAATTTTGTTGTCTAGTAAGATTATGGATTCTTTTCCTAACCCGTGCAAAAAGAGCCGTTTGTGACTATAATCTACCCAAACCTGATGTTTGGATAACCAGTCTAATCCTAAGATTAGATCAAATTCATCAAAGGGTAGTACCAGCAAGTTTGCCGGGAAAGGGATGCCTTGGATAAACAGTGGACAATTTTCGCATATGCTATTTACAGAGACTTTAAGTAATACCCTTTCCCATATTCATAGCTGAATACGAGTCAAAGATATCACAAAACAATTGTAAAACCCTCTACATTTGTAACTCGGTAAAAAATTTGATTCTTCTAAAAATATTACAATATATTTAGTTTCTATTTACAAATGTAGTTAATCGTGTATAGTTTAAATATAATATTTTAATATTCAAATCGAGTTTAATTTCAGTCAGCAACTTATTAAATTAATTTAACTTCATATAATTAATAAAACTGCCTAAAAACTGCCTGATTTAAAATTCATCCAAATACCACATAAAATACAAATTCTATCACAGCAGTCATATCATTTTAATATACATGCCAACTAGTAAATATCAAACAGTGTCAAAAGATATCTTACTGATACTGATGTACCTGTTATTGATTGATGATGTCCGTTTATGAACCTTACTCCAAACATTTTTTCTTTCCTACGTGTAAAACAGTTACACGCTAAGTATTTACTTAGTGGGGCAATAATTCGAATTCAAGTGCAATTGTCATAATATCAATATTAATGATTAACAATGCATATGATCACCTTACCATTATATGCTCGTTAACATAAATAAATATGTATATCAAAGTGATAAGATTAGATCTTACCAATACCATTGCCATTCCATCTGTAAGCTTTCAATGCTTACCAATACCTTTTTTCTATTTCTATCTGCAAGCTTTCAAGCTTATCTTCCTATTTATTTTTGATTTCTTTCAATTTATTTAGCCCAAGGTATCAAATTAAGAGATTCTATGTACACGAGTCATCCCCCCCATACCCAACCTTTCTTGAGTATGTATATTATTTGCACTCTATCGAGAGTGCTTAGCACTGAAGTGCTTCTGTATACTTACCGGAGTATACAATATATCCCTCATTAAGTTTTTATTAAATTACACTGAAGTGTTTAGCACCCGTAGTAAGTCCGTATACTCAAACCATGCATGAGTATACTCCTCAATGAGTATTTATAATATTTGCACTTTACCTGAAGTGCTTAGAATATTTATACAACTGTTTATGACCCTATGGATATCCAACTATACCATCGAACCTCTATATCATACATTGGGCTTTATTTCATCATTTAAGTCATCAATGGCAACATATATCAATATATATCAACATTTAACAGTTCATAGCCGAAATAACATTCATATTATACCATCATCAATAACTAGTGATCAATGCATTTATTTTCAACCTTTGATATATTTAAAATATGTCAAATATTTGATCAATGGCATAAATATCATGACAATATATAAACCAGGTAGACTCATCGCAAGTCCTACTGGTGATGTATGAAACATCCATGTATAATGTTATGTATGCATTGCACTCACCTGGGCCATTTATTAGTATGCCTCACTAAGTCCTCTTTGATCCTTTCCTTCATTGTACCTCGAACCTCCCTTGATTCGAACCTAACTTCATAATTCAAATAAGTAAAATATTTGTTAGATCCCAATCTAACAATACATTAGACATATTGTCCAAAATAATCATTCGAATACAAAATCTCCAAACGTTTTCCTTTCTTCCTCGTATTGTTCAAAAATTCATTATGGTCCTTAGTAACCACTTTGAACTTCCATTAACCCCTTTCAAGCTTACTAATCAACCTTAGATACAAAGTGTATCAATTTTCATTTTCTGGCAGTTTGCAGTACCTTCGAAGAAATATTTCTATAAAATAATCTATAACTCTGAATTAGACTTCGTTTGTTCTGAAAGAAACTAGATTCGATAAGATTTTCAACCATGTAAATTAATAGCCCAAATTCAACTTGTACGATTTATGGCGAATTTTCAAAGCCAGTTACAGTGCTGAAATTCAGAACAGACTGTGTTCTATTTTCTGACCTTTCGTCACTTAAAAATTCATATCTTTTTGACTCGGAACTCAAAATCAGATTCCGTTTGTTGGATACGAAACTAGATGAACAAATCTTTACATCGGTATAAAATTCATCATCTAACCATTTTTGTAGAATTTATGGTGAATTTTCAAAGTTACTGCCATAAACCAGTTTTTCTACACAGCTTCCATAAACAACCAGTTTTTCTACACAGCTTCCATAAACAACTTCAACTTTTATACTAACTTATCCTTACTTTTATACTTTTCAATTTAGTCTAATCACTAGCTTTAAACCACCAACTCATCACATTCTTCACCAAATAATTATTCACAATAATTCTCCTTCTTTACCGAAATAGTCACTAAAATGCAAAGATAAGGATTCAAGCTTCTTAACTTTGCAATTTGGTCCTCAATTCAAAATTACTACCTTAATTCCTTTATTACAACTAAAAATCAGATTTAACCCCCATACAAAACTTCAATTTTGATTTAGTCACTTAACTTTGACAAATTGTCAAAATGGTCACTAATTCAATTCAATATCAATTTGGCATTCTAACTTCATTTTTTATCTCTAACATCATTAATAACACAAATACACTCCAAATTCTAAAAATTCAGACTTGGTCCTTCAACTTTTCAAGTTGCCGAAATGGTCCCTAAACAATTTAACTTAGGGTTTTGCTTCCAAACAACAATTCAAGCTTACTAGATCATTATTTCAACATCACAAACCCTAAATTAAACTTGAATCCATAAACCCTAATCATCTTCATAAAAATCAAAAGATGTAAAAGTTAAATCCCAACTCAATATCATGATTTTAACATCATACTAGCTTGATTTCAACTTAAATTCAAACATGGAATCATAAAATCTCAAAACCCCCAATTTGATCCATAAACCCTAATTTCTTTCTCATATAAATTCTCATCAATCAAGCATGGACTCCAAGAATTATTGATATCAAAAGATAGAGCTTGAAGAGTAGAACAACTTTGTAGTTGAAGAGATTACCTGAAAACCGAGTTTCGGAGCTTGAATCGAGTTTGGAAAAAAATTTCTCTTTCTTTCCCTAGCCCTCACGTTTGTTGCTGGAAAAGATGAACAAAATCTTCATCTTTTCACCATTATTTTACACATATATCTATTAAATGAATATTAAATTCATTTAATAGTGAAATTACAATTTTGCCCTTTTTATCCAATGGTTGAGATTGATTTTATCATCAATCAAGGGCCAAGATTTAATCTTCCATTTTCTCTTTCAAAAATTCCCCTTATAACTTTTAAAATATTTCAAAATTGCCATTGGGGCCAAATGACGAACTTGCCCTCCAACTTGTCTTTATTTACTAGTTTGTTTCCAAATTGCCATTCCATTAAAATCTAACTAAATCTAGTTAGAATTCAACCAACCATAATAAAATCTTCAACCAACCAAATACAGGCTTAAATGTATCGATACGGGCTAGTCACCCTTAGTTCTGAAATTAAGAAATTTTCCTTAACGTACCGATATGGTCCTAAGTGTATCGGTACGATGTCAGTTATTTCTGTTAAAAGACTTAAGCCATAGTTTTAAACAGTTTACATAGTAGTCACTAAATCTTAAGAAGGTTAATCTGATGGGTAAATGACCTCCGTTAATAACAAAATTTTACAGGTTAATAGTTTATAAGTTTAATTGAAGGCTAGGAAAAGAAAATTCTGATAAAGACCCCTAATTTTTAAAATTCACAATTTAGTCCCTAAATTTGAAAAAGTTAAAATTGACCCCAAATTGAGTAAGCTATTAACAAGTTAGTACATTAGGTCTTAAAAGAAACTATTAGGGCATTCCAAATAAGTTTCTGAACTCCGATTAAGCTTCTAATCTCTGAATCTGTTTTCGGTAACACTTTTCGACTCGGTTTCCTACCGTACCGGGAAGAGAGGTGTTACATTATGTTTAAATCATGAGCATATGCATATGGCTCACGTAGAGCACAATATGTGATTATATTCATAGCATGACATATTGGTAAGTCCTTTGGTTATATTTGAATTACATATGCACTTTGACCCTTGCTATGCTATATCTTTTTGTAAATAGAAGATTATATACATATTGCCATAAAGTTTTGAAGCAAAGCTTTGTTCTAAAATGCCATAAGATTTTAATAAGAGAATTCAATCTCAATATTGTAAGCTTATTAATTCTTAAGCCCCAGGGAGCTAAAAGCTCATCTTATGCTATAAGATACTAAGAAAAGAAATAAGTAAGCTCTTTAATGTCATAAGATACCCTCCTAACTTCAAGCATAAAATACTTAAGTTGCTTAAACAATGGAAGTCCTTGAACACTTTGGCATAGCGCAAATGATAGAGTAGCGCAAATTCGAATAAAGAGAAAAACAAAACAAACCATAATAAAGAACAAATCTAAAAATTCAGATTTGCTTATGGTGGTGGTGTCAATGGAGGAAGCTTGAATATGTGGAGATGGCGTGATGAATTGATAGTTGTTGTTTTGTCCTATACACCCTCTTAGACGCAATTATCTAAGCAAGCAACCTCAAGTGGCTCTAACCCACCCTCCTAGATGCAATTACCTAGGCAAGCAAGAGTGTGAAGATGATCTCCCTTACAAGAACTCGATGATCTTATGTTGAAGATGGCTTCTAGACAAGTTTTCCGAACACTTGCAAACTCAAAGAATACTAAAATCTCCAAAGAGAACTTTTTATTAATCAATGAAATCTGAATTACAATGTGGGTGAAGCCTCCTTTATATATGCCATGGAGAAGTTTTAATCCTACTAAACTTAGGAATTAAATACAATAAATAAAATGCTAAAATCTAATCTCATAATTAGATAAGTAACTTCTAATAATAAATAAATGCTAAAAATAAAATCCTAATTAAATAAATCTGATCCTAATAGATATTGCAGAATCCTATGTCGATTTAAATTACAAATAATCAAATAAAATCTTGAAAATTCGTAATTATCCAAAAATCCCGTATTAATCTTGTATAGGAATTTCTGCATGTGTTGTCTTCGCTAAAATAGACGTATCTTGAGATCCAGATGTCTGATTGAGGCGTTTCAAGATGCGTTGGAAAGCTAATTTGCAGGCGGACAAGTTTTAAGAAGACATGTTGACCCATAAATGTCTGGATCCCATCTAAAAATGCTTCGCAAGTTGACTGATGTTTCTGACTTGCAAAGCAGTTTCAACTTATTTTCCAAGATGATTATTTTGACCCCTCTCATGCTCGTATCATTCCCCCACTCCTCAAAAATATTCGCCCTCGAATCTAGATCGGTAAATGGAGGAAGTTCATCAAAGTACCATGGAAGAGAAGACGTCTTGAAGGATTATTTTGCAGAGTCTCTTTTTGCAATGTAATTTACAAGTTCCTTCTCATTGGGATCATCACGATTGTTCTTTTGGTCACAAAGTAACTCATTCTAATATTCAAAATTGTTATTAATGCTAAAAAAGGAATAAGCATAAATAGAATTTTGAAAACATTCAATTATACCTTTTGATTGTAAGGTACCTTCGTCGGTGTTTGTCATTTGATGATCATCTTGAATTGGAATAGTAGATTCGTCACTGGAAACAAACACACTACTTATAATTTCTTCCTCATCAATAGGCAAGGTTAAACTCTCGATGGTATCATCTTCCTCATGTTCTTTAGAAGAACATATTTCTTGATCATGCTCCGGATCACGGATTTCAATATCATTAGAAGACATGAATCAGACAACAAATCTCTCAAAATTTTTTCTTGAAAATAAAACTTATCTAGACAATCATACCCTGAATGATCTAGTCGACAACAATAATGACATCGAGTCCCCAAAAGGGTAAAATCCAATACGTTGCTCAATGACATCCTCAAGAACGACCTGAATCCGATACCAAATGATATAGTAGCGCAAATTCGAATAAAGAGAAAAACAAAACAAATCAAAATAAAGAACAAATCTAAAAATTCAGATTTGCTTATGGTGGCGGCGTCAATGGAGGAAGCTTGAATATGTGGAGATGGTGTGATGAATTGATAGTTGTTGTTTTGTCCTCGACACCCTCTTAGACGCAATTATCTAAGCAAGCAACCTCAAGCGGCTCTAACCCACCCTCCTAGATTCAATTACCTAGGCAAGCAAGAGTGTGAAGATGGTCTCCCTCACAAGAACTTGATGATCTTATGTTGAAGATGGCTTCTAGACAAGTTTACCGAACACTTGCAAACTCAAAGAATACTAAAATCTCCAAAGAGAACTTTTTATTAATCAATGAAATCTGAATTACAATGTGGGTGAAGCCTCCTTTATATAGGCCATGGAGAAGTTTTAATCCTACTAAACTTAGGAATTAAATACAATAAATAAATGCTAAAATCTAATCTCCTAATTAGATAAGTAACTTCTAATAATAAATAAATGCTAAAAATAAAATTCTAATTAAATAAATATGATCCTAATAGATATTGCAGAATCCTATGTTGATTTAAATTACAAATAATCAAATAAAATCTTGAAAATTCGTAATTATCCAAAAATCCCGTATTAATCTCGTATAGGAATTTCTGCATGCATTGTCTTCGCTAAAATAGACGTATCTTGAGATCCAGATGTCCGATTGAGGAGTTTCAAGATGCTTTGGAAAGATAATTTGCAGGCGGACAAGTTTTAAGAAGACATGTTGACCCATAAATGCCTGGATCCCATCCAAAAATGCTTCGTAAATTGATTGATGTTTCTGACTTGCAAAGCAGTTTCAACTTCTTTTCCAAGATGATTATTTTTGACTCCTCTTATGCTCGTATCAGCAAACGTATAATTCGGGACTACGGCTATAACATCCTCTACCCAATTTAGTAGTAAACCGGGTTTGAAGGGTTAAGAGATCACAAGCAAGCTATCTTGATAGCCAAGTTAGTAGCCGAACAATCGAAATCTAGATGCTTAGCTTCCTAGAGCATTCGAATCAAGCAAGTAGAGATATCATAATATGTGATAACCATCAAGTCTAAATGTATTTCAGCCCTAATCCAAACAAATCATACACAGGAAGGCATGAATTGGTACTTTATGTGATAATACCTAATTCAATTGATTCTAGAATTACATAACATTAAGGAATTATAATAAAGTTGATTAGCTATTTGGTCAGATATGCTATTCTTATTTCTATTAGACCATTATATTTTGAATGAGTCATTTATGTATATATTTGAATAGATTCAAGCATTTAGTAATTTCGCAGATTATAAACAACAGTAACTTAAATCTCATTTACCTCAACCTAACAATTAAGAATTTA